>MUZC01002404.1:1150632-1164233 GCA_002072015.1 Radix auricularia | reverse complement strand
CCTGCCTCATACATTACTCACTCAATGAGTTGCCCCCTGCCTCATACATTACTCACTCAATGAGTTGCCCCCTGCCTCATACATTACTCATTCAATGAGTTGGCCCCCTGCCTCATACATTACTCACTCAATGAGTTGCCTCCTGCCTCGTGCAGCTTCTTGAGTTGCTCCTCCGCCTGCGCCCTACGATACTGCCACTGTCCTTCACCGAAGTCATAGGCGTAGCTGATCCAGGGGAGGTTACCGCCACTCAGGAAAACTCTCTTGCCGTCGTATGTAAAGTAGTTGTCTTTAATGGCGAGCCTGGTCCCAGTAACTAAATGGAAATAACATCAGATTGGATCACGAACACTGTTATGCATAAATCGAACTTTCAATTCTATGGATTTTTTTTTCTGCAATCAAAATAATTTTTTTAGAACATTCAGAATTTCAGCAATACTCATAATATGAATTTAAGTATGCATATTTTGGAACTGAAGATTTTAAAATTGTTTTGGCCCTTGAGCTACGTTTCCACAAAACATCACCACTGTCCCTCTTACGCTCGTCTTACCGCCTACCTAGTGGTGACGTAGGCGTTGGCATGGTATGACCGGAAGCATCTGTAGAGTGTTAAATTTTAGAATTTAATGCATCAAGAAGAAGATGTATTCAATCATGTGTATGACACGACACATGTAGAAAAACGTTGAAAATCTTTGCTTAAAGTTTTTTAATGTAATGTATGATGTCTATGACAAGGGGACAGCCTTACAATGCACTAAGGCAATGCTCATTGTTAATTAACTGACCTGTAACGATCTGTGTGGTTCCTGTGTTCAGGGACCCGCCGTTTGGCAGGCCTTCAAGTGAGGCGGTCAGTTTGGGGGAAATGTCCCCACTACCTGGACAGAGAATTATAATAACACTAATATTATACTGTATTGATACTTAGAAAATTATTGTAAGATTATTTTATACATTTAGTTTTCGTGACGCATTGCTCCACATGACAAAAACCTAATATTGCTGGATGAGGATTTTTCTCGCTACTGGCCGGTATGAGAAAACCACATCAGTCAATATCCCAAGACACCTTCTACCTACACCACTGGTTTTAACTGAACGAAAACTTTAAGAAATGTTTTGGGACGTTAAAGCTAAGTAACTTAATTTGACCAACTCATAAATCACTGCCACCGCTGAATATTGCAATGTTAAGAATCTGCGACATTTCTCAATTCAATACCCAAAAATTCGCCAAACTTAATACTTTATCATTGAAACTGGGCTACCTACATTGACTCAAGTGTTCAGGATTCTTAGGAAAATCTATTTTCTAGACCAACTGAAACGATACGTTATTTATCTATTACTAAAAATTATGTTACAATTTATGTAGTAAAATTTGCCTATCGAATGCTTTGGAAAGGGGTTGAGGGGGTTTCGTTTGCATTTAACTAACGAGTCCAATTATACTGACCGTGACCTTGAAAGCCGACACAAAGACGGTCGCCAGCGTGCTGCTCTTTGTTCCATTCGTTGTTTTCAATAACGTACACCTTCCCGCCATCTTTGGTCTCTTTGATTTTGGCTGTGTACACCTGGTTGTGGAAGAGTAGGTTGGTCAGATTTTATGAGATGGTCCATGTTGTTTGGCTGCCAATGTCATTGTTGTGGGGTCAGAATCGCGATGTGATTAAATTTAAGAGATATATTTCCCGAAACAACAATAAACAAACCCGTGTATGGCGCAACCAGAAATTTTATTTTGTGTTTGCAAGTCACGTGATGAATCTTTGTTTCAAGATTTACTGAACGTGTTTACAGACGGTTTCACGGATTACGGACCATTTATTTTTGTAGACCTATTCTAAACACATTTTATGACGTTTATTGTTGTCCGGAGTAACCTTGCGGACAGCTAAAAAATTATCATTATTAAAAAGTCGATTCAGTTTTTCTTAACCTTGATGAAAATTGAACTGATTTAAAATTACTTTGTAAACTAGGGCTGCACAAATAATATATCATTGAATATAACCTCATATTTTGTTTTTAGAATTCCATACAAGTAACGTTTTGAATAAGTTTTAGTCATCTTCAATGAGCCCATTCGCTGTAATAGTAATGTAGAAAAAGTTACATGTTGACCACTTAAAATCTTCGGAAGTTACCGGATAATTATAAATAGTTTCTATTAATAGATTTCCCTTTAGAAAATATAAGCCCCATAGGATAGGAAACAAATTGAAACTACCGTTGTTTAACTGGGACTATTTCACTTTAAGTCAAAGACTAGAACTACTACCAACCTCTCGATCGAATAGTGCCACCAAACTGACTTCGTTGACTACACAAGTGTGTTAAAATTGAATTGACATTTTTTTTAATAATTAAAAATGAACAATTGGTCCTTGAACACTTTTAAAAAAAAAGAATTAAATCCAAAGAAAAAAAATTAATAAAATTGAAAAAAAAGTGGAAGAAACATGTTTAAAACAAAAATGAAAACATAAAATATATTTTTAGTTTGTCTATTTTTAGTTTCCACAAAAGGTTTTTTAATTAAAAAAAACATTTAGTTTTTCCATAAAGTTGTTTCCTTACGTCCAAACTGGCAATAGGCTGGTCAAAGGTCAGGGTCATGGTCCACGCATGCAAATCTTGTGAGATATCAACACAGGCATCGCCCTCAAAGCCGCCGCTCCAGTGGTTTCGGATGGGCACATCCACGTCTGCCAGGGCAGACAGCAAGATGGCTTGAACTAGGCAGAGGTGTATCCTGGTGGAAGCGGTGACACGAGATAAGCGAAATTTAACATAAGTTTATGATGCACATGCTATTAGAGACACACAAAAAGTAGAAATTAAATCAAATGTTCTTCTAATACCTGTGCAGTCGTTTAGTTGAGCTCAGTTGGTATTGTTTTTTTTTTAAATCAGACAAAGAATCTAATGTAAATTTAAAAAAAATTAAGCAACTTATTTTTAAAGACATTTCAAGAATTTTATTTTATTTTCTTGATTTGGCATTTATTTCTCCTTATTTTTCTGGAATTTTTCAAATACTTTTAAATATTTTTTAAGAATTATTTTTTAAATCCTTGAGAATAAGTGTGAACTCATTTACTTTTTTTAAAAAAATCTCATAATGTCCCATATACAAGTAGGTGAATAAAGTGAGCGTGGTAAACAAAGGACAGGGAACACACAACACACACACATGAACGCGAAAGTCATGAGAAATACTCATTTAAAAATAACGCTACTTAATGGAGCCTCGGCAAGCAGTAATCATTGTACAATTTATTCCTCTTATAAACACGGTTGTACAAAGTATTCCTCCCCTAAACATGGTTGTACAAGGTATTCCTCCTCTAAACACTGCTGTATAAGGTATTTCTCCCTTAAGCACTGTTGCACAAGGTATTCCTCACTTAAGCACCGATGTACAGGGTATCCCTCCTCTAAACATCATTGTACGAGGTATTCATCCTCTAAACACTGATATACAAGGTATCACTCAGCTAAAACCGTTGTACAGGGTATTCCTCCTCTAAACAACTTTGTACAATGTATGCCCTCCCTGAACACTACTATAGTCCCTTCTAGTCGGAAAAAGATTAAAATATTATTTGCTAAATTAACAGTGCAATAAATTTTAAATATCAATGAAAATGATTTTAAAATGTATAACATTTTTAATCCTTATCTTTAACTTGAATCTCCTACCTCGATTTTGACTTAAACTTTAAAAAGATGACATCTCCAGTTAACCTAACTGCATATTTGAGTTATAGACTCAACAAAGTATTTTGTTGTCTTCGCCATGGACAATTTTACAACTTTAATTTCATCCACTTTTTTCCCGCTCAAAAACAAACCTGAATTTCTGTACGGGCTTCCTTCTTAAATACCTTACATTAAATTCACTGTCTTGTCTCTCTTTCTGTGCTACCACCGAAAAACAAAAGAAAAAAAAAACACGACAGATTTCTCTTGATATCATTGAGCTGAAATTAGGCACATAGACCCTTAAAAACTAACAATGCCTTGCATTATCTCAGATCGATCGAATTTATTGTAATTATATTATTGAATTTTTCAGTTATCTCAATGTATCTCTATGTAGCATATAAATGATTGTGCTAGTATGTGTCACGGTGCGTATTAAATTGAACTTAATCACTACTTTTAGCTATGTCTCGTATATTAGGGATTTATTTTCAAAAACGTTTTTTAACGTGTTGTTTATTTGCTATTTGCTTGTGCAGAGGTCCAATAGAAACACATTATTTATGAATCACACTAATTGTTTTTGGTCTCAAAATTTAAGCAACTTTTCAAAGACATTTATTTGCTTAGCATATGAAGATCTATTTCTAAATCTGTAGTTTTTCAAATGACAGCAATTTTCGCCATCGTAAATTTAACAAACCATTCAATACCTAAGTTACACTATGCGCACCATGCTGCGCGGATATCTAAGATGGATACATAACAATCAAACACATGATTGAGAGAACTTAAACTCTGTAAGATTGAATATTAATCCGTTCATTCTCACACTACCTCATTCTGGTAATTATTGACAAGTAATTAATTCTTAAACATCAGCATCGCTGACTGTATATTTATAGATAAAGCCTTATCTCAAATCTCCTGTTTTAATTGGTGAATGTTTATTTCTTTTAGTGGGGGGGGGGGATCTATTTTTAAACACACAATGACCGCGTTTACTATCTCAAGACGCTATCAACTGTCCAATCACTTTGTTGATATACTTCATTTAGCCAAGTCAAAAACTGAAACCAACTATGAGAGACCTTGGGATGAGAATGAAGTTATGACAGAAAGCATTAAAGGCCAGTACAAAACACAACAAGGTCACATCCCATTTTGTGCCCTTCTACCATTAAACAGGCACGGCCTTATAGTCATCAGCTGCGTGGGTGGATTTGACCAAGGAATGTAGGTGTCGGATTTAGATAACCAGGAATTGTTATAAATATTGATACATGGCCGTTATTGGAACAATCTCAATTTTGACCTTAACTTCACTTACAACCATTCATTAAATTCCTGTACACCCCTTCACGCCTTATATCCAATTAATGTTAGATTCTATGTTATATTCCATCGTTTTTTCATTAAAGCAGTATTCATTTGCCATTGACAACTGATTAAATTAAATCAAGCGGTCATCTTCTTCGTCTTACAGCCTTATTTTGTCTTTGTCTCCTTCCGTATCTTTTCTCAAATATTTTTCTGTTTTAAACACGCAAGTCTGTTCATTCTCTTTTAGTCATACCATGATCGACCTGTCATACCATGATCGACCTGTCATACCATGATCGCCCTGTCATACCATGATCGAACCTGTCATAACATGATCGAACCTGTCATAACATGATTCAACCTGTAATACCATGATCAACCTGTCATACCGCGATCAACCTGTCATACCGTGATCAACCTGTCATACCATTATCAACCTGTCATACCATGATCAACCTGTCATACCATGATCAACCTGTCATACCATGATCGATCTTTGTCGAATATTTAAGACAGTTGAAGATCGTTGGTAGCCTTGCCGAAAACAAAAGTACGTATTCCCAGTAATGTTAAAACACACAAGTCAATGGAAAAAACAACAACAACATCTCATATCAAACTCATAAATAATAAACAAAACAAATTTCAAGAAATTATTTCAATTGTATTGTTTACAAACTATGTTATATGTATCATCCCCTTCCCTCCCCAAACTCATGATTAAAACAAACCCATACTGATATATTTGCAACAATTAAATATGAATACTATACATGTACACATAACACAGGCAACAATTAGATCTGAATACTATACATGTACACATACACAGGCAACAATTAGATCTGAATACTATACATGTACACATACACAGGCAACAATTAAATCTGAATACTATACATGTACACATACACAGGCAACAATTAGATCTGAAGACTATACATGTACACATAACACAGACAACAATTAAATCTGAATACTATACATGTACACATACACAGGCAACAATTAGATCTGAAGACTATACATGTACACATAACACAGGCAACAATTAGATCTGAAGACTATACATGTACACATAACACAGGCAACAATTAGATCTGAATACTATACATGTACACATAACACAGGCAACAATTAGATCTGAATACTTTACATGTACACATACACGGGCAACAATCAATCCAATCCTGCGTTAATACTGATTTCTTAAAACCACATCATGGTATATTTTTTACGAAGGGGGGGGGGACTCTTGTTGCAATGAAGGATCTTTGTAACAAAGTTATCTGGAAATATTTCTACAGGAAGGTTTTATTCCCCCCCCCCCCCACAACTCAACGTTAGGTTAGAGGCGTCACTAGGGGGTTGGGAGGGGGCGAACCGTACTCGGGTGACGTCATCAGAAGGGGTGCTACGAGGGAAAAAAATCTGTATGTCACTATTATTTGGCATGCGCAGGTCTATGGGGTAATTTGTGAGGGGGTAACACCGTTAGATACCGAAATTTATAACACCAACCCTAGTGACACCTCTGCATAAGAAAATTTAGACATCTAAGGTACCACTTAGAGTTTCGCTTTCAAAAAATAAAGAAAAAATATAGTTACAAACCCCTTTAAATAGCTCACATTTTTTGCATATTAATTAATGATATGCATTGCTTTGTTTTATTTTAATTAATTATCACAAATATACTGAGTGAATTAAATATTAAGTATCATTATCATAATGATTATTATGGGACTATCTGGCTAGACTGTCCAAAATCCTCTTCATCAGGACCTTCTTGTACCGCCTCCAGGTGTCCTTGCTACGCAACACCTGCTTGGTTTCCTCTGGGCTCAGGTACATCCGTTGCTGTAACAAATATTAGAATTGTTTAGTTATAGAAACAAAAATGTGTTCACCTTTTACAAATTACTAGATAATGGCTGGAAATGTGCATATACTATATGTTAAACTTTCAAATCAAAATACACTAAAATTTTGACCTACATCATCGCTATAATTAACATTAACCCATGACCTGCCTCATCTTTATAATTAACATTAACCAACGACCTACATCATCTCTATAATTAACATTAACCCATGACCTGCATCATCTTTATAATTAACATTAACCAACAACCTACATCATCTCTATAATTAACATTAACCCATGACCTGCATCATCTTTATAATTAACATTAACCAACGACCTACATCATCTCTATAATTAACATTAACCCACGACCTACATCATCTCTATAATTAACATTAACCCATGACCTATATCATCTCTATAATTAACATTAACCCATGACCTACATCATCTCTATAATTAACTTTAACCCATGACCTACATCATCTCTATAATTAACATTAACCCATGACCTACATCATCTCTATAATTAACTTTAACCCATGACCTACATCATCTCTATACTTAACATTAACCCATGACCTACATCATCTCTATAATTAACTTTAACCCATGACCTACATCATCTCTATAATTAACAATAACCCATGACCTACATCATCTTTATAATTAACATTAACCAACGACCTACATCATCTCTATAATTAACATTAATCCACAACCTACATCATCTCTATAATTAACATTAACCCACAACCTACATCATCTCTATAATTAACATTAACCCACGACCTACATCATCTCTTTAATTAACATTAACCCACGACCTACATCATCTCTAAAATTAACATTAACCCACGACCTACATCATCTCTATAATTAACATTAACCCATGACCTACATCATCTCTATAATTAACATTAACCCACGACCTACATCATCTCTATAATTAACATTAACCCACAACCTACATCATCTCTATAATTAACATTAACCCACGACCTACATCATCTCTATAATTAACATTAACCCACGACCTACCATGGTCTCCACTCGTAACATCGTGTTATTCCTTGCGTGCTGAAGAAAAAATCGCTTGTTGATTTTTATAACCTCAGCTCCATCACTGACCTTTGGAAAAAGCACTGTATTTTTAAATAGAGGTCTCTAATCCTAATCATAATAGTCACATAAAGATAGTACATCACTAACTAATGCATCGCTTATTAAATTTTTCGATAACTGCTAACAGAATCTCAAACCAAAAAAAAACGTGTGGTTGGGAACGATCACTTTGCTTTGCCGAAAATAAAATTACTGAATGAATAAACGTTCACTTGAAATGTGATCAGTGTTTGACCTGGGAAAGGAAGTATGAGATTTAATAAAAAGTACGTTAATTGAAGACATTTTAGTTACTTATATTTTAATCCTACGATCATTTCCCCCATATGTTCGGTTAGCGTTTCAAACCAACAAACCAACAAACCAACAAACAAACCAACAAACCAACAAACTGTTATACAACATTAAAAATCTGAGACATAGGACAAAAAAGTAGTCACTTTCACATGTCTAACATTCTTGATTAAATTAGAAGCTGTTGTTGTTGTTTCGCTGCTGATAAGTCCCCTAGTTGGTCGAACTCACCAGTGAAACAGTGCTCGGACTGTCGTCTTCTGAAGATATGGCGGGAAGAGCTTCTTGATCAGAGCTCTGGAAATACAAGTAAAGATGGCGACTTTATTCTGTTTTATTCAATGGCTATGAATCGTATCTCACATTTTAAAAAAGTGAAAAGACAAGTTAACTCCCTTTGGCTGAATTTAATCGTAAAATAGTTTATATCTTCCAGCTTTAATTTTTTTTAATCTTTTAAAAAAGAGAATTTAATTAAGACAGAATAAATTTAATAAGGTTAAAAGCTAAATATTAAAACATCGAAACAATTATTTCTGGCCTTAAAATATGGGCGTAAGTTATTATAGATATAAGTTTGTTAATGGAATCGAAATTTGTATAAAAATACTATGAGGTAGTTTGTTCAACTAAAAAAAATTCCTACAATGGGTCCAGAAAGCTTAGTAAAATCCAGAAAAGACATAACCCAAAACGGTAAACAAAGGTGACATTACCGGGCATATCCCCCCTCCCTCCCAAACAAAATGACCTGTAAAATTTGTATTTACCTGTACTAGGTCTCTTTGCTCTATCTTGAACTTCCTGGACACATCTTCCAGTCCCTGTGTGTGTGATAAAGTAAAATTTTAAAATAAAACATGATAAATTACAAATACTTTATCAGATACTAGCCATTAATTTCTTTGGCGGTGCATTGTACGAGAACGTACGTATCTCATTGTTATTTCTACACATTTTCCCCAAATAAATTTTAAAAAACGATGCATAAAACCGATGAATTACTAAAATATTTGCAATACTTTATTCCCCACCAGTCCCGCAACCAACTTATTCCCTTTTCGAAATTGTTATTACTCAATTTAGACTTTGTTCTATCAGATCAATCAACCACAGTTCATCAGATTTCAATTTAATATCGATATTAGCAATGAAAATTTGCAGTAAATGAAACCGATATGGAAACACCTAATCGATATTCAGATACTCTGGCACTGCTATTAAATACTCAACATTTATGACAGTGAGCTATGGGCTTGTTTGTTCAAACTATGATAAAACTGAAAGCTGTGTCATTTGAACACTGTCAAACCGACAGCCGAACTCCCGCAATCCTCTGACAAAAGTTTATATAACTACAGAAACTCGGAAAATGTTCATAAAATAGAACAGAATCACATTTCTGTTTACACTGCTCTCCGCTGTGTCCAAAGTTCAACCCGCGGGACAAATACGACCCGCGTTTAAATTTAAACTGGCCTGCGACCTCATAAAAAGTGACTGTTGGGTTTTTCAGTCTTGGCCAGATTGATAATAAAAGTAAAATTATGTCTTGTAGATGGTATAAATACGATCATGTTAACAGATAGCAAAACTAGATGACGTTAAGTGTTTTTCAAACGTGGATATTGAAAACAAAAACCGATGAAGTAATGTGCTGTTATATACACGATATTTTCATGACTTCCGATTTGAACAATTAAATACCGTAATATTTTCTATTTTTGCCAACTCGAAAAGGAAATAAAATTAACACTGGTACACTTACTATGTTAAGATAATTTCTACATCACAATGTTCACACAATTTCAGCTCTAGTTATATTTTAACATAGTTTATTTAATGTAAGTTACGTAGTATTAAATACATTTACAATAATGCAATGAGATAATTATAAAACCTCGAAAATTGCGATAGTATTTTCCCATTTTCATCCCCACAAAAAATCACTCTTAAAATTAAAAATATTTATCATATAACTGATAAGGCAATCGCTTATATATTTAGCATGCACTTTTTGTTTATTATTTATATCCGGCCCCGATTACGTCATAGGATACGCCTATTCAATATGGTCATCTTTGCGAAAAAGGTTTGGACAGCCCTTGTGTAAGAGAAGTGATTTATATGAGTACATCACCTTAATCCTTAGACTATGATCTTGCTACATAACTTCAATTACAGATTAATGGACTTACTAAATCTTCAAATCAGTTATAGAAGGTCTAAAGATCAAATGTGTACTTTCGATTTAATACTAAGATAAATCCAAGCATCTTATACCTCGCTAACGTAAACAAAAAAAGGCATAACGATTTTGAAGACTTTATTCACAAACAAAATGAATTTTATCTAAACATGAGCCCAATTTTTCAATTTATATTACTGGGACATCTGAATAAACGTGTTCTTGATTCTCTTTGCACATATACACCAATACACTACACCCACTAGATACGTTGAACATTAATTGAAACAGCTCCAAGGGACATATAACGAAGGTATCAAAAGGTATCAGAAGGTATCAAAATGTATCAGAAGGTATCAAAACGTATCAGAAGGTATCAAAACGTATCAGAAGGTATCAGAAGGTATCAAAACGTATCAGAAGGTATCAGAAGGTATCAAAACGTATCAGAAGGTATCAAAACGTATCAGAAGGTATCAAAAGGTATCAGAAGGTATCAAAACGTATCAGAAGGTATCAGAAGGTATCAGAAGGTATCAAAACGTATCAGAAGGTATCAAAACGTATCAGAAGGTATCAGTAGGTATCAGAAGGTATCAAAACGTATCAGAAGGTAGCAGAAGGTATCAGTAGGTATCAGAAGGTATCAAAACGTATCAGAAGGTAGCAGAAGGTATCAGAAGGTATCAAACTGTGCCATTCATTGTGCACTACTCACGAATACATCCCCTGCTTTCAATATGTCCAGTTGGACATAGGTCTGTCTCAGGGGAACATCCTTCTTATGTCTTGGACTGGTCATCTTGTCCACCATGTCTGACGTGGTCTTGTCTCGTGTCAGGAATGTCCGTGGATAGTCCAAGCTCTGGATTAAAACCGAGACATTTTACTCATATCAATGCAATCGATGCTTACATCTGGCTAGTGAAACAAGTATCATTATATTTTTGGCGATTCTTATCAACGCGTCAATTGAGCTCACTGTGTGAACCCTTGTAGTCCATAATAAAAAAATATTAACCCAAAAACTAAAATCCAGAAACTAAAATTATTATTTAAAAAAAACACATGCTTTTATTAAAACTTACATCACCAACCTGTGACAAATCTGTGGTTGGCTGACCTGTTGTCACGTGACCAGCTCTTGACCAGTACACACCACTCTGCCTGCCAGACTGCTGGGCCCTGGACGACTTGACTGGTCCATTGTTGATGACGATTGCGGGCAGTTGCAAATCCGACACGCCTGGCTGAAAACGAAGAAAAAGATGACGTGGTAGCAAGGCCATATTGCACATTTGACACAGAATGGCCCCAACCTTCTTTACCTACCACAGGCGATATTCACTGTAAAAGTCGACACATAACACAGTGTGTAACGTCTTTTCAAATGTCCTGACATGATGTCGTCTCAATAGTGTGCAACGACCTTTCATCTTGGTTCATGCCAATAGTTATCACACTACACAAGACAGTAGAGAAATGTGATTAAAAGAATGAAGAGGAGGAAATTTGTAATTTATTACCACTTCTTCAAACTTGAAAACCCATATCGAGTTTGATTGCGCATGTGCAGCCCACAACTGCTTCTCATTAAACTTCTCCCCATACTTGTCCTACCATTCACCAGAGAGCATATAATAAAATGTGAGATCAACTGAGCAGCGGAAACATAGGTGTTTACAAAAATACCATTAACATACAAGATATGAGTTCGTGTAGTGTGTAGACATTTTCTTTAAAGAATCCAATAATAATACCCAAACAAAAGAAACAAGGTGAAAATAAATTGGCAAGATGTTTGATGTGCCGAATGTTCACTGCCAGCTGTCCTCTTAATGTGCCGTACGTACATTGCCAGCTGTCCCATGAAATTACAAGACGTGCCGTACTTGCACTGCCAGCTGTCCCATAAAATTACAAGACGTGCCGTATGTGCACTGCCAGCTGTCCTCTTAATATTACAAGACGTGCCGTATGTGCACTGCCAGCTGTCCTCTTAATATTACAAGACGTGCCGTATGTGCACTGCCAACTGTCCCCTGAAATTACAAGACATGCCGTATGTGCACTGCCAGCTGTCCCATGAAATTACAAGACGTACCGTATGTGCACTGTCAGCTGTCCTCTTAATATTACAAGACGTGACGTACGTGCACTGCCAGATGTCCCATGAAATTACAAGACGCACCGTATGTGCACTGTCAGCTGTCCTCTTAATATTACAAGACGTGCCGTATGTGCACTGCCAGCTCTCCCCTGAAATTACAAGACGTGCCGTATGTGCACTGCCAGCTGTCATCTTAATATTACAAGACGTGCCGTATTAGCACTGCCAGCTGTCCCATGAAATTACAAGACGTGCTGTATGTGCACTGCCAGCTGTCCTCTTAATATTACAAGACGTGCCGTATGTGCACTGCCAGCTGTCCCATGAACCTACAAGACGTGCTGTATGTGCACTGCCAGCTGTCCTCTTAAAATTACAAGACGTGCCGTATGTGCACTGCCAGCTGTCCTCTTAATATTACAAGACGTGCCGTATGTGTACTGCCAGCTGTCCCATGAAATTACAAGACGTGCCGTACGTGCACTGCCAGCTGTCCCATGAAATTACAAGACGTGCCGTATGTGCACAGCCAGCTGTCCCCTGAAATTACAAGACATCCCGTATGTGCACTGCCAGCTGTCCCATGAAACTACAAGACGTACCGTATGTGCACTGCCTGTTGTCCCATGAAATTACAAGACGTGCCGTACGTGCACTGCCAGCTTTCCTCTTAATATTACAAGACGTGCCGTACGTGCACTGCCAGCTGTCCCCTGAAATTACAAGACGTGCCGTATGTGCACTGCCAGCTGTTCTCTTAATATTACAAGACGTGCCATATGTGCACTGCCAGCTGTCCTCTTAGTATTACAAGACGTGCCGTATGCGCACTGCCAGCTGTCCTCTTATTATTACAAGACATGCCGTTTGTGCACTGCCAGCTGTCCCATGAAATTACAAGACGTTCCGTATGTGCACTGCCAGCTGTCCCCTGAAATTACAAGACGTGCCGTATGTGCACTGCCAGCTGTCCC
>MUZC01002404.1:1101570-1139730 GCA_002072015.1 Radix auricularia | reverse complement strand
GTAATGACAGATGACTGACCTACCAATAGTAATGACAGATGACTGACCTAGTCTAAGTAATAACAGATGACTAACCTACCAATAGTAATGGCAGATGACTGACATAGCCTAAGTAATAACAGATGACTGATCAACGAATAGTAATGACAAATGACTGACCTACCAATAGTAATAACAGATGACTAACCTACCAAAAGTAATAACAGATGACTGACCTAGCCTAAGTAATGACAGATGACTAACCTACCCATAGTAGCGGCAGACGATAGACGCACCCCCGTTCTCCAAAGCCTCACGTTTAAACTCTGTAAACAACTCGATGGAGCTGTAGACACAAACAATAATTATCCAGTCATTAAAGTGCTCACTTTGGTGTACGTCATGGAAGACCATCTTTATTGCTTTATTTCCTCTTCTTGAAACTATGGCTAATTCTTGGAAGACCACCTTTACTTCTTTATTTCCTCATGTTGAGGCTATGGTTAATTTATGGAGGACCATCTTTATTTCTTTATCTCCTCTTGTTGAGTCTATGGCTTATTCATGGAATGCCATCTTTATTTTCCCCATGTCTACATCGTTGTGATCACCCCTGCCTCCCACACAATGTATCCTTGTGTAATATTCCAACACTGATCTACTCTCTAAGCCTTTCATTCGCCCTTGACTCAACCAAATATCTACTCTTAATGGAAGTAGATAGAAAAGCTGCTTCCTCGTCCTACATTTCAATTCAGAGATACTCTCTAACACAGCCGTCTCCACTTAACCTCAACTCCAAGCAAACGGATCAGGTAATAGTTAATTAACAACATCGGCTTACATATTAGGATGTTGCAACACTGTAGCAGGAATTTGACACTGCTGTTGTATACGACCTTTTGTTTTGAAAAAAAAAAACAAGTGTTATAACATAGTGTGCAAGGCTACACTAGATCAGTGAAAAACGGCAGTGCACGGTGGTGCTTGGGCGGTGCTAGGTGGTGCTTGGCGTGCTAGGTGGTGCTTGGCGTGCTAGGTGGTGCTTGGCGTGCTAGGTGGTGCTTGGCGTGCTAGGTGGTGCTTGGCGTGCTAGGCGGTGCTAGGTGGTGCTTGGCGGTGCTAGGTGGTGCTTGTCGTGCTAGGTGGTGCTAGGTGGTGCTCGGCGGTGATAGGTGGTGCTCGGCGGTGTCGACTTCCGGCTCCAGCGTAGCCATAGTGCCCATAGCCTAAGAGTTCTCTATATATAGTTGTAGCCACAGCCTGAGACTTCTCTACTTTATACTTGTAGCCACATCCTAAGCGTTCGCTACTTTATACTTGTAGGCATATCCTCAGAGTTCTCTACCTTATACTTGTAGCCAAAGCCTAAGACTACTCTACTTTATACTTGTAGCAAAATTCCTAAGACTTCTCTACTTTATACTTGTAGCAACATCCTAAGACTTCTCTACATTATACTTGTAGCTTCATCCTAAGACTTCTCTACATTATACTTGTAGCAACATCCTAAGAGTTCTCTACTTTATACTTGTAGCAACATCCTAAGATTTCTCTACTTTATACTTGTAGCAACATCCTAAGAGTTCTCTACTTTATACTTGTAGCAACATTCTAAGAGTTCTCAACTTTATACTTGTAGCAACATCCTAAGAGTTCACTACTTCATACTTGTAGCAACATCCTAAGAGTTCTCTACCTTATACTTGTAGCAACATCCTAAGAGTTCTCTACCTTATACTTGTAGCCACAGCCTCTACCTTATAGTTGACTTACTATAAAAAGTCGATGGGAAGACCTTGATTGCTGTGCAACAGGTTGAAATAATCCTGAAATATCAACATCAAAGAATTAATCATCTTCTCCTTCTATATATTTTACAGGCCCATGATCAACGTTTCCAACATTATCCCCCCTATCGTTCATTTATCATATAAATCCCACCAATCACTAATAGGTTAGCAATTATCGGTACAGTTTACATTACTGATATGTTTCTTGACAAGCAAGTGTGATTGTTGAAACCTTATTGGCTTTACTTGTTTTAGTTAACTACTCTAACAATAAATAATTAACATTTATAGAAACACTTTAAATTACACCATTGATAAACTCTGATGATATCTACACGTACTAAACTGCGTGTGACGATTGGGTAGCCATATATATACTTATTCTAAAAGGACATAGCTAAAGCCTTCATATAAATTTACTTACAATTTTTGATAACACGAGAACCTCTACAGACCCTTGCGCCACAAGATGGTACTCTCGTAGTAAGTTGTCCTCAAACTCTTGCGGCTGTGGGGACATGTGTTATACAATAAAATATGCCTCCAGTTTTTACTAAAGGACATCCTTGAGGGCCCCGAAATTTTAATCGAAAATCCCGTTTCGGAATATTACTCTACTATTATAAACAACCTAAAATTGATAATAAAATTATATTTATGAAATCGTTTGTATTCTTGTACAAGTAAAACTTTATGTGTTCAAAATGTGGTTTATCTATTCTAATGTGACAACGGTCTGGAGGCCAATAGACTTGTTTATGCTCGGTTCCTAGGATTGGACCAGATCTCAATCACAGATCAACTGTGCAACTACTCACATCAGACATGTGACCTTTCTGCATGAATCCCATTATCTTGTTGACTGAACCAGACGGCAGCTTGTACTCTCGAAGCTTCTGAACTGTTGCAGGGGGATAAGAAATAAAATTAGTATTAATAGAAAATATCCACAAAGTTTTGTTTTCTTTTCTTTAGTTAATTGTTTTCAGAACTTTCATAATTATATATTTTCAAGGTATTTGAAATATTTAATGTGAAATGACTGGTTTGCATTTAAAATAATTTAATTAAATGTTAGAAAAAAAGGCACGCGAAAGGAACTGAAATTAGCTGAAGATTTTGACCAATTTTTGTTTTTCCCCGTTGGAAGAGGAAATTATAAGGAACAACAATAATATTTTAGGGGAAATAAATAGTTTACATTTTAAGTTTTCAGAAAAAATTTAATGGATAATGATGAATCATTAAATTATCTGTTGTAAACTTAAGAATCGCAGATACACATAGTTGAAAAAATTATTTAGGTCGACCTGGGTCATACACTAAGACAGAGAGATATAAACGACAGGGTAACTAACTTTTCCCTGTCAGGACAAAGTACAATCTGTCCGATGGCCTCCCC
Source organism: Radix auricularia (assembly GCA_002072015.1). Lineage (NCBI taxonomy): Eukaryota > Metazoa > Mollusca > Gastropoda > Lymnaeidae > Radix > Radix auricularia. The sequence continues at coordinate 1,136,556 of MUZC01002404.1, read as the reverse complement.
TGGTACGCTATGTGTCTGTTGTCATCGTACCTGCCATGAAATGAGATGGAAAGAGACGATCATAATGATATACGATATACCTCAAAAGTGTCATTGAATTGTTTCTGTTACAACAAACTCTAGACATCGAATTGTAGCATGGTATTTTCAGTGGCGAACTAAATAAGCATTTGCTGTTATAAAATAACGCTTGTATTTGTTAGAAATTTCTGGTAAACAAATCTAAAAATCTCAGAGATCAGGGATGACCAAACTCTGGCGCCCTACTTAAATTTAAGTTAAAGTCCGCATGAGAGTGCTTGATTTGAGACAGAGGCGTAGCTAGGGCCTGGGGGCTTGGCTTCTTTGGGAAGGGGGTACTGCATTTTGACATTGCCCATCATGACATGAGATAATGTACACTCCTTCGGGGCCCCCCTTAAGTAAGTGTGGGACTTTCGAATTTGGACCCCCTCCCCTTCTCCTAGCTACACCACTGATTTGATGTTTAGTATGTGCAGCACTTTAACGTTTCATGACCCACTGCTGCCCCCTCCCCATTCACACTGAAAGTCTCACCTTCTTCGTCATAAAATATAGAGGGATAACATAGCTATTAAGTAAATGGATTAAAACATTCTCCAACCTTTCGTAAGCAACTGACTTGGCTAATTCACTGACCATCTCAACAGGAAACAGGTGTAAAAATGCTTTTGTTGTCTTTAACAGCCAAAGGACCTGTTTGGATATAAATATTTCCAATGGCTATTTTTAATTTTAACACTGATAAAATAAACATGTCAAATAAATATAACTTGAGGATTGATTAATATCGATATGTTTTGCTTTTAATATTATAATGAAACTTTTTAAAATATTAATATCGATACTTGATCGGCAACATTTTCTCTTGAAAAATCATGGACCGCGCGGGTGTTAGAAGGTGTAATATGGACCTTCGCGGGTGTCAGAAGGTGTAACCGTCAAGCTGAAATTGTTTTTATAGTTAATCCCTCTTGAGCGTTCTAGAACAATAAAAGGTATTTCTCCTGCAAACTAATACAGCAAAACGCTTCAAAACAAAAATATATTCTGAAGACTCGTAGATTTTAAAGACCATTTAATGATGTATTTTACGGTAGTTTCATAGAAAGACGCGCAGTAATGGCTTCACTACAAATAACAGTGGCATCTGACCAGGACTTGCTAGTGTCATCTGTGCGTCTACAAAAGACGATAGATTTTTCTTTATTATTTGCAGCTCTTGGTGTGGCTGATGAGACCAATCCTCGAGTGGAGGTCTCTTCTGCATTTCACACAGACGATTGCAGTGGGGTAGAGTTGCCTGGTCTACCTTCTCGCACATTTTTTAACTGCTTCCACCCTTTTTTGCTCTTCTGCGCTTAGTGATCCTTCTTTCACTATTGCCCGCCACGTAGTACCATCCTCTGCCAGATTTTCCCAGTTTTGTGTGTCAGTGTTGGCTGCTTTATAGTCTCTTTTGCATGTGTCCATGTGTCTGAGACAAGACGGACCAACCACCCTTTTCCCTTTCACCAGCTCGCTGTATAGCACATTCTTGGGTATGCGACCAGTTTGCATTCTCTTGATGTGTCCAACCCAACGGATGCCTAGAATGCTACTCAGACTTGCTTGAGCCAGGAGGTCTGTTGTGAGACTTTCTCTTGCCATTTGATGTCAAGGATGTGGCGCAGGCATCTGAGTTGGAAGCTATAGAGCCTTCTTTCATGCTTGCGGTAAAGAATTCCAAGACTCGCATCCATAGAGGAGTGTGCTCAGTACGGAGGCCTGGTATACCTGCAGCTTAGTCCTTGATGTGAGTTTGGCATTGGACCAGACTCGCGTGTACTCTTACTATTGTAAGGCCATTACTATTGCGGCCTTCCCTATCCTACAACTTATCTCATATTCCAGTGAGAGGGTGCTGGAGATGGTCGATCCCAAATATGTAAAACTGTCAACAACATCCAGATTGAAGTAGTCAATGGTAATAGTGGGGATGGAGGCAGCACCCTGTGCCATTATGTTGGTTTTCTTTATGCTAATGGTCGGGCCAAACTGTCTGCAAGCAGCGTAGAAGCTGGATACAAGGTTCTGCAGTTCGTCAGCTGTGAGAGATATTAAGGCTGCATCGTGTGCAAATAAGTGCTCACGTAGCAAAATCTTTCTTACTTTGGTCTTGGCTCTAGGCCGGGCCATATTGAATAATCTCCCGTCAGTTCTGGTGTGCATGCATATCTCCTCGCTGTTGTTCTGGAAGGCATACTGGAGTATGCGATTGCTGTAAGCCCATAATAATTTTATCCACTTTTGTTTATTTTGATTTTTTCGTTGCTTATATTGCAGTTGGTGCGAACTATCAAGCATATGGCAGGGGAACCAATGAAATCGAATGCAGCAGAATTCAGTGATTGCCGGTTGGACACAAAAAGCTACTTAATCTATCCTCCTAACATCGTAACCGAGCACGGGTATTAAACTAGTCGTACATCAATGTGTTTAAAAGTAGACGTTCTCTAAATTGCTACTCTCATGATCAGCTGTTAAAAATTGCCTTCTAATATCTAATCATCTTTATCAAAATTCTTCGTCTGTAGATCGATAAACAGTTTTCTTTCTACACCTCGTATAGTTCTATGTAAACATTTATTTTAAAACTTTTTTTTTAAATTAGCGAGCATTGTATCGTCATAAATTAATTTTCGTCATTATTCTTTATTTTTTGTCATTAGAATTTATTATTTATATCAGGACGCAGTAATCTTCTGTATAGAAGGAGCAGAGCGTCTGTAAAATGTAAGATAAGATCACCGCGCTCCACGGAATCACAAGTAGCCGACCTCTGGACCCAGTGACGTAACTTTCAATACACAATTCCTCCATCTCTTTGCAAGACCCGTGCCCCCATAGCGTATGAGGGGAAACGAAGCGGTCCTTTGTAAAAAATGTTTGAGGATCCCTGGCCTAGAATGTCTTTAACTCGAAAGCCCTACCCTCTTGATGTGTTCCATTGATCGGTATCTGGGGTTCGTCATCAGGATGTTCTGAAGGTCAAGGCTGAGCTGAAGCGATAGTTAAACAGATATTATAAAATTTAATTAACTAAACAACCCATCAAATAAAAATGTTCTTTATAAATATTTATATTTAGCCTATGGATATGTTCTACCAAATTAAGAATGACTATTCTGAATGAGAAGGGAATTAGTCGATCGTTTGCGCCTTTACATCTGTACATGCCATTTAGTAATACTAACCATCTTTGCTGTTTAACAGGCATAGTAAGAAACACTTTCTCTGATTGACGAAGAAGGTAATCACCCTAGTTACAGTGTCTTAGTATCAAAAGACAAGCCACAAAACTTACACTAGATTTTATGGCCGCGCGCTCTCTGCCTCGCATGTGGATCAATCTCTGTTTGCGCATGATTATCTGTCCGGCTTCCGGGTCATTAGGATAAAAATAGCTTTGAAAACAAATAATAACAGGAATAATTCATCGGCAGGATGAATCCTTCCATAACAACTAGATTTCATTTTATTTATTTTATTGCCTTTAAAATGAAGCATATTTCTGTACACATTTCCGTACATATTTCTGTACAATTTTTAAAGGTTAAAAATATATATGTTGTATTGTTATAACATAACTTATCTTAACGTTTTTTTAAAATATTTCTTTGATTCTCAAGTTGACAAAAAGCTTTGAAATTGCCAACATTTTCGCTTCTTAAATTTATGGAGCTTTAAATGCTTATCAAGCGTTAAACTTAATTTATGTCTTCGTCTCACCGACGGCTGTTCCTGTCCACACACACGATGAGGTACACCATCTTAAAGGCGTGGCGAAGGTAGTCTGATGCCTGAAGAGTACATTGTAATTTTACACCCCCCCAAAAACTACAAAATTCTAAATGTCTGTAGAGTCCTTAAGATAATCTATATCTATCAATAACTAAACGAATTATAAAAATAATATAACGTTATTGGTACGCTTCGAGTAGTTTTAACATATCATTGACCAGATTCAACAAAACAATTTTATTATTTTTTTTTTTAAATTTCTGCTGCATTGCTAATAATATTATTAAATGACAGTGCTGCTATTTCCTTTGTGTACGTGTCGCTAGCGGTCAGGCCATGTGATCAAATCTATATTGAAATTATTATTTTTTTTTAAAGTCTAAAAACTTATTGACCCTACCGTCCAGTCTTTTCTCGTCGTTCTTTTCATCGTCTTGACCTCAAGGTCACTGGCACTCTGTGGGACGAGACGTCAGAAATGTGGTACAAACAGGCTTGAGAGTTTAGTCCACTCACAGGTGAGCCTAGTACTGGAAGGGGACACAGCTGTGTACGTGGGGGGGGGGGGGATCTCGTACCGGGGGTATATCAAAACTTTAATGATCCCGTAGTTAACACGGGGTCAGCAAATCTGGACACTCGAGCCGATTAGTTGTCATGGAGACTTTGTTAGCACCTGCCAGTAACACCACAACAATAACACTGAAAACTTCAGGAGTGGATCTAGGGTTTTTGTGGTGAGACCCCAAATACATACCCACTCAACTGCTAAATATTAATCCAGTATTATCCAATGAGGCGGTAGTAACTAGTTATTAATTTAATTTTTATTAAATCTAATTTGCTAAGCCTTCAGTTTATCAATTATATTTGGATACATTTTTCGGCCCCTTGAAAACTGAATTTTGATTTTTTAATTTTTTTTTATTAAACACAATTTTCAACAACAAAAATAACAAAACATTGAAAGCCTGCAACTGGGTGAAAAGTATTTAATGTTAAACAATTTGCACCAGTTTTCTTTGTGTTAGTGTATGTGTTAACGCGTGTGTCTGTGTATATACGTGTGTGTAAGACGGGTGTGTGTTTGTGTGTGAGTGGCAGTCTGGACTTTCCTTTTAATATTCCCCGCTTTACAAATAAACTTTGGGCGATACCCTGCTGGCATCCAGTTCAATAATCGATCAATTTATTGAACCCGTGTGATCTGTGGTATCGATTAGCATGGCTGATTAAAATTATCAAGAGCATTTTTTTAAAATCGATTAGTGTTTAATATTTTCAAGTGGCAGCTCATTCTCGCTACTTAAATGTGAACAGCAGGGAGCTTAATTAAATGTGTGTAAACAATGTCAAAACCATTCTTGGGAGCGTGTTATTGTTATACAAGCAAACAATACTCCTTAGCGCCACGTTTCTTCCTTTTGCTTCTTTGTGAGCATTATGGGTTAGAGAAAAAATGAGAAAGAAACTCTAAAGATATCTGCCATTACTGTAATCAACCAGATTTTCTACATGACGCATATTTCGCGTTTTTTTTATTTATCAAGTGTAATTTAAAATTTATTTTTTAATTTAAAGCCTATGATAAAAAACACACAACTAACTTATGTCTGCTGTAATTGCGTGTTTTTTTTTTCAATTCTTACTTTGATGACCTCCATTTGCTCCGTGGTCAGTTTGGACAGAAAGCCTGACAACTCAATCTTCGGCTTGACCATCGACTGGATCTCGTCCAGGCGGTTGTTGATACCCTCCAGCGGGTCCTCATCTGTTGGGTACAAGGGACGTGTTGATGATTAAAAGGCAGAATTGTGGAGGTACAGATAAAAAGATGATAATGTACACCCAGATATGAAAAGGTATCAAAGAACAGACACAATTCGAGAAGCAGATATAAAGTGGCACACATGTAGCGCCAGATTGGCTCAGGTAGATATTCTCTATTTATAGAACTTCTAATAATCATTACCTAGTAATGGCTTTGTTTCACAGACAAGCCTTGCATGAATGAGTTTCATAGAGACAGATTTTTTTATAGAAGTGCTTACGTAATCAAGTGAAGTTGCGCACATAAAGATCATCGCGTTGTTGTACTCTAACAAATTACTTGTCTCCCTTTGTCGGGTACAGGTGCCATCTTTGACCGTGGAGTGTGTTTATTAAATAAATCTCTCTCTAAAGACGTACGCTACAAAAATATTTTTTTAAAGCGCCTTAACCTGATATTTTTATGTTCCTCTAATGTACATTTACCGACACGCCCCAAGAGAGTCATAAACTTAAAAGTTCTGGGTAAAATAACGTGTGCAGTGTTTGCCATAACTTGTGCCTTATTTAAATAGTTAAGCCAGTAGTTGCTGCTGATGCTATAAATGAAACAATTCGAGTTGTACAAGTTTTTTGGTAGTTCAGGACATCGATTTGTTTCAAAGGCATAACTCGGTCGCTTCTTTTAATTAAACCACATCAGTTTATACAAACATAATTGGTGGTGACTTGAATCCAACCGGGAATCCCTTCTTTTGAGGGGTACACCACTGGTCTGGTCTTATTAGGGGATCAATCCCGAAATGGCCTCTAGGGTAGAGGATATTTATATTTTGAAAATACCATTGATAATTATAGTAATGATGAGTAAGCAATGCGTGGAATTGAAATAATGTTGGTGTCTTTTTGTATAGGAATGTCTTGGATCTTGGATTTCCAAAAAAAGAATTACAGATACTGTTTTCTCTAGACATTGGTTCTATAACGTGCGAATCATTGCGTTATCGTCGATGAGCTGTTTCGTACTAATATAAATAGCAAATAATGTTTTCTAATATGGATATGCGTGTCCCATAACCTCGTGGGCGTAGGGATCTAGTGTTTCCATTGGAACTTTCTCGGGGCTTTGTAGACCTGGCGGCGCCAATATTTTCTCCAGGTCAGCAGTAGTCCTTCATCAATATTTTTATTGAGGCTTTAACATGGGCTAGAGCCCACACCCCTCAGCTTGTGAGTCGAGCGCACTATTTACTTTGCTACCCTTTCCAATTTCATATAATAATAAGGGTCAAAGGGCGAATATAGAACGGGCAATGAACGGCCATATGAGCCTTAACCAATGCTGTAATGTTAATATGTAATCACCAATATACATACTTTTCTATGTATGTACCGTCCCTTCGTAAGGCTACTAATTTAGAAAGCAGTGAACCGCAAATAAAGAATTTTTTAAAAAATTACTGCACCAAAAATAAATCATTTCGAACGTCCGCATAAAATAAACAATATAAAAGCCCAGGGCACACATTCTGTCTCATTCCATAACGCTAAGGAACATAGTACATAGCAGTTAAAAAAGAAAGGTATCATTTTGGTTTCGAGATTAACAGAGCATGTGGTGTTTTCGCCGTAAAATATTGTATGCCGCCATTATTTGAGCTTATATTTTAATTTTCGAAAAGGGAACTCAACAGGAAGTTTAATATTGCGTATTTTTTACCCATAAATAAGCCGTGAACTGTTATTTTATGTTGTCGGACACACTGATTCGAATGCATGCAATAACATTCACATAAGTTACTTGTGTTTTTTTTAAAAGTGGGCGCTGTAGGCGCTCCACAACAATCTAATTGTTAATAATAAATAAAATAATAATAAATTAAAGTTCTGTCTTACATTATTTTTTATTCTGATGTGTAATTTATTCAAAATTATTCGATTTTAGCTCAAATATCTTTATTTTGAGAACTTCCGTCATTTTTTACGGGTAATACACTGAACTGAACTATCCCTTAACCCTTCGTTTGGGAACCATTTTGAATTGCACATTATCTCATGCCATGTGTCCCGGTCCTGTGCTGCCTTCTTGGAGTCGCTAAATGACGATATCGTTGATATATAAATAAATCCAAATTCAGAATGGAGAGAAATTGAGAGTAATAGATTGATAAAGAGTAATACAAATATTCAAGGTTACTTTGAAATAAGAGTGACATGTTAAAATATAAATGTGTCAAGGATAGGCCTGTCAACGGGTACCCGGGACCCGGGTACCCATTGCCGAGCAATTACCCGGGTTGTAAAATGGCGCCCGGGTACCCGTGAAAATGTTTCTGCATTATATTTACTACCAGAGTTTAAACTGTGGCTCTTCTGTGTTCAAATTTCGGTTCGCGAATAATTTATCAAATTAAAACTTTTCTTTTGAAATTAATTACTTTGAAATGCGTATTAAGATGAAAATGCTTTAAAAGATATACGTGTTAAAGGGAAATAAAACGCGGTCCCGACAGACTACAAAGTATTTGGATATATTTTTTTAACCAGGAACATGAAACAAAAATCATTTAAAACAACAAAGGTTTTAGTTCTTTGAATTGTTCAAGTAAGGAAAATTGAACTAGAACATAACACCCATAACTACTATTAACTAGGAAGGGCTAGAGATGACCTTCGCATTGGCTTTGAAATACGCCGCTCATCGTTGAAACAGATCGAGCAAGCCAATGCCCCCCCCCNCCCCCCCCCACACACACCGACACACACGTGTCTCCACTCCTATCTCCACCAAATACTTTTTAAAAAATATTTCAATCGTTCAATGATTTTCACTATAATAACAAAAATACATGGTGGGGGTGGGTCTGTCCTTTCAGTATAACACAAAATAGGACACAAGAGTGATAACTAGGATTGGGTAGAAATGACCTTGGCTTTGAAATACACCGCTCATCGTTGCGATTGAGACGCGCAAATTTATTTTATCTACCCCCCCCAACATATGTCTCCAATCCTATCCCCACCATACTTTAAAAGAAATAAACACCTGCTGGTGCTATATTCTGGGAGGGGGGGGGGTAAATTTTATTTTTTATTTATTATTTCATATTTGAAACATAGAATATCTTTACTGTATTACAAAAATAAATACTGGGGGATTGGTCCACTAAGTAGGGGCAAGTCCTGATAAGTTTAGTTAATTAAAACAGTTGTCAGCTACAGCTATGAATTAGAAATAACCCGCCATGTCATGATACCCCCCCCACCCGCTCAAAAAACCTTAGCACCCCTTTGCTCACTGTTTTTACACCACAGTACTACAGTAGTATTTCAATGTCATTATTTTACAATCGTTCACTCATTACATCAAAATTTGTATTTCCACAATAAACAAACCAGTAAAAGGCTAATGGTAGTAATAGCGGGCATATCGAAAATTTTGAGGCCTTTCGAACGGGTAACCCGGGTACCCGTTCAAAGTTTTGACGGGTACCCGGGCAGCATTTTTCAAAAATATTGACAGCCCTAGTCAAGGATCAGTGACTAGTTTAGCCATCAACACAGAGATAACTAAAATATAAAAAATAAACGGAGGTTAGTAACAGAGCAATAACCAGTAAGATAGATATAGCCTACTAAAAACAAGATAGCCAGTAACCTGGTAAGGGTATGGTCAACAACTTCTTCGTCCTTTCAAACTGCTTAGCCTGTTTGTCTGTCTCCTCTTTCAGCATCCAGTTGTGGTCAATCTCAAACTCAGCCATACGCTCCGACCTGGAGCGAGAGTCAGCCATACTGAGGTCGTCCCCAACTGACCACATGTCACTCAGGTGACTGCTTTCACGGACACACTCTTGGACAGTCAGCGGACTGATCTTGACCCTAGGCGGCTCGACCTTGGTCTCCTCTCGTTGGGGCCTGGCTGGCGTCATAATCCTGCCGTAGTTTCTGGTCATTCTTGTCAGTTTGGCCCGTTTGTTAGTGACCAGTCGTATCCTGGACTTGTTTTTCGTCTGACCCAACGTCACTGCCATAATCTCGTGTGATATTTGTTGGGGTGAATCTTCAGTCAGTTGTTATTGTCATATCAACCCAACGCATCAACTTTTATCGGTACCAGTGAATTAGAAAACTTTATTCAACAATACACATAAACAAAGAGTCGGTAAATGGATGAAATGTGTTTTTAAAAAAATGCTCGTTTTTTTTATGACTGGTGCAGATTAATTTAAAGAAAAGAACATTGAATTGAAAGGGGAAAAGTGGTTGACCTGCATATGTTTTTAGTGAGAGAACAGAGCGTCTGACCGGAGTGAGGAGAAATCTGACAGAGTTTAAATGTAATGTGAGTTTAGCTACTTATCATAACGGTTGTATCTGCTATGTTGTATTGGCGTCTACCTCAGATGTGAAGAAGATTTTTAAGTGCTAAAAGTAGCGGGGATTCAGACCAGCGTCCTTTATAACCTGACCATGAATGTACATTACATCTGAGTAATCACAAACACTTTTACACCGGGGGAAATGTTTATCCGCGGTCAGCCATTGCCGGACGTTATGTTGTTTCGAACGTTGAAATTGATTGATCTTATAATTTAATGATGTATCGATTCACCTTCCATGCGGAAAGAAGATGTTATATGTTTGTTTGCTCCTAACATCAAGTGCTCTAGTGTTTGTAAATATATTTAAACGACAGACCGAGTTAAAAACAAACAAGATATTAGTATAAAGAGTAAAAGTATTTTGATTTTGATAGTACTAAACAAAATACAATACAAAACGTAACAACTTAAATCTCGGTGTTACACTAATGATTTTCTCTTGGCCTACTCAATGATACATTCTGTTACACAATTATGCAGACAAGAATATGGTTTCAGCAGTCTCTTAAATTCTAAGTACGAATTATAAAAAGCCTAAGCATACTTGTAAAATAATAATAATAACATAAATTTTGTTCACCGTTCCTGATTCGTAGTAATGGAAAGACGCATCTAATCACAATCACATTATTTATTTCGAAAAGCCTGTGACCAGGGCAACAAACGTCCGAAATCTAGGATCAAGAATTGCTACACTTTTGAAATCACACAACATTATCCGAGTAAAAGTTTTTCCACAACTAAACCACGTTTCAGTTTACCACAACAGAGTAGCAACAACAACAAGGACAATAGAAGCCCATGCCACGCCCACGGCACCGTGTAACCAGCGTCATTCAGGTTCATGAATTGTTTCCCTTTATTAAAAAAAACATTTTCCCACTTCTTTTAACTATTGAGACCACTTTGTGTTTTCTCCGACGGGAGAGTTCCGTTTAAAGTGGGTAGTACCGGGAGACATCATTGTGGAAGAAGAAAGAGATTGTTTTAATCGCAAGCAATAAGCCCGCCCCCCAAACGACCTCACGGTCCCCCACCAACACGAGCTTTTCATCTTATGGAGTTATTGAACAACATGGCGGCCATTGGTTTCGTGTTTGTTTAAGAAAGCGAGTGGGTGTGTGTGTGTGTGTGTTGGTGGGGGGGGGGGTGGAGGGTTGTAGGGTGTTACTTTCACTAAAACGAGTTAAAACAAAAATCATTCAAGGGAGAGAATTGGTTCCGTTCTTTATGTGTTAATTTTATTAGAGGAGTTCTGTGAGGGATTGTGTGTAAAGAAGAAAACTGTTTTTTTAAACAAGCAGGGGAGCTAATTCCTTATTGTGTTCTTTATTGGTAGGGGATGTAACAAACATCACGATTCACCAATGTGGGGTCAGAAAAGAGTCTCAAGCTTATATAAAAAGACAGATTGGAACAACTACAAGGGAGGTCAGTCTATACAGGTGCAGCATCGGTATGTAGACAGAATCTAGAGAAAGATTAAGAATGGATGATTACGTAGGTCGAGTCTCAACTACTCCAAGTAGGGGGCCCAAGAATGGGGAGGTCCTAGAAAGGGGGCGAGTAGCCACACGTTGGTATTAACACGCAGTAAGTGGTGCAGAAGCCGGACTCCATTAGTAAACAGGACCCCGTTGGTGAACAGGACCCCATTGTTGGTGAACACGACCCCATTGGTGAACACGACCACATTGGTAAACCGTTGGGCCTGTGGCAGGGATGTGACAACAGTAATGATTTTATAGGCCACCAAACTGATGCTGGATGGCCCAGTAGAGATCCTGCGCAATCTGAACATTTAATTTCAATGCGCTACATGGGAAAGAAGCGGCATGGAAGTTTTCATATAAAGTATCGATAAACTTTGTATGAAATCTGTGTAAGCCAGGTGCATCGAAGACCTTTATTCCGGCTCCTACTAAGGGTAAAAAATTCACAGTCTATGGGGTTGCAACTATTCTGCTTGTCATTTTTAGTAAAGGTTTGGACGAATTGACTTTCTCTGGGAAATCTCCTTTTATCAGTGTTCATTTCATCGAAGGTTTTAGTGTGAGAACATTAAGTACTGGAACAACAGGAGCATAAAAGTTACAAGTATATGCTGGTAGAACCGGTACGAAACATCATGAGCATTGGGACGAAACATCAAAATTACAAGTTTACTGGAAGAATTGGGACGAAACATCAAAGCTACAAGTTTACTGAAAGAACTGGGGCGAAACATCAAAATTACAAGTTTACTAGAAGAATTGGGAAGAAACATCAAAGTTACAAGTTTACTGGAAGAACTGGGACGAAACATCAAAGTTTACTGGAAGAACTGGGACGAAACGTCAAAGTTACAAGTTTACTTTAAGAATTGGGACGAAACATCCATGTTAAAGGTGTCTGCTAGAAGGCGGGGTAAAGCGGTGTCCATACAACATAATTAAATGAAGGTTTTGTTTTTTTACATTGAATCTCAATACTACCGCCCGCATCCAACCACTTTGAAAGAGAGGAAGAAACACAAAATAAAGCTGTATGTTTTGAGCCCTTATCTGAGGCGACTTGAACCAATACATTGCTGGACATTAAAAACGTCATTCCGGTGATCTGAACTGACTGACTGACATGTATGACAGGACCTAACTGGGTCACCTAGATTTCCTTGTCGTTAATGTCTCTCTGTATTCTCAGCATGTCACTTTCGGGATATCCCCAGCTATGTTCAGACATGAACAATAAAACAAGGATATCTTATTAAGTACTTAAAAGTCATGGAACAAATTATCGCGATGCAAAACTACACACTACATGGATGAAGACATGTTTTATTATCATATATCGATATAAATAACATAAATTGATGCTTATAATCGAATCTTTCGTTCATGTTTTCTCCTATCTTGTCTTGGTTTGAAAAGCTTTTTGTTGTTGTTGTGGCTTTTTGTGTTGCAAAGTTTCTGATTAAGAAATATTATGACTGCATAAACATCACCTTTTAGCTATAACTTCCATTTTTTCTTCATTTTACCCGAAGAAACTTTTTTTTATAAAGATACGCTACCAACTTAATCCTTCCAATGTTTTCCTGTTCGAAATTTTGTTGTATTTATAAAGTAGTGTGGTAGGGTATTTCGCTTTCAAAGCCAATATTTTAAGTTTGTTTAAATTTTTAGTGTAATTTCCCAATGGGACAAATTAAATTGCGTTTATATATTTGAAAAGTCTGTACTGTATGGATGTATGTTTTGAGCTTGCACAAACAACCACTCCTGAACAATACCAGACAGAGGGTTTGGGTCTTTAGCAAATATGTTGAGTAGGACCCAGTATGTGCACGGGTCGAAAAAATTCCCGAAAAGGTTTACTGGATTTCCTGGTAAATCCAATAAAACTGAGAAAATTTCAGTTTTTTTTTCTATTTCTCGCCAACCACAACATCTATCGGGTTGAAATAAATGCCAAACGATAGCAATAATATTTAGAACAATGTAGGAGAAAGAAATTTTCAAAAATCTCTTTTTGTTCGACTCCCGTAATTTTAGCAGCAATTTGTTGATAGCAATTGTTTTGATTAAGAATTATTGATTTTTTAAAATGACTTTTAATATAATCTAGGATTTATTTTAAGAGACATTACTAAAATTTTCTAATTTTGGATTGTCTTGCGCTGCCTATTATAATTAACATCCTTATACATAGTTATATCTCGTATATAAAGGATTTTTTAGTATTAAAAAAAAAACAACAACAAAAAACTGTTTTTACGGGGTTTGTTTTTTTTAAAATTAAATATTAAAGTTTTTATTTTTAAATGTATATATTCACTTTTCTCGATTTCGTATCCCTCGTATATTAACATCAATATTTTCCGTTTAGAGAGTAATCAGCTGATGCCAAGTGTTTTCATGGCAAGAATGGAGTTAAATGTTATTGTGTCAAGTCATTTCTTGTTGATTATTTTCTTTCTGCAAGCAAGAATCAGATTATTTAATGGTGCCCATAGTCTTCGTCAAAGAGTAGAATAGGTACCTGAAATTGAAAAATCCCCATAAACAAAAGTCATCAATTAGAAAATGTTGATATACTTTTATCACATAGAACATTGTAGGCGGACATAATATGTAAAGGGTTTATGTTACACCCCATCCCCCAAACTGGGATCAGGCTCCTAGCACACCCCCTACCCCTAACTCAAACACCAGCTGATCTCGAATTGCAATGTTTGTGATTGAAAATAATTCCTGGCTCAGCACTTGTTTACATACGCAGTTATTTCCCTTCCGTGGCTCAGAACAACACCACGTACTGACACACTCACACACACACCATACACACAAAATACACACACACACACACACTGTCACGTTACACATCGTAAAAGTGACACGGATCATGTTCCATGTGCTAAAATTCACAGCATGTTATCAAGACACATTTCCCAACAGGCTTTGTATTGTAGAGGCAGGTCGTGTGTTGGGTGACGAGAAAATCTTTGGACAAATTTGGAGTCTTCAAGGCAATAAATGCTCGATCTATATGGAACTACCTTAATCAACAAGCATTTTAACAACCATTTAGATCTCATAGATAATTTAGAGCGTAAATCGAGACAAAACTTTTTTTTAAAATGTGTACAACTGTGGAATGGTGTTTGGGTTGGAAAGGAATGAGAGTGTTTGTAGAGGGGTTGGCGTGGTTGTAGAGGGGTGGGCGTGGTTGTATTGGGTGGATGTGGTTGTAAGCGGTTCTGCGGGCTTAGGAATGTACGGCTTTTATTGTAGACTTATGCGAGTTGTTTTAAATCAATGTCTATAATTAATAATACTATTCATGATTTTTTAAAAGTCAAACGACACATAATATGGCCTTTCACGCGATCAGTTAGATAAACGTGTAAAAATAACTTATCCTCGACTCGGTTGAACAAATGTGAGATCCCCTGATATTTATGACTACTTATTTCTTTAAAAGAAATGACAATACCCATGCTCTAATATTACACTTCAGACATTTCGTCTCAATAGCTCCATAAGTCAATATGTCAAGCAGATCTACACCGTTAACCTCATCAAAGATAACTCAACAATTAGTGAGCCGCACGACTCCACAAATGGACGTCATGCTGACTGAGCTCTTGACTTCATGTTTTAGGTTACAGTCAAAGTCAACAAGATGAGTCCATGGACTGGATAGACCTGCGTAAAATTGGCCATCTAATACTTTGTGGATGTTAGTCCTCGAATGACGTCGGTTAAGAGACCCCATTGACTTCTATGGTAGACTGTCGCCTATCTGCACCGTGTATTACGTTGAAAGCAGAGATTTTTAACTTGGAATTAATGTTCTCGGACAAGAAAGGGTAGAGCCAAATATAATATTAACATGGTGGGGGAGGGGTTGGGTAGACTCAATAGCTTTTTTGAGAAACTCATTTTCAGAAATAAATTTAAAAGAACAAATTTAAAGGTGTGAAGTCACAGGGCGAGAAAGCTGTTGGGGAAGGGGGGGGGCGTCGATGTAAAACTAAACGGGGACAGACTCGTTGCTGATAAACTGATCTAACAAATATTTATTTATAATTTTTTTCTTGGGGGGGGGGGGATAACAAATTAGCTTTAAGTGAGATCCACTGTATCCATATGTGTGAACACAGCTAAGTTCCTTGTGCCTATAATTTACGCGAGAATCTTCAACAAATCAATTATTAAACACAAAGAAATTGTATGTGGGCCCATTCTTCTTATGGTGGCGTTTACACCATCATATTACGAGCGGACCATCGAGGGAATGTTGTGTTCCATGTTCCTGGCAAAATTCTTTAAGAACCCTTGAGCTGTTGGTTGAGTGTCGTCTGGCCGTTGTATTTCACTTACTGTACTTGTTGTGAAATGCACACAATGACCTGTTTAGTCTCAGGCTGTGCAAACTTTAAGACGTGTTCAAAATCATTAAGTTTATGGGTACCGACAAAGAAGCGGTCGGCTTTAAAGAGCGCTGTTGGTAAACAGAAACATTGATTGCTTGGCCTTAAAGAACGAGTTTATTAAAGTCAGGTTCATATTGGGCTAGGGCGTGGTGCGGATAAGGTTTTTATGAGTTAACGGTAGAAGATATTTAAATTTTGACGTTTAAATGGAGGTTAAACTCTTAACCAGACAACGGGATTAACGAACTCAAGGGAGAAAATCGCTTTGCCGCTTTTGTAAAGGTGACAAGTTGAACGTCAGGGGGGCAAAAGATTTACACAATGTAGTACCACTGAGCTATATGTACACACACATTCATATTCTAAAGCGACAGTTATTCTTCTATCTACACATAATATGTTTGATATATTGTTAACAGGTGACAGTACGTAAAGATCGCACAACAATCGTGTGTAGTTTTATTTAACACATGGCGTTAGGTTGTGCACACAGACTCTGGGAGTTCATAAGTCAATATAAGATTAGAGGGTGGGAGTTGAGTGGGGGTGGGGGAATATTGCATAAACGTCTAAAAAACGTACATTTTCAGCTCTCCTCCACCAAAGAACCTTAGCCAAAAGTTTCATCTCATAACTAAACGTTCGAGTCTTTTACAAGGTCATTGAGACCTACACTCCTACAGTGTTAATGCAGCGTTGTTAACTCCCCTTGGTAACACAACGCTTGCTATTCCCCTTTTAACTTACTCAGATGAATAATGGAAGAAGCAAGAAGCAGACGGGAGAAGAAGATGTTACATTCAAAATGTCTAATGACCGAGAGGAGATGAGCTTGATTGGTTTTATTGATTTCCTCGGCCGAATGAATTTTTTAAAGAGGTTATAAAGACTTTTTTTTTTACACTAAGCAGAGGTCACTCCCGAAAGTGAATCACCTGCAGGATATGGGCTTCTAGGCAGATATGGCCAATACATTAGTTTTAAAAATTACCCTTCATGAATTGAACACCGTAATAAATGTATAATGCATGTTTCATTTAATGTAATTAGGTGATATCCTGATTTTATAGTATCAATATTCATAAGCATTTCACGGGAAAAGGAAGAAATAATGAAAGCCGTTTCATGATAACATAAAACCAACAGATGCGAATTAATTATATAGTGTGTCTAAATGACGAGTCGAACATTTGGGGCACATGATTAGACGGCTTACCGTATATCAAGTGGTCTCCTATGTGGATCTTCTCCAACGGTCGCAAGGCCTTCGACATCTTGCCGACTTTGCTGTGATGGGGAGACTACTCATAAAATTCTTGGTACATATAATGACGGACTGTGTTCGCTTCCCTTGCATTCAAGAAAATTTTGACAGAAAATGGCGTCCAGTCTGCGAATCATCACAAAAACTTACTTTAGAATTATTATGATAAAAGTAGTCTCTTGATGGTTCATATGACAATACTCATATGTATTAATGCTATATGATGTCCAATATGTGTATATGTATTGGTGTCAGTATGATGTCCAATATGTGTATATGTATTGATGTCAGTATGATGTCCAATATGTGTATATGTATTGATGTCAGTATGATGTCCAATATGTGTATATGTATTGATGTCACTATGATGCCCAATATGTGTATATGTATTGATGACACTATGATGTCCAATATGTGTATATGTATTGATGTTAGTATGATGTCCAATATGTGTATATGTATCAATGTCATGAAGATGTCAAATATGGTTTTATGTCTTAATGTAATCAAGATATCCAGAATGTGTATAAGTATCAGTGCCATGAAGGTGTCCAATATGTGTTTATGTATCGATATCATGAAAAATGATCAATATATATTTTAAAATATTAATGTGCAAGAAATCCAAGAAATTTCGTACATTTTTTGTTGTCGTAAAAAGTTTCCAAAATATTTATGTACATTAGAGTTGTTCAAATGTAAAAATAATTAATACTTTCAATTATGCTGTAAATTTATTCAAAGCATTACCATCATGAAAATAGTAAAAAATGATTATTTTCAAAAACATTTAGATTGATTAGTAGAGCCCGAAATTAACACACAAAAAAACGTAAAAACCAATTTCTATTTACTATAGATCTAAATATTTTATATACGAGACGTAACTAACAGAATGTTCATTATAATAGACTACGTAGTGCAGGACAATCCAAAAATACAAAATTTTAGTTATGTTTCGTAAAACATGTATAAAATAATGCGCACCTTTCGTGAATTTTATGTTAAAATTGTTGTCTATATAATGCGCACCTCGTGGCGCGACAGGAAAGGTAGTTGAACATAATACGCACCACGACACTCAAAAATTAACGTGTCACATAGAGATACATAAAGATAATCCAAAAATTCATTAATTTAATAACAGTACATTCGATAGATCTATAAGTTTGATACATCGGCACGAGCCAGCCTTCAAAATTCCAGCTAGCTAGCATACGGGAGGTGGGTTAAAAATCGATCCAATGTTTTTTCGGGACATAATCTAGCAAGCAAGCAGACACCACGAATAATATATAGGAGTTTAAAATTATTTAATGAACCGTTAAATTATGATAGCGAGGCACACAAGAATCAAGGCACCATGTCTCGAGAAACATTCCAGCTGTATAATGAGAATAGTGAGCCTAGAGTGTTAAATTAAGGCTTTGGAAATGTTAACTCAAAATTAGGTATTTTGAAGATATATTTCGAAAATAAAATGCTTAAAATATAAAGTGCCAAGTAAGTCATGGTTCTATACATGTGATTTGACTACTCTTTTAATCTTTAAATCTTAATTACTTATTTGTCTCTTCAAGGTTAACTAACTTGGATCTTAAACAAGCCACACACACGCTATGGTGGATTAAGTGGGGAGGGGGGCTAAAAGGGCTATAGCCAGGTGCCCCGGTGGATTTTTGGGCCCCCAAACTTTTTATATTTTATAATAAAAGTGTACACATGTTTGAATAAACCCTTGAAACTATAATAAATCAAACAAATTAATAAATATTATCTATTAAACTGATCACTATTCATACCTAATAGTCTTAATTTTAACAATCAAGAAACTTGATATGAATGGCTTACTAACAGAACATATGTTAAAACATTATTTATATATATTTTTTTAATGTAACGATTTTCATAAGCTCAGCTGGCTATGTGAAGGGTTAAGGATTTTTATGCAAGTGATGTGGTGATCGATTGCCAGCGGTGGAACATATTTTTATTTTTACTCTCAATTTGAATGTACCGACAAAATCTTGGAACAGTTATTTCTTCGTGTTTCTTTTTTATTTTCATGATTAATATTTTTGGTTGGGAAAGTCGTTCTCAAAGTACAGACGAGCATGTTCAGGAAAGCAATGGACTATTTATTTACAGTCTTATGTTAGCTGCTAGCAATCATTTTATTTAAAGGGACGCTGGCTGGATAGGGCCCCCGTTTGATTGCAGCCAGGGGCCCCATGCAGTCTTAATCCGCCCCTGCACACACACACACACACACACACAAACACGCACACCTCATATTGTCTGGCATTTAAATCTACACCTATTATATTGAATATCGGCTTTTGGTGAAAGAGTTATTGAATAACAAAGTGGCCCCCCACCTGCCCCCCCCCCCATAGATCTAAGACGACCGGCCCAATATTCCGATACTTCCCTTAATTTGACTTCATTGAACTCTATCGATTAGATGATCACCGAAGTCAATATTGATCTGTCAACTGGTGCAGGCCAAGATTGTGCCAAGGGAAATACCTAAATATTAATTTTGGAACCAGTCAACCGAGAAAGATATTTAATTAATTGTTTACCTAATTATATTGGCAATCAATTTTAACACAGATATTAATTTCAATAACACATTTAGTTTGAACAATCAACACACGTTAATAAAAAAAAACAAAAGGAAACAAATTAAAATATGTGTAATAAATGAATTTTGTAATAATTATAAACAGAAGCTACATACTATATAATCCTATGATGTCACCTGCTCTTTATCCGGGGAGATAATTTGCAGGTATGCTGTACACCCCGTAAAAAAAAGATATAGTTGTTTTAAGACATACAACACACGTCCAAATAAGAGACATTCAGAATCGCTTGAAACGAACTAACCACTTGTCATGCTCAGTCAGTCTGTTTGCGGCAAGTATCCTCAGAATAACACTAAGACCGTAAGTTGACTCCAGAGTTGATCCTGATTGAATCGTTTGTCACTTGACGAGAAAACTCAGCATTGTTTCAGTTCCACGACGTCCAGTGGAAAGGTGCGTGTGTGTACATGGCGTAGATATTGAGAAGGTGGGGTGGGAGGGGGGCGCTCCGACCACGTCACGCGAACCTGATACAGTTTTGTCAACCTTTATGTAGCCACTGAAGCATGACTCCCTTTGGTGACGGGAGGGAAAAAAGGGGGGGGGGGCTTTGTGACTTCGTATTGACATTAAGAGATCATTTGCTCGCCTCTGAGATATAAGACTTGGTTTTGACTAAGGTTGTGGGGGGGGGTAGTCTACTCTCTTACACTTGGCACGTTCCTTAATGACTGGGATCGTATTTATTTGACCTGTAATCTGTGCGATGCCGCCTCAATCAAACGAATTCTACACGTGCTTTCGTCACTGGGGTTAGTGTCATTGATATTCTCTGTGGGGGAGTTTATAAGATCTCCACACAACCCTGTCACTGACATACATGGATCACACAATCCTGTCACTGACATACATGGACCACACAATCCTGTTTACTGACATACATGGACCACACAATCCTGTCACTGACATACATGGAGCACACAATCATGTCACTGACATACATGAACCACACAATCCTGTCACTGACATACATGGAGCACACAATCCTGTCACCGACAAACATGGACCACACAATCCTGTCACTGACATACATTGACCAAACAATCCTGTCACTGACATAACAATGACCAAACAATCCTGTCACTGACAAAAAAAACCACACAATCCTGTCACTGACAAACAAATCACACAATCCTGTCACTGACATAACATTGACCAAACAATCCTGTCACTGACAAAAAAAAACACACAATCCTGTCACTGACAAACAAATCACACAATCCTGTCACTGACATACATTGACCACACAATCCTGTCACTTACAAACATGGACTACACAATCCTGTCACGTGTAAATAAGAATATTGTGAACTCGAAGTTTTGGGACACGCTGAAGCATTCAAATCAAAACAAATGTTTGAGCAATGTTTTCTGTCCTTTTCCCAACCCTTCCCACCCCCAAATACACACGTATTCTTGAAAACAGAATGTCTAGGAGGCCGACGTTAAAGACTTAATCCCAGCCAATTATATTTTTATATATTTACATATACTTTTTTGCAAACTGTATAATATCATTTAGGATTTTGAACTCTTCAAAAAAAATGGCAAGAAAAGTGAGGGGGGGGGGGCAATTACAAATAAAGCTGAAACAGAAAACAGGGTAGTATTCACTTTCACATCCGGTTTTAAAATACATCCCGTTAATACAATGGAAAAAAAATGGGACTGCGGAAATTAACGATTAATTTATCGATTAAACGGTAAATTTTGAATCGATTAAAATTATTTTAATTGATATCATAGTGATTAAATTAAATTTAAAAAAAAAATTGAATCGATTTATTAATGAATAATTAATAAGTAGTTNATTAAATAAACAAAGACGTCTAACGTGTACACATTGAAAACAAGCTGTTTTTTAAGGAAATGATATGAATAATTAAGCATTTTTTGTTTACTAACTTAACATTAACAAAATCTATATACATTGACATTATATTGAACTACTTAAATTTAAATATATCTCCTAATAGTTACACCAAACTCATCACCCTTTATTGTAGGCAGTTTATATAGGCCACCAATACAAACATAGAATACATGAGGAATCTCTGCAGTCAACTAATTTATATTAAAGACAATCATAAAAATGATGTAATTGGGACAATGGGGGACTTAAATCTTCCAGATATAAATTGGAAAAATTATACAATTGATAGCCACCAAAATAATAAAAAAAATAATGAACATTTCTTAGACACAATAAATAACATAAACCTAGAACAGATAGTAAAAAAAGCAACTAGGAAAAACAAAATACTAGATTTATTCCTAAAAAACAGACCAGGACTAGTACTAGACTGCACAATAATTCCTGGGCTGTCGGACCATGATATTGTTAGGGTAACCAACACAATAAAAACTAAAATAAATAAGATGCCTAGAAGAACAATATATCTTTGGAATAAATGCAACTTAATAAAATTACACCAATCAGCTTCTAATTTCCAACAAAATTTCCTAAGTAAATTCAGCATAGTTAGCCCTGTAGAAGAAATATGGAAGGAAATAGTAACAAATCTAAAAACCATAATGGATCAGAATGTTCCAACAAAAATAACTTCAAATAGAATTAATAAATGCTGGTTCAATTTTAAATTTAAAAAGTATTGCAAACTAAAGGAGAATTTATTTAAGAAATTTAAGGCTACCAATTTAGATAGGATACACAAAAAATACTTAAAAATTAAGCACCTAACACAAAAACTTAGCCGTAACCTCCAAAATAATTGTATAAACAATGTGATAACTAAAGATAACTATAAAAACTTATGGTCCTTTATCAAATCTAAAAAAATGGAGCCTTCAGGGATAGCCACAATAAAAGGCTCAAATAATAAAACCTATAATGATAATGAAACTAAAGCTAATATCCTTAACAAATATTTTGCATCATCATTTTCTGCCTCAGGCGACAAGGAAATTTCAATAAATTTAAATAAATTGGAAGAAATAGGTAACATAACTGTAGATGAGATAAATAGACATTCACTCCTAAAAAAACTTTAAAATAAACAAAGCTACTGGCCCAGATGAATTACCTGCCAGGTTATTAAAAGAATTAAGCAATGAACTGTCCCCAATCCTTGTAGTTCTTTTTCAAGCCTCTCTAAACCAGGGTAAAGTGCCCCAGGATTGGAAATTAGCCAATGTAACGCCACTCTTTAAGAAAGGTGATAAGTCCGACCCTGGTAATTACAGACCTGTATCACTTACTAGTATCACATGTAAATTACTGGAACACATAATATATAGCAGAATAGTTAACCACCTTGACAAATATAATGCCCTATGCCCACACCAACATGGCTTTAGAAAGAACAGATCATGTGAAACACAATTGATAGGCCTAATAGATGATCTATCAAAAGGCTTAGATAATAATGATCAAATAGATACAATATTACTAGACTTCTCAAAAGCATTCGACAAAGTTCACCACCTTAGTTTACTCAAAAAACTTAAATACTTTGGAATCTCAGGTCCCTTACATCACTGGATCCAAGATTTCCTATTGGGTAGGGAGCAAACTGTAATAATTAATGGNTCTAAATCTACACCAATAAAGGTTAACTCAGGAGTTCCACAAGGAACTGTCCTAGGTCCCTTACTATTTTTAATTTATATAAATGACTTACCCAACAATATCTCAACAGGAACTAAAGTTAGGTTATTTGCTGATGATTGCATAAACTATAGAACAATCAAGTCAGAACAATATAGCAAAATTTTAAAAAAAGACTTAGATGAATTAATAAAATGGGAAACTAACTGGAGTCTGTCCTTCCACCCAGAAAAATGTCAACTGCTAAGAGTAAAAAAGAAAAAGAAACAAATAAATTCAAAATATTTCATTCATGGAAAAGAACTAACCCAAACTAAAGATGCGAAATACTTATGGGACCCATCCACCAAAGAAAATATTGATAAGTTAGAACACATCCAAAAAAGAGCTGCCAGATTCATTACTGGAGAATATTCAAAACTGACAAGAGGAACACCGTTAGTTAAATCATTAAACCCTGAAACACTAGAGAATAGAAGAACCAAGAGTAAATTAGTAATTATACATAAGGCAATTAATTCTAATTTAGAAATACAACACAAAGATAACCTAATACAACCCTCAAATAGACATGAAGTTAAAAACACCTTTCTTATTACATATGCAAGAGGAAACACATACACGTTTTCTTTCTTTCCGTCCGGTATTCGGGCGTGGCATGGGTTGCCTGAGGAAACCAGGAAAGCCACCACTTTATCATCTTTTAAAACTCTAGTAAGAATACAGGACTAAACACAAATCATAGAAATACGTAGGACGCAATAATCTTCTGTACAGAAGGAGCGTCTGTAACATATAAGATAAGATAACAATACTATATTTTTTCTTATTAAAAACTAAAGTTATGGGCACTTTAAAAAATGCCATGATAGGGCACAAAATGTGAAGAAAATAACATAGTGAAAAAAGTGATTATGAGGTCTTAGAAAAAAAAAATCTACAACTTTTGAACCACTAGGGATAAAAGGTTGATCTTTATGCTTTTGTTAATCACAAACAATTTCTATACAGCTGTATTACTTTTATAATTTTAAAATTAATTTGAAATTTTCATCCAATAGCTTAAACTTCTTCTACGTTCTCAATATTGAATATTGAGTTTTGCGTGCCACGAGTTTTGCGCCAATTGGCCCGTGGTCTCCGACTTCAGCCTGCTGTATTTTCTGGATTTGCAAGACCATCTACAAGGCAGCAGTTGTGTTTGGCAAGTGATGCAGCGGTCACATGCGATGGCTTAGGGTTCCACGCATTACCCCGCCGCTTTTTACTCATTTGGGGCTGGCTGGAACTCGGGGGCGCCCTTGGCCCCGGGAACGGGTCCCTGGCTTCCCATGGGTTCGAACCCGTGACCATCGCGGCCCAGAGCTTTAACTTAAATGCGTTATTTTTATTGATAACTGTTATGTTCAATTTTTATATTTAAATATTAAGTTAAACTAAAACTTGAAATATGTTAATTATAAATCGTCGTTTTGTTGCTGCGCATCGTGTGGCAAAGCATCGGGAAATCCCGGACATCTTGAGAAGAAATAAACATAAAGAACGCCATCTGCAGATAACACCATAACTTCCTGAACAGACGCACACAACCTTGTGCTTCGAATGTCAACCCCAAGCTTAATTAAATGATTAGTATTTTTCAAATACAATGATTTAAGACCACTTAAAATGTTCAAGAGCCTTAAGTTCAAAGAAATTCTTATAATTTTTGCTCTCGTTCTGCCAGGTAACATCAATTCCCTTTTAAGTTATTTATTTATTTTAATCTTACCTTATAAGCCATTATGATTATAACTTATAATATAAGGCAACTGCACCGTACAGCTGCCAGCTGCACATGTCACATGTCTTTTTTTTTCATCTATGGATGTCGTGTCTATCTTTTAAGTCTTATGTATTTGGGAGAATGGAATAGCAAGAATATTTGTAACAAGAAATTTGTCGCAAAAATAAATGTGTTTATTAAACGAATACAGGGATTACACAGGAATTGAATAGCCTAAGTTTTGTATGCTTGCTAATTGTCCTTGATCTCCAAATATGTGTAAGTTTGTTAAAAGCACTTGACGCCAACGCAATTCGAGTCATTATCTCTGATGTTGTATCTCCATTATATGTCATTTTGCTTCCTAAATAAGTGAAATTGGTTACTTTCTCTATAGTTTGATATAGTATATATATTTACAGTTATGTATTAGGTTTTTAAATATATTTTTCGTAAGATGAGTATTGTACAAGGAGAGAGTAATTATGTAGTGTAAAGAAAATGACTGCTAGACTGCTTGTTACATGACATATAAGGATTTTAAACTGCTTCCAATATCTCCGCATGTGGTACCAAGTATTCAAAACAACTATCATAACATTATCATTTGTTCATCAGTACATTAACAACAAATTTATTTATGTACAAACAATATTCGATGGTCTAATGTACAGTGACAAAAACTTTGTTTCCCCTCCAGTGCCTTGTTTCTGTGGCCTTGTCTCCACGCCAGGAAACTCTGATGAGGACTGTGCCAAGGCTTGCACCGATGAGAAGGACATACCCTGCAAGTACTACTACCACGACAAGGGCGTCTGCTACTTATCGTCTGAGCAAGGCAGGAGCGTCTCCACGTTGAGAACGGACGACGTCCCAGGTGAGAAGCGGTGATTTGAAACACATCATTGGTTAGTGGACGAGTACAGATTTTAATAAAGAGCAAGATAATCAAAGCCTTGATGGGTGGCCGGCGTTGCCATCATTGCCTGGGGGGTGGCGATACCAGCCCAGAAACTTGCAGGCAGACGGGTAACAGGAAGACAACCACTGAGTACTGAGATAGAGGAGTAGATAAAGACCTACAACAGCTGTTCCCCTACATTGAGATGAAAGGCCATGCACCAGACTCAGTTAAAGCACTTAACTAAGCAGCACACGTCCTGAAATTGGCCGTAGTACCACTGATGATGATGGCGGCAAATCGGCTAATTGTACACGAAATTACGAGTTTTAAAATTAACCTCCATACAATTAGATGTTTTAAATTGTGTCCCTTGATTGCAGCTTTATGTTAAAAAAAACGCTTCTGGTTATCTTAAAGAACTTACTTGTTAGCAATGGTGAAACCTACGCTCTTTATCAGAGTTCCGACCAGTAAACTGCTCTCATTTGAATCCATAGTACCTTAATCTTAGCATGACAAGTCTGTTGACATGAACGTGTAAGTAAATGGGAAACAAATGAAAAGTGTTGCATCAAGGCATCATACCTCCTTCATATCAATAACTGTTTTAAGGTCCAGTACCACAGGTCAAAGCTCAGCTCCACATCCATGCTTAGTACATCCCCACATCAATGTTTAGTACATCCCCACATCAATGTTTATTACATCCCCACATCAATGTTTATTACATCAATGTTTATTACATCTACACATCAATGTTTATTACATCTCCACATCAATGTTTATAACATCTCCACATCAATGTTTATTACATCTCCACATCAATGTTTATTACATCTCCACATCAATGTTTATTACATATCCACTTCAATGTTTATTACATCTCCACATCCATGTTTATTACATCTCCACATCCATGTTTATTACATCTCCACATCAATGTTCATTACATCTCCACATCAATGTTTATTACATCTCCACATCCATGTTTATTACATCTCCACATCAATGTTTATTACATCTCCACATCAATGTTTATTACATCTCCACATCAATGTTTATTACATCCCCACATCCATATTTATTACATCTCCACATCCATGTTTATTACATCAACACATCAATGGTTATTACATCCCCACATCAATGTTTATTACACATCAACATCCATGTTTATTACATCTCCACATCCATGTTTATTACATTTCCACTTCAATGTTTATTACATCCCTTCATCCATATTTATTACATCCCCACATCAATGTTTATTACGTCTCCACATCAATGTTTATTACACATCAACATCCTTTTTAATTACATCTCCACATCCATGTTTATTATATCTCCACATCCATATTAATTACATCTCCACATCAATGTTTAATACACATCAACATCCATGTTTATTACATCTCCACATCAATGTTTATTACATCTCCACATCAATGTTTAATACACAACAACATCCATGTTTATAACATCTCCACATCAATGTTTATTACATCTCCACATCAATGTTTACTACACATCAACATCCATGTCTATTACATCTACACATCAATGTTTAATACACATCAACATCCATGTTTATTACATCTCCACATCCATGTTTATTACATCTTCACATCAAAGTTTATTACATCTCCACATCAATGTTTACTACATATCAACATCCATGTTTATTATATCTTCACATCAATGTTTATTACATCCCCACATCAATGTTTATTACATCTCCACATCAATGTTTATTACATCCCCACATCAATGTTTACTACATATCAACATCCATGTTTATTACATCTCCACATCAATGTTTACTACACATCAACATCCATGTTTATTACATCTCCACACTAATGTTTACTACACATCAACATCCATGTTTATTACATCTCCACATCCATGTTTATTACATCTCCACATCCATGTTTATTTCATCCCCACATCAATGTTTATTACATCTCCACATCCATGTTTATTACATCTCCTCATCAATGTTTACTACACATCAACATCCATGTTTATTACATCTCCACATCAATGTTTACTACACATTAACATCCATGTTTATTACATCTCCACATCCATGTTTATTACATCCCCACATCAATGTTTACTACATATCAACATCCATGTTTATTACATCTCCACATCAATGTTTATTACATATCAACATGCATGTTTTTTACATCCCCACATCAATGTTTACTACATATCAACATCCATTTTTATTACATCTCCACATCCATGTTTATTACATCCCCACATCCATGTTTACTACATATCAACATCCATTTTTATTACATGTCCACATCCATGTTTACCTGCGTTTGTCCATCTACACTCACTAATACCAAGAATATCCAGGTCGTAGTTTTTCATTTCACTACACACTTGAGCACATTTTCCTATTTGGTGCATTGTTCTTACGTTCCAATATCCAATTTTGAAGGTAGATTTGCATTCAAGCAAGTTGGAACGAAGCGTCGTTTTATTGGAATCCATAATTCCAAGATTATGTGTCAAATTTTATAAGGAGAAGACGATGGAATTACATCGGCCATGTTCTTCGAATGGACAAGAGAAGACTCCCAAGTCAGGCCCTCATGTGGACACCAACAGGCAAAAGAAAACAAGGAAGACCAAAAGAAACCCTGCGTAGAACAATCATAAGAGAAAGCTCAACCATGGGTCTAAGAAATAACCAGGACTTGATACAATTAGCAACGGATCGTCAAAAATGGAAATCCATGACCTCTGCCCTATGTGCCGTCTTCGGCCCGAGAGGAAATAACTAACTAACTAACATCCATGTTTATTACATATCAACATCCATGTTTATTACATCCCCACATCAATGTTACTACATATCAACATCCATGTTTATTACATCTCCACATCCATGTTTATTACATCTCCACATCCATGTTTATTACATCTCCACATCCATTTTTATTACATCCCCACATCAATGTTACTACATATCAACATCCATGTTTATTACATCCCCACATCCATGTTTACTACATATCAACATCCATTTTTATTACATCTCCACATCAATGTTTATTACATCCCCACATCAATGTTACTACATATCAACATCCATGTTTATTACATCCCCACATCAGTGTTACTACATATCAACATCCATGTTTATTACATCCCCAAATCCATTTTTACTACATATCAACATCCATTTTTATTACATCTCCACATCCATGTTTATTACATCCCCACATCAATGTTACTACATATCAACATCCATGTTTATTACATCCCCACGTCCATGTTTACTACATATCAACATCCATTTTTATTACATCCCCACATCAATGTTTATTACATCCCCACATCAATGTTACTACATATCAACCTCCATGTTTATTACATCCCCTCATCAATGTTACTACATATCAACATCCATTTTTATTACATCCCCACATCAATGTTTATTACATCCCCACATCAGTGTTACTACATATCAACATCCATGTTTATTACATCCCCACATCCATGTTTACTACATATCAACATCCATTTTGTATTACATCCCCACATCCATGTTTATTACATCCCCACATCAATGTTTATTACATCTCCACATCCATGTTTATTACATTTCTTAATCTTTGCTCATTAAATCTCCGATTGTTTATATTGTGATCCCCAGATCTTCCACAAGAGAAACGGGAGCGATTCGAGGACAGATTGAAAGCCCTGGAGGAGACCGTTCAAAATAACCAGGTACTGACCCATTCTGACATTAGCGGATACAGAACTAATATGACATAATCGGGTACAGAACTATTCTGACATTAGCAGGTACAGAACTATTCTGACATTAGCAGGTACAGAACTATTCTGACATTAGCAGGTACAGAACTATTCTTACATTAGCAGGTACAGAACTATTCTTACATTACTGACACGTTCTCACATGACAAAGTACATAAAATTAAAATCATTTTTTAAAAAGACAGTTTCTTTTTTATTAATATAGTAAAATAGAAACACGATAAAGAGTTTATTTTACAGAACACTATTTTAAACCTCTGAAATCAGCAACTTTTAGGCTTCTTTCAGTTAGAGTAAAACACACTACTAACTAACGGAAAGAAGTTTACATAGCACAGCCTTGCGCCAGGTTGACGCTGTTGTCAAAATTATTCTTAAACTAGATGCCCGTATCATGCGTCGCAGATTTGCTCATAGACACTGCAAAGAAAGCGTGTGTGGGGGGGGGGGGGGGGGGGAAAAAANNNGTGAACAGACACTAACTACATCACGATGAAATCAGTACAACGCGAATGAACCTCGGATGCGAGGATAACTGAGACTCATTGTTGATCTAGAAAAATGTGCACTGTGGTTAGCTACTTGCCACCCCCAACCCTGCACCACCCTAGCTGAGCAACCATAAACTAATTTGCATAACCTGACATAGGTCATTCATCAAGCTTATTCCCACTCGTCTTGTGCTTGTTATGGTGATCGAAAAGATTGTGGGCTACGAACGGGCACAAACACAAACATTTAAAAAAAATAAAAACGTAATGTCTTATAAGGGGATTGAACCTGAGACTTCCGCGTGTTAGGCGAATGTTATAACCATTACACTATAAATTACATGATATTTTGTTGTTCCAAAACAACATATTGATTGACTTCATTTCAACGAAATGTTGAATGTTTACTACCTTTTCTTGCAATCTGATTGGTCCATGGGGTCAGAGGTCAGACGGCTCCTTGTCCTGCATGATCAGACTATGTAGAGAATTGTATATAGAGAGATTTATTAAGCTTTTTCTCAATTATAATTTTTTCTTTTCTAATAATTTATTTATGAACAGAGGCGTCACTAGGGTTGGTGTCACCCGGGGCGGTAGCTCATGGTGTCACCCGGGGCGGTAGCTCATGGTGTCACCCCCTCATGATTTAACCCATAGAAATCCTCCGAGTTTTCCAGTGCCAAATAACGGAAATATATAGAATTTTACGGTCTGGTGTCACCCCCCTGATGGTGTCACCCGGGGCGGCCCGCCCCCTCCGCACCCCCTAGCGACGCCACTGTTTATGAAAACCTAATTATTGCCTCTGAAGACTAAAGCTTGCCCTTTTCAAATAAATTTAATAGTTAACTTGTCATACGGAAATTCTGCACAAAATTATTTCGTTAATGGAACGTAAAATTTCAATTGGGAAAATGTAGTATAACTGTATTATAGATTATAGAGAATAAAGGAGGACACTATGGTATATTATAGAGATAAATAAGGATAACAAGGAATAGAGATAAATAAATTTTATTAATTATATAATTCAGAGATAGAGAAAGTTTATATAGAATAGTATAAAGAAAATTTAAAAAGCATATGATAAAGAAAGTTTATATAGTATAGAGATAAAGAAAGTTTATATAGTCAAGAGATAAAGAAAATAGTATATAGGTAAAGAAATTTTACATATTATATAAAGAAAGTTTTTATAGAAGAGAGATAAAGACATATACATAGTATTAGTATAGAGATAAATAATGTTCATATGGTAGAGAGATAAAGAAAGTTTATATGGTAGAGAGATAAAGAATGTTCATATGGTAGAGAGATAAAGAATGTTTATATGGTAGAGAGATAAAGAAAGTTTATATGGTAGAGAGATAAAGAATGTTAATATGGTAGAGAGATAAAGAAAGTTTATATGGTAGAAAGATAAAGAAAGTTTATATGGTAGAGAGATAAAGAATGTTCATATGGTAGAGAGATAAAGAAAGTTTATATGGTAGAGAGATAAAGAAAGTTAAGATAGTAGAGAAATAAAGAAATATTCATTGTATAGACATTAAGAATGAAAATTTAGTATAGAGATAATGAGCATTAAAATAGTATGTAGACAATTGTTTTATGTAAATTTCATGATGTCATTCAAATATAGACAATTTTTTAAAATCTAACTTTCATGATGTCATACTAACATAGACAATTGTTTTATCTAACTTTCATGATGTCAAACTAAAATAAAATTGTTTTATCTAGCTTTACTGATGTCATACTAATAAAAAAACAATTGATGTTAAAATATTTTTCCGTTTTTCGTTAAAACCCGAATTTTTTACTTTATTTTTAAAAAAAATCTTTTACAACGTGGTAGAAAATCCCACCGAACTCTGAACAGAGACAACAAACATCTTACATCAACATTCAAATCACCTATCTTAACAGTTTCAAACTTACACCACCCCACCGCCCCTCCTACATAACAACCCTCTCGTAGGTGATGACCTTGAAGAACATAATCGCCTTTGGTGTGAAACAAGTCCAAACACAGCTGAGCAAAAAACTGGACTCGCTTTCAGGTAATTGTAGGACAAGAAAGTTTTCAGGTATGACCACCTCTGTAAAGTATGAGAATCACCGTTGTTCCGTTGACACCTTTAATCACATACTCGTGCCAGAGTTGGGGATAGTATCACGTGACTCGTGCCAGAGTTGGGGATAGTATCACGTGACTCGTGCCAGAGTTGGCGATAGTATCACATGACTCGTGCCAGAGTTGGCGATAATATCATGTGACTCGAGCGAGAGTTGGCGATAGTATCACGTGTTTGTCAGCTGGTCGGTAATCACGTGACTCGAGCGAGAGTTGGCGATAGTATCACGTGTTTGTCAGCTGGCCGGTAACCACGTGACTCGTGCTAGCGTTGGCGATAGTATCACGTGTTTGTCAGCTGGTCGGTAATCATGTGACTCGAGGGAGAGTTGGCGATAGTATCACGTGACTCGTGCCAGAGTTGGCGATAGTATCACGTGACTCGTGCTAGATTTTGGGATAGTATCACGTGACTCGTGCTAGAGTTGGCGATAGTATCACGTGACTCGAGCGAGAGTTGGCAATAGTATCACGTGTTTGTCAGCTGGTCGGTAATTACGTGACTCGAGCGTGAGTTGGCGATAGTATCACGTGACTCGTGCCAGAGTTGGCGATAGTATCACGTGACTCGTGCTAAAGTTGGCGATAGTATCACGTGACTCGTGCTAGAGTTGGCGATAGTATCACGTGACTCGAGCGAGAGTTGGCAATAGTATCACGTGTTTGTCAGCTGGTCGGTAATTACGTGACTCGAGCGTGAGTTGGCGATAGTATCACGTGATTCGTGCTAGAGTTGGCAATAGTATCACGTATTTGCCAGCTGTTCGGCAAAGCCTTTAAACATAATTAAGTAATTAGAGTTTGGTTCATTTAGAAATTTTGAGACACTATATTCCAACTCTTATATGATAGCCATGCACACCAAGTAACAACTTCATAGATTTGTTCCAGCAGACTTTAAAGTTGTGACCACATTCTGAATAAGTGATGAGTCAAACCATCAGAAACAGCGGTTTTTTTTAAATTTTGGTCTGTCTTTAATGTCACCAACACGTTTTGTCTGTGTCTGTGTCTAGTTTCACCAACACATTTTGTATGTATCTAGTTTAACCAACACGTTTTGTCTATGTCTACTTTGACCAACAAGTTTTGTCTGTGTCTACTTTGCTACTTTGAGCAACAAGTTTTGTCTGGTTCTACTTTGACCAACACGTTTTGTCTGTGTCTACTTTTACCAACAAGTTTTTTTCCTATCTTTTCTTTGATTAACAGCATTTTTCTGCCTTTATTTTGTCCAAAAAATGTGTCTGTCACTATTTTGACCATACACTGGAAACGCCGTACAAGAGTGTTTCTCCTTTATCTTGCCTTCTCTTCCCCAAAAAGCAGCAGTTAATTACTACTGACGTCTGCTTTCCTTCCAATGATCAGGACAAGGGTCCTCCAGACATCTAACAATGGAGTTAAAGATCATTGTCTTTAAATTGCTTCTCATCTTTCTGCAGTGTTTACCGTATTTTAGCTGTTAGAATGATGCTCAATTCCTTCCCGGTCTTCGACTTGACAAACAAACAAACAAAAACACAGCTCCCCTCAGAACACATCTATCGTGGAGAGATCGCCTGGATTTATTACCAATACACATATGATTTATTTGGATCTTTGTACGGATGTTCGTGAGACCCATATGTTAAGTATCTTATTGTGTGTAGCATAAGGCTCAATGTTTCCACGAGTTTACATATTCCGTGGTGTCACATAGCCTATAGACTCTGTTGTTGCAACCAATCTTGGCATCTGACCTAACGAGGGTCATTCGTCAAGATTATTTGCATACGTTTTGTGCTTATCCTAATTTCTGGAGAATTCTATAGATTTGTATTAATGTCAAATGCTTCCCTAGGAGCGGATGATCCAATGTTCGAGAAACTCCAGTTAGTAAAAGATATACTTGACATGATCTCGAAGAAAATGTTAGGTCCGCAGACAAGTTCGAGCCCAACTGGCGGGAATATCGGCGAAGACTTGATGCCTAATAGTAATAGCTATTTCATGTTTCAACACGTGAGTATTTCATCTTGAGCCTTTTTTTAAAACGGTGGTTTATCACGTGGCGAATAGTACAAAAGTTTGTGTTTAATTATGTGGATACAAAACAAATAAAAACGAAAAAAAAATATAAAAAAGATAAATCATTTGTTCAATCAACCCCCCCCCTTCTCCAAGCTGCAGAATTATGAGATTGGCGCGCCAATGTCACAACTTAAAGAAAAGTTTACAAAGGTCTATCCCCATTCAAGGTTCCATACGCCGATGTTACTTTTAAGTGACGCGACTGCGATGTCTGACCAACACCGCGCGGTAGTTTAGATTTACTACGGTAGTTTAGATTTACTACGGTAGTTTAGATTTACTACGGTAGTTTAGATTTACTACGGTAGTTTAGATTTACTACGGTAGTTTAGATTTACTACGGTAGTTTAGATTTACTACGGTAGTTTAGATTTACTACGGTAGTTTAGATTTACTACGGTAGTTTAGATTTACTACGGTAGTTTAGATTTACTACGGTAGTTTAGATTTACT
>MUZC01002404.1:1076420-1091763 GCA_002072015.1 Radix auricularia | reverse complement strand
ATATTTATATAGATATAGATATAGATATATATAGATAGATATATTTATAAAGCTAATTACGCCTTTATTAATATGTAGAAAAGGTTGCGTGGCTATAAGCAGTTTTATTTTTTACTGGTACTTGTGGTTATATAAATAATCTAACAAATTATACCTTTGGCATATATAAATAACTATTTAGAAATATTTAAATACAAGTAGACAACTTTCAGTGAATTATTAGATTTTTAATTTGATATCAAACATATAGGAACCGCCTCTATGGGGCTATTACAGGGATTAACGCACTATTTAAATGTATTCCGCCTAACAAGAAATTGCTTTGGCCGTAGAGTTTAAAAAAACAAAACCCACTGGATAATCAGGTCGTGGGCTAAACAAGTCAGTGGCGTTGTCTCAGATATGTTTTCATTGCGTGCCGCTTCTTTAATTGGGTCACTCCAACCCCTGTCCCCAGACCCCATCCCCAATTCAACAGACGATTTTTGGTGTCTACCTAAATTGTAGGGCCTATTAGCGAGATGGAGACAGAAGTTCTCACCGTCTGAACACCTGACATGTGTGCAAATTTACCGTTTTTAGTAACAGCACAACCCATGCCTTCAAAGACACAATACTTTTTTTTTAAATATTTGATACCAACTCCGTTAGAGTCAATTTGCACAGTGAGGAAAAAATGCAAGTAATTTAGAATTTAAAAAAAAATAGTTACGCCCCTGCGGGGTGTAAAATGGAATGGTCCATACCCACCTCCATATCTTTCTTTAACTACCATAAATAGAATTAGAGTAAATGTGTGTGAACAATACAAATTTAATTATTCGTTATTCTATTGTTTTTGAATAATATCTTTGTACTATATGAAAGGGTTGTTTTGAGGTGGGGGCGAATTTATTTTGGATGAGACATTATTTTACGGGGTAGGGGAGAATTTATTTTAATCGGGAGGAAAACATTTTCGCCCCCCGGAGAAATCCGTTTTAAAATAAAATCGCCTGGGGGAGACTCTGTATGGGGGACGATTTATTTTGCATCACCGGAAATTTCTAAGACCGCCTTTATTTTGTAAGAGTTACTTTTCTTTAGATAAATGGTGTGGCATGTAAAATATTTGGTATGCTGGTAAATTTTAGTGAATTAAAAGTTCATTAAAAATAAAAGTCTTTCCAAGCTCTTACCAACCCCTCAACCCCAACCCGGCCTAAGTTAGTCTTAATATATCCTACAAAATGGGAATGCATAAAGCTTTTAAATAAATACAAAATACACAAATTGTGCAAGAAGACAATACATTTGAGCTATATTTATAAACAAACACTGAAGTAGACGTTTCGGCTAATACCTTCATCAGTACAATAACATGAAAAAAGGTAATTACGTAAAAACATATCCTAAAATGTATACTTATAAATAATAAAATGAAAGGAAAATGAAAACAAAAACAAGCAAGGACACAGGATAAAGGAAAGAAGAGGAAGTTGGAGTATCTAAAGTAACACGACAGTGAAAACCACAACGGGAAAACAATTTTGCAGTTAGTTAAAATTATGAATTTGATTAATTCCATATGGAGCCAACGTAACCAATCGTGTTATGAGTCTATTTTCCATGTGGACTCTATCATGGGTATTGGTTGCATATAAAATACCAGTAACTCCAATATCCTAAATGTTGCAATGGTCATGTTTAGACTCAGGACATTGAGCCTGTTTATTTATATTGTACAGGTGTTCTCTAAACCGGTCTCTAGGACGACGACCTGTCTCACCCACGTAAATTTTTATTACACCTCTTGCAAAGAATTGCATAAGTCACGTTGCGACTTGTGCAAGTGAATCCATCTTTTATTATGAATTATTCAAGAGGGAAAGAAATTTTGTTAATTACAACAACATATTGATAAGTATTACAACGGTTACGGTTGCAACCCTTTCTTCCAATATGTGTTTTCATTGTGGGAAGGTGACTTCTTACAAGTATGTCTCTGAGGCTTCTATCTCTCCGCAAAGCAAAAAGGGGAGTTTTTTTCAAGACCTGCTGAATTAGAGGGTCAGCCATGAGGATTGGTCGGTTTTTGGGAATCACCTGGTGGGCTTTAAAATTATGACGATGAAAAGTTAAATTAAATTTGGATCGATCACATTGATCAGAAAAGATAATGTAAACGTGATCTGTCTGTTCATGCCTTTAATTTGATTGACAGTAGATATTAAAACTGTTTCCGGGTATGACCTCATTCTAATAAAACTCCAGAATTTCATTACTTATCTCCAAGTCTGCCTAATCACTGCAGTCTTTTAAGTCTCAATACTTGTGAAAATGGGATAGAGTTCTTACAAGCTTGAGGATGGGACGATGTATACAAAAGGAAACTATGGCCATCTGTAGGCTTGTAAAAAATTGATACGGATATTTTGTTTTCCTTCAGTTTACTTTGTATGTCCAGAACATTAACAGCACTCATATTATGGATAGTTGATGTGAATTTGATTGAAGAATGGAAATTACCAATGAAGCAATAAAACTTTGCAATTGTTGATTATCCTATTTGGTTATTCCAATGCAATCGTCATTGTATCTCTTGTAGAATTCTGGAGAGATACCTTTGTAATTTTCACTCCATAGGTGTTCCCAATGGGACCATAAATATGCATGCATAACTTGGTCCCATTTTCGTTCCCATAGCAACTCCACTAATTTGATTAAATTAAGGACCAGCTCAGTCAATCGTAGTATGGCACTTGCGGGGATCTTGAGATTTGCCTTCTTGTTTAGAAAAAATGAAATTGCAGAGAGGCCATCAGCATGTGGAATTGACGTGTACAATGAAGAAACGTCCATTGTAAATAGTAAGTGATCTTCATTCGGTAAGTTAAAAACACCTTTCTTATTCCATATGCAAGAACTAACACATACAAGTTTTCTTTCTTCCCGTCCGGTATTCGGGCGTGGTATGGGTTGCCTGAAGAAACCAGGAAAGCCACCACTTTATCATCTTTTAAAACTCTAGTAGGAATACAGGACTAACACAAACCATAGAAATACGTAGGACGCAATAATCTTCAGTACAGAAGGAGCGTCTTTAACATATAAGAT
This sequence comes from Radix auricularia, assembly GCA_002072015.1. Taxonomy (NCBI): domain Eukaryota; kingdom Metazoa; phylum Mollusca; class Gastropoda; family Lymnaeidae; genus Radix; species Radix auricularia. The sequence goes on along the minus strand of MUZC01002404.1, from coordinate 1,088,667 downwards.
AAGATAACCAAGGAATCCAGTGATTTTATCATATGGCTAGTGTCCTTAATATATGATGGTAAATTTGCAACAATAAGTTGGAAAAAATAATCTAAAGAAACTTTTTTTAAAAAAAAAAATTCTGTAGAGCAGGCGGAGACATTGGGTCTTTTAAACTTTTAGTGTTTCCCAGCTTGTGTATATATTTTTGGTATTACTTATAAGCATGGCTTACCAAGATCACTGGCATAAATACGTAAATTTTGTAGCAGAGGATGGAAATTGACCACAATCTTTATCTCCTTCAAAAGTCTCATTAACAACTATTTACTATTTAAATTTACAACCCAAGGACAAACGATCCAATTATTTCTCATAATGAAATTTTTAAGGAGAGAAATTCGATCACCCGCCTCATTTTTGTTTTTTCTCTCGCAACTCTTTTTTCCATTATTAGGTACTGGATACTAAATGTTTTATTTGTCTGAGGAGTCCCCGAGTCACCCAGCTCTGAATGGGTACCTAACTAGACAATAGCTAGGCGGCTAGGGTAATGCGTGGAACCCTTATAGCCGTGGCCTGTGACAGCTGCATCACTTGCCAACAGATCATTTCTCATGATCTGTGGACGCAATTATCTTCTGCATAGAAGGAGCATCTGTTTATCAAAGATAAGTGTAAACTTCTGGGCTGGTAAATTTTTGTCGATCAATTTATATATAAATCAGGTCTTTCTTGCCAAGCTTTCCACCTCACCCTCTTCCTCCCTCACCCTCCCCACACTCTAGGACCCCCCCCCCCCCGCTTAAGTAAGTCCTGTTGAGCAAGTCGGTGTCTCTTTCTCAATGCAGAGAACAGTCGACATCCCAGGTGAGTAGGAGAGAGAGTGGGAGATTGAAAGGATTTCATTGGTTTATCCTCAGCATCAATCAAGTATGTGATGAGTTTTATTATGTTATAACATGGGGCGATATGTGCTATAGCATTAATCAAGTCTGTGATGAGTTTGTATATGTTATAACATGGGGCGATATGTGCTTTAGCATCAATCAAGTCTGTGATGAGTTTGTTGGTGTTATAACATGGGGCGATATGTGCTATAGCATCAATCAAGTCTGTGATGAGTTTGTAGATGTTATAAAATGGGGCGATATGTGCTATAGCATCAATCAAGTCTGTGATGAGTTTGTTGATGTTATAACATGGGGCGATATGTGCTATAGCATCAATCAAGTCTGTGATGAGTTTGTTGGTGTTATAACATGGAGAGATATGTGCTATAGCATTAATCAAGTATGTGATGAGTTTTTTGATGTTATAACATGGGGCGATATGTGCTATAGCATCAATCAAGTCTGTGATGAGTTTTATTATGTTATAACATGGGGAGATATGTGCTTTAGCATCAATCAAGTCTGGGATGAGTTTGTAGATGTTATAACATGGGGCGATATGTGCTTTAGCATCCATCAAGTCTGTGATGAGTTTGTTGGTGTTATAACATGGGGCGATATGTGCTTTAATATCAATCAAGTCTGTGATGAGTTTGTAAATGTTATAACATGGGGCGATATGTGCTATAGCATTAATCAAGTCTGTGATGAGTTTGTTGATGTTATAACATGGGGCGATATGTGCTATAGCATCAATCAAGTCTGTGATGAGTTTGTTGATGTTATAACATGGGGAGATATGTGCTATAGCATCAATCAAGTATGTGATGAGTTTGTAGATGTTATAAAATGGGGCGATATGTGCTATAGCATCAATCAAGTCTGTGATGAGTTTGTTGGTGTTATAACATGGGGCGATATTTGCTATAGCCATAATCAAGTCTGTGATGAGTTTGTTGATGTTATAAAATGGGGCGATATGTGCTATAGCATCAATCAAGTATGTGATGAGTTTGTTGATGTAATGACATGGGGCGATATGTGCTATAGCATCAAGCAAGTCTGTGATGAGTTTGTTGATGTAATGACATGGGGCGATATGTGCTATAGCATCAATCAAGTCTGTGATGAGTTTGTTGGTGTTATAACATGGGGAGATATGTGCTATAGCATCAATCAAGTCTGTGATGAGTTTGTTGGTGTTATAACATGGGGCGATATGTTCTAAGCCATGGGTAGTCGGTTCCTCTGCTTAGAAGCCAAGAGGTAGACCAAAGATATATTCTAAGCCATGGGTAGTCGGTTCCTCGTGACTTTAGCGATCACCACACGATCAGCAAGTCTTTTTTGGCTGAATGGCATCAAGAATGATATTAATGATATTCAACGCATTAAGTCCAAAGAACGAGGTGTAAGGCTTTATACATCAGTCTTGGTCTTATATATTGCAGACGCTCCTTCAATGGCACAACTGATTGTGATGAAAGGCAGATGGCTAAAAACAAATAAAAGATATGGTTTTCTCTTGATAATTAAGTGTATTATAAAGTCTAAGTCTGAAGAACAGTTCCATGGAAGTGGAAGGCACTTCAACAAAATTTTCCGAAGAACGTAATCGCAAGCAAGTGTTGATAAGTAAATGGGAAAACTATTAGCCACAGTGTGTTTCTGCGATACGGGGCATATGCCAAATTGGATTTGTTCCCGAGGCCTAGTGCGTCCCCGAGTCCACCCAACTCCGAATGGGTACCTAACATTAGTTAGGTGGCTGGGTAATGCGTGGAATACACTCATGGCCTGTCATCGTTGCATCACTTGCCAACAGATCATCCTTGATTATCTGTGGACGCAATTACATTTTGCATAGAAGAAGCGTCTGTATAACTAAGATAATATAAAGGATTTTGAGGCCCCGAAAATATAGAGCAGGAAAAAAGATTCCTTCTGACTTAAAGCAAATTCCACATGTTAAGTTTTCGTCTGGCTGTATCAGAATTTCTAAACCTGATCAAATAAACACGTCATCAACCTCTCATGAATCCTTTCATTGTCAAGCCTGTGGCGGCCCCTAGAAATTTCCAACGATCTGTGGACATGGAATAGTATAAGTAGAAATGTTTCAGCGTTCGTTTGAATTAAAGCCTCATGTAAAAAAATGATTTAACGAATTGTTTGAGGAAGTTAAAAACTTTACAGTGATATTTATATCCTTGAGTCTTTGTTCAATTCACATGTGTCTTCAACTTGTGACAATCGTATCATCATATGTTTGGCAATATTGATCCCATTTCAAGTTAAGTAGAGAGTGAGTGTTTTTGTGTCTGACGGTGTGTGTGTGCGCGCACGTGCGTGTGTTTGCGGGTGCGAGTGCACACTTATAGTGAGTTTCAATATTTAAAAATATCAAATATCCCAATATCTACAGGAAACGAGAGGGCCTATCTGGAGCTCCAGTGGATCTTATAGGGATGTTCATAATATGGCGGGAATCAAGATCCTCATGGTCATCATGTTGGTCATTGTGATTATAAGAATGTTTTGAAACAAGTCCCGATGAATTTTATTTCAAACACGTTAAAATGCAGAGCTTTAAACAGACGCATTTAGATATATGTATTTTACATCTCAGATATTTCGTGATCGTGTAAAAGAGAACATTGCGTATTGGGGCATCATATAGGAGATTGTTGTTATTCTAAAATTGAGTATTCCCGCATCATACAATGCGGGATATGAAAAAACACGACTGATAAAAAAACTTTGGTGTTCATAATCAATGGCATTTTTTATCTAATTTTTTCTAATTGGGATATTGAAAATGGGATCTGAAACCACGTTACAGATTTACGGAGTAAATTAAAAATACATTTAAAAGATAGAATGGTACTCGGTCCCGGGTTCAGAGCAACGAGCTACCGTCCATGGAGTCAGATAGTATCACAATGTTTAAATGTTTATATGGACAAGTCCAGCAATTGTGTGTGTAACAACTACAACAATTAACAAAAAAAATATAAGTTCTCATTATTTTATATCCTTTATATTAACTCGTTGTGTCTGCTTGCTTGCTTCATTGAGTGCCGAAATAACCTTGGATCGATTTTAACCCACTTCCCCATTTGCTGACGAGTTGAAATATTATTGCAGGAAGACTCATGTCGGTGATAAAAATGATGTATCAAAATTTCAGATAAGTAATTAAATTATTGAATTTTTAGATTATCTTTATTTATCTCTATGCAACTTGTTAATTTTTGTGCTAGAGTGTCGTGGTGCGTATTTTATTGAACAAACTTTCCTGTCGCGCAAGTAGGTGCATATTCCATTAACAATACTTTTTGAAAAATATATTTACCATCGGTGCGCATTAAATTAAACATGTTTTTCGAAACATAACTAAATTTATTATTTTATTTTTTTGGATTGTCTCAGTCACACATACACACACATCCAAAGACACATTTTGACAAGTTTAAATATCATTTGAATGTACAGTTGAATATACCAAAAAATTCCTGTCACTGATATACAGTTGTATGAACCACACAGTTTCATACCGTCATACGCTTGTATGGACCACACAATCCTTTGACCGAAAGACGCCTACATGGAAGGCGCAGTGTTTGAGTTTTGTCAATAAATTTTTTCCCATATAATGTTTTTAGTATGCGTCGTCGCAGGCTTGGAGGCACATGGTCACAAAAGAAGTTCTTAGAAATGGGACGCTTTGATTGTATTGGCCTTTTGTTAAGGAAACATGTGCTTCAGCATTGTGGAGAAAGTTTATACAATCTGTGACATTCTAAGATCGGTTACCATCTAGAGATGAGATACCATCTGGAAACTCGTTTCAATCTTAAGATGGGTGACCACCTGATGATTGGTTACAATCTGCACATTGTTTACATTGTGACATGGGTTACCATCTGTGACATGGGTTACTATCTGTGACATGGGTTACCATCTGTGGCATGGTTTACCATCTGTGGCATGGGTTACCATCTGTGACATGGGTTACCATCTGTGACATGGGTTTCTATCTTAAGATTAGTTAACTTCAGAAGATTGGTAACCAACTGAAGATCGGTTACCATCTAAAGATGCTTAACCATTAAAGAATGTGCTACATTTTTCCAAAATTAGCCATTTAACCATGAGTGTAGCGATAGAAGAAGCGTTACAGAGATACTCTCTCCTTGTTAAAAAAATAGTACTATTACTATTAAATGATTTAAAGTGAAAATACAGACGTATCGCTTTTGGCAAACTGAAACTATTGGCTCAGTTCATCATCTTTTCTTGCGCATTATTATTATTAATAACCGGGAAATCCCCATAATTATTTCCATTAAAAACAAAATAAACATTCAGATCGCCAACAAAATGAAGTAAGGATTATCTTAGTTTAAGTTCAGCCCTTCTAAAAATGTTCCAACAAATTAGGATACTAACTCACTTTTTAATGATCGCCTCCCACATCACAGGTAATATCAATGACCATTTTTTAAATTAATTATCTTGATTTAATTCTATGCTTAAAAAAAATAATTTTTTAAAAATTTAAAAAAAAAAAATAAAAAAAAAAAACACTCTACCTTTTATTTTTGGCACATTAGCATGGTAAAATAGTCATCAATTTTTCAAAGAAGTTTTCCCAGGCAGTGGTGTTAAAATATAATACAGTTACAGCCAAATACGTCTTGCTATATCAGCTAAGTATCGGAACATTAGGGTTTAGCAACCATTGACTTCCAAGAAAGTTACGTACAAAACTATCAAAGATCTGTTTTCCGTCAATTCCCCAGTCCCTTGTCTGTATTGCAATGCTATCCAAAAGACCAAGCCGGGGTACTCTGAAGAAGAATGTGCCCAAGCGTGCGCCGAGGCAAGGGACATCCCCTGCCGGTACTACTACTACCTCTACGGGATGTGCTTTTTATCTACTCAGGAGATCAAGAGAAAGGAGTGGTGGGCAGGTGAGTTGGCGATAGAGTATTGGAGCCCTCGCTACTTCACGGTTCGACCATCGCGGATTCACGACTTCGCGGACTTTTTTCATTATAATGCATATGTATCTATACTAATAAAAGGGAAAGCCCTCACTCACTCACTGACTGACTGACTGATTGACTGATTCATCACTAATTCTCCAACTTCCCGTGCAGGTAGAATCATGAAACTTTGGGAAGTTGTTGGATACCCTCTGACTACGAAAATTGGCGAAAAAGAATTTTGAAAATCTAACTCATGTGGGGCCGGGGGCCCAAAAACTTTTTTTGCTTACATTACTAAATCTCCGACTTCCCGTGTAGGTAGAAGCATGAAACTTTGGGAAGTTGCTGAGTACCCGCTGTGGACAAAGTTTGGCAAAAAAGTTTTTTTTNTATATTATAAAAGTTACATTTCGCGGAATTTCCGGAAAATTCTAAAATAGCCTCGATATAGGTAGACCCCAAATATTTCGTTAATTCCATTAATAATTAGTAATATCTGCTCTTGCTATTGGCTCACTGCATTACATATGACATATACTTCAGTACGTGGGACGTGGTGGTCGAGAGGTAGCGCTCTCGACTGTCATACCGATGGTCACGGGTTCGAATCCACACGAAGGTGAGGATTTGTTCTCGCGGCCTGAGGAGTCCCCGAGTCACCCAGCTCCGAATGGGTACCTAACTAGACAATAGTTAGGCGGCTGGGGTAATGCGTGGAACCCCTATAGCCGTGGCCTGTGACCGCTGCATCACTTGCCAACAGATCATCTCTCATGGTCTGTGGACGCAATTATCTTCTGCATAGAAGGAGCGTCTGTATATCTAAGATAAGATAAGTACATACAGAAATAAAACACGAAAAGAGAATGTGGTCATACTATAATAATTCATTATACGTAGTAAAATTAAATCAAACTTGAAACCCAAATCAGATGCAGTCTTAATTTGTCATATTTGAATAGTGTAAGGCTGCTGGTGAAATTGAAGAAGTGTTCCAGGAAGAAGTTGAAGAGATATACCAGGAAAAGACAAACCCCGTCTGAAGAGACGTAAAATACTCTCATTGTCTGCACAGTAGTAGTCATCATCAGCTTCATCATCATCATTTCTACTATGCAGCAAAGTCATCGCCATCATCATTCAAGTTTTTCTTCAACTTCTTTCGTGGTGATTACAGTAAAAATCGTAATATTTTTTATACTTAAGTATTCTGACATTATAATATTTGTTCCTGTTTTAGTTAAGGGTACTGTAGTACATGCATTAAGGGTTCTGTACATTAAAGGGTGGTTTGTTAACAGTAATACGTAAAGGGAGGGTTTTAAAAGTCTGAATATGTTGTTCGTCCGTCGAATCGACGAGGACCACTCTAGTCATCCGAGGGTTGCTGAGACTGGTTTTGCCTATATGTGTGCAGATGGCTGACAAGACCGATCCTGGCAAGGAAAGTTCGTGAACAGAAGGGACATGGGATGAGTGGGTTGTCTCCCGGAGGGTTGACAGCACGGGCCTTTCGTCCTTGCCTCTTCTTTTCTGCGGCGTTGTTCATGTTTGCCTCGCATGTCCTGGCATCTTCTTGGATGGATTGGCGCCAGGTGGACCGGTCCAATGCAGCTTCCTTCTACGTGTCTAGGTTTACTGCAAACGCTTTCAGACACGCTTTCAAGGTGTATTTAAAGCGTTTCTTTTGTCCACCATGGGACCCCTGGCCATGCTGGAGCTCGCCATAGAAGAGTCTCGTTGGTAGTCTCTCATTTTGCATTCGGGTTAGGTGCCCTGCATCAGGAGGGTAAAGATGCTGGGGAGGCCAGCTTTGGTTGGTACCATGGTGTCTGGAGTTTTGCCCTGCCACTTTTTGTCCAGGATCTTCTTGAGGCGTGTTGTGTGAAAGTGGTTCAGCTTTTTAGCATGGCGTTGATAAACGGTCCATATTTCGCATGCATAAAGCAGTGTAGGGAGCATCACTGCTCTATATACTTTCACTTTTGTCTGGATGGTAATGCCTCTTCTGTTCCAGACATTCGGGTACAACCTGCCAAAAGTGGAGCTGGCCCTGGCAATTCTGACATTCACAAACCCTCTCTGCCAACTGTGTCAAAAGCCTTGGTTGGGTCAACATAGGTGGAGAAAAGGTCAGAGTTCTGCTCCTGGCATTTCTCTTGCTGCTGCCTGGCAGCAAAAAACATGTCGATGGTTCCTCGCTCTCTCCGGAAGCCACACTGGCTTTCAGGCAGGAGTCCTTGGTCAAGATGAGCTGTGAGGCGGTTTAGCAGGATTCTGGCTAGGATCTTTCCTGCGATAGAAAGCAGGGATATGCCTCTGTGGTTGTCACAAGCCAGTCTATTTCCCTTTCCTTTATAAAGATGTACAATGGATGCAGCTTTGAAATCCTGCGGGATCCTCTCTTGCTCCCATATCAGGAGAAATAGCTGGTGGAGCCTTTCAGTTAGGGCTGATCCCCCTTCCTTGTATACCTCAGCTGGTATGGCATCTGAACCAGGTGCTTTGCCACTTGAAAGTAGACAGGTTGCTCTCTGGGTCTCGAGCAAGTTTGGTGGGTCATCCAGTGCCTTGTTTGTTGGCACTTGGAGGAGACGATTGATGGCTTCTTCATTGATTGCCGATGGGCGATTAAGGATGTTGTTGAAATGTTCAGCCCACCTCTCCAAGATCTTCTCTTTGTCTTATAGTCTCACCTGTCTGCATAGCCTTGGATCTCATCAGCTTTTTTGCTGAGCCAATCGTCCTGCATCTGACGGAGTTTCTGCTGTACAGTTCTACGTATGTTGTTGAATGCTTCTCTCCTTGAAGTGGACTTGGGGTTATTGAAGTAAGCTTGGTGGAGTTGGTGTTTCTCATCCAGTAACTGCTTGATGACTTCGCAATTCTCGTCAAACCAGTCCTTATTTTTTCTGGTCTGGGGCCCCAGGGTCTCTGTAGCTGAGGTGTAAATTAGCTCACTAAGCGATGCCCAATCTGCCTCCACGTTCTGGTTTTCCGGAGAGGTGGATCTCAAGCGCTACTCCAGAGCAATCCCGAATGACTGCTTGCCACTAGTGCTCTTCAGCTTGGCAATGTTTAGCCGTTTGGGGGCCTTCTAACCTTGCGGGCGCCTTTTAGGCCGAATACGAATGTTGAGCTTGGAGAGGATGAGGCGGTGATCTGTCCAGCATTCAGCACCGCACATGGACTTGGTCACTCTTACATCTTGTCTGTCCCTCTTCCTAACGATGACATAGTCAATAAGATGCCAGTGCTTCGAGCGGGGGTGCATCCATGATGTCCGATTGCGGGTAGGGAGGCGGAAGAATGTGTTGGTGATTAGCAGTTCATGTTCAGCACAAGTCTGGAGCAGAAGAAGGCCATTGCTGTTGCATTGGCCCACTCCATGGTGTCCAAGTACTCCCTCCCAGTCACAGTTGTCCCTGCCGACTCTTGCGTTGAAGTCACCTAGCAAGATGAGCTTGTCCTCCTTTGGAACGTCGGCAATGAGTGTGTGAAGTTCTTCGTAAAACTTTGCCTTGACTTCATCTGTGTTAATAATGGTTAGGACGTATCCACTGATGATGGTGAGATGCTTGTTGCCAGCTATCAGTGGAAGTTTCATGGTCATGAGTCTGTCATTCAGTCCCTTGGGTAATCCAGCAATTTTTCCGACAAGGGTTGTCCTCACCGCAAAGCCAACTCCTGCTTCACGCCGCTCCTCGTTGGGTCTGGCACTCCAGAAGAATGTGAAGCCGGAACCCCTTTCACAGAGCTCTCCTTCGCCCGCGAGCCTTGTCTCGCTCAGGGCTGCGATGTCCATCTTATACCCGGCGAGTTCTTTACCAATCAGGGCTGTTCTCCTCTGAGGTCTATTTGCATCATCTCTGTCCAGGAGGGTGCGCACATTCCATGTGCCCAATGTGAAAGGAACTATCCTCAATTTCTTTTTTATATTTCTACCGCTGGTATAGGGTCCCCACCAGCCGCGGTAAGCTGGCTAGGGAAGGCTGGAGCCGGCAATGTTTAGGGCACCTTTTCTAGCCCCTTCCTCATGCCATGGAGGTGAGCAGGGCATTCCTAAAAAGGGCTGCTCAGTCCCCAAGGGGGCTGCCGGACTCCACATCTGCTCCGTGTCGGTGAAGAACGACCCAATGCCCTGGGCCACCTGTGTGCAGGGTTGCGGCTACGGCTACTCACACCTTCCGCTTCGTCGCTTGCCTGTCGCCACATGACTTGATGGTGAGTTATGGAATGTGATGGATGACAAAAGCGACTTGCGCGGTGACTTGGATTTAAGTGAGAAAGAGTTGCGCAGTTCGTCGATCTCACTCTCTCGGCCAAGACCATCACGATCCAGTGGCACGACAGACAAGAGTCGAGATGGCTGGTGATGGAGACGGGGGCAGTTGATGGCCATGATGTCATGTGTGTCTTGTCATGCCCTTAGCGTTCCACCACACTTTGCTGAGACTCGCCTTCTTGACCGTTGACCATCTAGTGGATCCTCCGCTCAGTCTGAATATTCATGTTAAATAAATACGTAAATCTGGTGTTCCTACTTCGGGGATTTTCAACTATGCCGGCCTGGTTTAGAACCTATCTACCGAGATAAACGAAGGTTCACTATACGGCCAAAATTTTAAGGTTTTGTTACTACCGAACTCGCGTGGCTGAGAACAGATGTGAAGAGCTTTTCAAAAGTGTGTATCCTTTTCGGATAATCCGTTGAGAGTCACCTGATTTTTGAATTTGTGATTTCGTTCTAGACGAAAATATTTTTACTTTTTATTATGAGTTAGTGGCTGAATGACGTGTCAGTTTTATCGTCTGCCGTTTAAAAGTCGTTACGCCATTCTGAAAATATGAGTGCTCAAGTCGTGTTGTTGGGACTGATCACCAACAATCATCTGCGTTTGTCTACATTCCAACACAATAGAAACGAAATACATGTGTGTTGGTTTTCACTTAAATACTTAGAAAATTAATCTTCTAACGGAAATTGAAACAATAGATTTTACCAGGACAAGAAGAAAGATCATACAGGAAAGCAATTTTATAAAAATTTGGTTTGCGATGCTAAGACGAAAAAACATATATTTACATCGGTTAATGCTCTGGAAATTTTGAGAAAGTTGATGCCATCCAACCCCAGCCCAGTTTCCCCTGAGTCACCCAATTAACATAGAATGAAAGAGAAAGACTTATTTTAAAAATAACATTTAAAAATTTAATCTCTCAACACCTTTTTTTTCAATTTTGACTTTGCAGACGATTACCCTAATACAGAACAACTGGAGAACGTCATAAAAGCATTGGAAAAAGTCCTGATCAAATTGAGAATTCTGCCAAAACGATTCAGACTATCTTCCTGGAAACCGGAAACGGACTTCACCCAGGTATGGGGCCATCAATATATTACGTGCTCAAAAATATGTATTTTTCGTAACCCCCTCCCCCTGTTGCACCCCGTATATTTTCGGGACCTTCCCCCCATGCGTACATACAAATTCGCTACCCTTCTCCCTCTCCCCAGTAGAAAAATAAATTAAGTTTAAGCCATAGTCAAGATATTGGTTTTACTCTTTGGGGAAGTCGATAAATGACGTCACGCGCCTAAGGGGGGGGGGGTCACGCATTTGTGACGATGTGGGAAGAGGGTGAAGGGGTGTTTAAGAAATTTGACGTCACATCAAAATGCGTGACTTCAAATGAAAGTTCCCCTAAAATATTTCATTGCTTGCAATTTATTTAATTACGTCCTCGATGACTTCACTCGTGTTACGGTAATAGAGTCCAGCTTTACACTAAATACATATTTAAATGATAATAAAGTACTATTCAACATGCTAATTTTCAATTAGAATATACGGCTTTCAGGTTGGATGAGAGGGTCAAAGCTTTTTTGACGCCATATTGGAAGAGGGGGTCTATGTTTTTGTGATGATGAGTGACGAAGGGGGGGGTAAAAAATAGGCCCTTATGGACGGCCCCTTTTAAGTTTTTTTTTTTTTTTTTTTTTGTAACATCGTGCTTTTCATGTTGAAATTACTAAAGAAATACAACGGAACATTCACATTTTTTATTGTCTTCAACACTGCATGAATGGGCTGTCCATTAGTGTCCATACCTGACGTCGCGTGACTGTGGGTGGGGCGAAGAAGGGTCACGCGTTTGTTACGAAGTAAGATAAGGGGGAGGGGCGGTTTTTAGAAAATCAAAATCACATGAAAATTGGCTACTTAAATAAAAGATGTACTTAAATATTTGATTGCTTACAAATTATTTAGATACATTCTCAATGGCTTTGCGCGTGTTACGATATCAGAATGCAGACTTACACTTAATACATATTTCAATGACGAAAAAGACAATAAGAAACATGATAATTTTCAGTAA
>MUZC01002404.1:1036634-1060772 GCA_002072015.1 Radix auricularia | reverse complement strand
GTTTTTTTTTTTTTTTTTTGAAGGCCGGTTAAAAAAAGTTAAACGGTTTGAAAAAAACGGACCGATTCAAAAGGATACCTAAATATTAAAATTATAAAAGTTTATATTAACAATACTATTAACCCAAAAGTAGCGGATTCTAGCAAATTTTCTATGCCCACAATGATTGAGCATTACCCCCAAGAGTTCCCTTTTTACCCAAAATGAGATAATTTATTGGTGACATTACATTTACAACTGTTGTGTGACGTGCGTGAAAGAAAAAAGAATTGAAAAAAAAAACAAGCTTGTGAGCTTCAGAGTTAAAAGTTATGATAATGTTGGATATTTTAATAATGTCATAGTATTTCAGTCCTCAACTTGCAAGAATTACTGTATTTTGCGACGCACAAGATGACAACCTACTTTCTTGCACAAATGTGGGGTTCATACAGAATGGGCCATTTTCCTCTTCCAGCGCATACCTAGTAATTTTTAGAAAACATGAGATGTGATATCAATCTGATAATTTTAGATCAAATGCCTTTGATGTGCATATACTTAGCAGGGAAACTGTCAGAAGATCGAAATCAATTAAGGGCATTGTCTTGTATCTATATATTCTAGGTCTATAAACAGTGCAATGATCCTTGTAATATCAATAGTCACATTCGCGAGCTTAATCGCGAAGGTTAATCACATCAATGGTTTTTGACATTACCGCTGCATTGTTCGTTAGCTGTCTTGCTATGACATGGCAACTAAACACTTTTTTTTAAAAATGTAATATATAAAACAAACCGAATTCATACTTAATCTTATAGGGCTTTAAGCTGTGTAGGGGCTCATTATGCTATCAAATAAGTACAGAGAAAATCAAATCATGTCAAAATGGGAAAAGAATGCAATGGTACCCGGTGAAATGGAAAAATTCTGGCCGGTCGTCTGGTACGAAAAAGTTTGAGAATCACTGGCTTACAAGTTATTTAATTTATTTAATATCTTTTACATAGCTTCACTCATGTTACGACATACAATGTACACCTACAATAAATAAATACTTAAATGACAAAAAAGTGATTTCAAACATTCTTATTTTCAAAGAGAAAATATTTAATTTTTTTTAGGGGGGGGGGGTCAAAGTTTTGTGACGTACTTTTGGAGGGGGGGTCGACGATTTTGTGACGACGCGTGACGTAGGGGGGAGGGGGTAAAAAATCGGCCAAAATCGCGTGACGTCATTTATGGACGGCCCCTTAGGCCTTATAAGTTATAAGTATTGCATTATATATTAATATTAAAATTAATATACTGATTTAGTTTGAAATATTTGTCTATAGTTTGGGGTCTAAAGTGATTATTAAATTTGACAAAACTAGAAAGTAAAGCCTGCTAAATTATTTAAATTTTAAGTTAATGAAAGATTCAAATTGATTATTTCCGATTATGCAATTTTAGTTTTCAAGATTATTTGGCTTTCTATTATTTGTTGTAATTATTTATACAACGTTGATCATTTTTCCAAAAGGCTATTATTTTTAAAATGTAAGAGGCACTTACCTTTAATAATGAAATATCCAGTAATTACACAAGTATCACATTGAATCACAATATTGCACAATACCCCTTAGAATTCACAAAGAAAATAACACATTTTCTGGCTCATTAACTTTGTTGCACAGATTTTAGATACACCAGATTTAACTAATATTGCTAAAAAACAATCCTGTTATAAACTTTTACTTACCTGTATGTTAAATAATTTATTTTATAGTAACATAACACTGATTAATAAAATGAAGCTATTATCATAATTTTAATTTATAAAATAAAAGACATGGTAATTTATTTCTATTAAGATGAAAAAAAAAGTATATAGAAAAAAGGAAAGTTAAAAATGTATAATCAGCAATTTCAATTAAACGAATCAATAAATCCCTGGTTTATTGTTTATACAATCTTTTTATCATGATACAATTACAAAAGAAAGCTTAACTCTTTACATTCCTTGATTTTCTCCCTTTTTTGTCAAATTTTTAATGACCCTACAAAAAGCTCAATAACATTAAAACTTGAGGTCCAAAGTTAATCATGTAGTAGATTATTTGTAGGAAAATGAATGAGGTATTTGGAAATTAATGGTTTGTCAACATCTGATTAAGTATTTTTAATTTGAAAAAAAAATTACATGACCATATTTTAAAAAATTAATTTTTATTTTTTTTTCATCAGATCCAAATAAAGAAAAAATTCAGTTTTTTTAAAAAGTTAATAATTTTACTTTGTAAGGAAATTAAATTCATTTTTGTATCTTTCCTGAAAAAATTAAGTAATTATAACTGCAAATGATTTTTTTACAATTTTTTTAGCTAAGTATATATAAAGGGGAAATAATTTTGAAAAATGCCTGACCTTCAAAGATTCCCTTTAAAAATTCACATTACCACAATAAAAATTGGCAATAATTTTTCTTCAACATAAATATGAATGCACACAATTATAACTGAAAATCCACGTGAAATTTTCTTGTCTTATATAAATAAAGTAAGGTAAGTTTCACATCTGAAATTTCTATTTTATTTTCCCTCAAGATTTAGCACACAGTTCACAATTTCTATTTAATATTTTTAATCTGCGCAGTCGCACGTGCTGTTATGTATTGTAGTATGAGCATTTGAATAAATTGGAATAATATCAACATGTTGCAATCCACCTAGTGCTCTGTGAAATGTATCTGGAGGTAACGGTTGGGCGGCTAATCCACTCCTTTATGATAGGATTTTCTTTACTCCACAAAGGAAGAGAATACAACTTTCATCCTAGTAATTTCAATGAAATAGAAGAAAAGTGTTTTATAATACCTTTGTGTTTTTCTTAGGCCATTCATTTAGGGTGTTGCATTTATGTTTAAGCTGGTCACTGTAATCAAAATTGCACATAAAGTTATTATATGCTTTTATTACTTTTATATATATCTGGTGGTCTCACAAGCAATGGTCTAAAACTCACTCAACTTATGTTCTTCTGTTAACAAATTAAAATCCATTCAATGAGATGTAAATGGAAACAAGAGAGGCTGTGTTTATTGTCTCTCCACTGATATGTTAAATTTGTACAGCCGTTATCCATCTCATATCATCTCGCTTTGATTTCTTTTCTTATATATTTATGTCCCTCAAGTTCATTTGGAAAACATTTCCATTTTTAAGAATTTGTTCCACCTGCACATATTCCTATGACCAAAAAGTATTTTAGCAACTTGTATCCAGTTTGAAGAGCATTTTTAAAAACACATGATAGCCTTGTGTTTTGACAAAGTTAGTAAAGCATAGGGAGATGTACAGTGTTAGTAGAGCATAGGGAGATGTACAGTGTTAGGGCATAGGGAGATGTACAGTGTTAGGGCATAGGGTGATGTACAGTGTTAGGGCATAGGGTGATGTACAGTGTTAGGGCATAGGGAGATGTACAGTGTTAGTAGAGCATAGAGAGATGTACAGTGTTGGTAGAGCATAGGGAGATGTACAGTGTTAGTAGAGCATAGGGTGATGTACAGTGTTAGTAGAGCATAGGGTGATGTACAGTGTGAGTAGAGCATAGAGAGATGTACAGTGTTAGTAGAGCGTAGGGTAATGTACAGTGTTAGTAGAGCATAGGAAGATGTACAGTGTTAGTAGAGCATAGGGTGATGTACAGTGTTAGTAGAGCATAGGGAGATGTACAGTGTTGGTAGAGCATAGGGAGATGTACAGTGTTGGTAAAGCATAGGGAGATATACAGTGTTGGTAGAGCATAGTGAGATGTACAGTGTTAGTAGAGCATAGGGAGATGTACAGTGTTAGTAGAGCATAGGGAGATGTACAGTGTTGGTAGAGCATAGGGAGATATACAGTGTTGGTAGAGCATAGTGAGATGTACAGTGTTAGTAGAGCATAGGGAGATGTACAGTGTTAGGGCATTGGGAGATGTACAGTGTTAGTAGAGCATAGGGAGATGTACAGTGTTAGTATAGCATAGAGAGATGTACAATATTAGGGCATAGGGTGATGTACAGTGTTAGTAGAGCATAGGGAGATGTACAGTGTTAGTAGAGCATAGGGAGATGTACAGTGTTAGTAGAGCATGGGGAGATGTACAGTGTTAGTAGAGCAAAGGGTGATGTACAGTGTTGGGCATAGGGTTATGTACAGTGCTAGGGCATAGGGTGATGTACAGTGTTAGTAGAGCATAGGGTGATGTACAGTGTTAGTAGAGCATAGGGAGATGTACAGTGTTAGTAGAGCATAGGCGGATGTACAGTGTTAATGCTTAGGGTGATGTACACTGTTAGGGCATAGGATGATGTACAGTGTTAGGGCATAGGGAGATGTACAGTGTTAGTAGAGCATAGGGTGATGTACAGTGTTAGTAGAGCATAGGGAGATGTACAGTGTTAGGGCATAGGGTGATGTACAGTGTTAGGGCATAGGATGATGTACAGTGTTAGTAGAGCAAAGGGAGATGTACAGTGTTAGTAGAGCATAGGGAGATGTACAGTGTTAGTAGAGCATAGGGAGATGTACAGTGTTATGGCATAGGGTGATGTACAGTGTTAGTAAAGCATAGGGAGATGTACAGTGTTAGTAGAGTATAGGGAGATGTACAGTTTTAGTAGAGCATAGGGAGATGTACAGTTTTAGTAGAGCATAGGGAGATGTACAGTGTTAGTAGAGCATAGGAGATGAACAGTGTTAGTAGAGCATAGGGTGATGTACAGTGTTAGGGCATATGGTGATGCACAGTGTTAGGGCATAGGGTGATGCACAGTGTTAGTAGGGCATAAGGTAATTTACAGTGTTAGTAGGCCATAGGGTGAAGCACAGTGTTAGGGCATAGGGTGATGCACAGTGTTAGTAGGGCATAAGGTAAGGTACAGTGTTAGTAGGGCATATGGAGATGTACAGTGTTAGGGCTTAGGGAGATGAACAGTGTTAGTAGAGCATAGGGTAATGTACAGTGTTAGGGCATAAGGTGATGTACAGTGTTGGGCATAGGGTGATGTACAGTGTTAGGGCATAGGGTGATGTACAGTGTTGGGCATAGCGAGATGTACAGTGTTAGTAGAGCATAGGGAGATGTACAGTGTTAGTAGAGCATAAGGTGATTATACAGTGTTAGGGCATAGGGAGATGTACAGTGTTAGGGCATAGGGAGATGTACAGTGTTAGTAGAGCATAGGGAGATGTACAGTGTTAGTAGATCATAAGGTGATTATACAGTGTAGAGCATATGGTGATGTACAGTGTTGGGCATAGGGTGATGTACAGTGTTAGGGCATAGGGTGATGTACAGTGTTGGGCATAGGGAGATGTACAGTGTTGGGCATAGGGTTATGTACAGTGTTAGGGCATAGGGTGATGTACAGTGATAGGCCATAGGGTGATGTACAGTGTTAGGGCATAGGGTGATGTACAGTGTTGGGCATAGGGTAATGTACAGTGTTAGTAGGGCATAGGGAGATGTACAGTGTTAGGGCATAGGGAAATGTACAGTGTCAGTAGGGCATAGGGTATTGTACAGTGTTAGGGCATAAGGTGATGTCCAGTGTTAGGGCATAGGGTAATGTACAGTGTTAGGGCATAGGGTGATGTACAGTGTTAGGACTGAGGGTAATGTACAGTGTTAGGGCATAGGGTAATGTACAGTGTTAGGGCTGAGAGTAATGTACAGTGTTAGGTCATAGGGCAATGCATAGTGTTGTATTCACTTTTTAAAATGCCTTAGTATTTTGTTTCCTATTTCCTCCACTCAGCTAAATTAAGTTAAAAAGTGTGAAACTTTGTATAAATGTCAATTACTTGGCCAAATAACAAAACAAAGTAAGAAAAAGATAAGTAAGATTAATGAACAGCAGGTAACCTGGTAACCTTATATAATTTCATGTGTTAATAGTAGTGGCTACAACCAGTAACCTTATATAATTTCATCTGTTTAAAGGAGTGACTTATTGTCAAAGCCATTGAGTTTATATTTAAAATTTCAATTTTTGTTCATTTTTACTTTTTTCAGACATTTGGACAGAACAGATGTAATACAAGATTTTTCAAAATAGTTTCAACAATGGAGAAAAATAATGTTGAGCAAGTGTCAGACACAGAGACAGATTTTCATCAAATCCTTAAAATGGAAATATATAAGGGTGATAACTTAAGGATAGGCTGTGACTGTTTGGTAACTACAACAGGAGCTGAAACTTTCTTGAATAAAGTCATAAAGAAAGAAATTGATAACAATCTTGATCCAGTTGATGACACAATTAAACTCCAGACAGAATGTTTGGACATTCTGAAATTCATGACAAGTTCAAATACTGGATGTGTTTTCTTGAATGTTTCAGACAAGTTAAAAGAAGAACAATTGGACTCCCCTCAAGGTGGTGCTAACAATAATACTGAAGCTTTCTATACTCAATTTGATATAGTTGATGACAAATAACAAACAGTGATCAGAAAGGCTCTGCCACTTTGTCTAAAAGTTCACTTTCAAGTGTACACAAAATAACCAACAGAGAAGAGAACATCTCTGCTACCTTGTCTAAAACTTCACATTCAAATTTACACGAAAAAAACAACATAAGTGATGAATCCGTCTTATGTGATATTAATGATGCTACTTTAGCTAACAAATCTGCTATAACTGGACACAATGGCACACATACTGAAGAGCAACATTCTGAAAGTGATATTTGTGTTGCTACACTTGCTACTGGGTCTCATGTAAATAAGCACTTAAGATCACATTATGTTAATAAGCCATATAAATGTGACATTTGTGCTGTGCCATTCACTACCAAATCTCATTTAACATTTAACTGGACACAAAAGGACACACATTCAAGATAAACCCAATTATTGTGACTCTAAAATTTGTGCTGCCACATTTGCTTCTACTTCAGATATAACTCATCACAAAAACACGCACACTAGTGAGAAACCTTACGCATGTGACCTTTGTTCTGCTACCTTTTCAAGAAATTCACATTTATCTCAACACAAGAAAGCACATACTGTAGAGAAACCATACAAATGTGACATTTGCTCTGCTGCTTTTTCAAGAAAATTATATTTAACTAGACACAAGAAAGCACATACTGGAGAGAAACCATACAAATGTGACCTTTGTTCTGCTGCTTTTTTAAGAAATTCACATTTTACTAGACACAAGAAAACACATAATGGAAAGAAGCCATACAATGTGACCTTTGTTCTGCTGCATTTACTAGACTTGAAAATGTAAAATTCCACTTAAAGGGACATACTAAAGAGAGACTGTACAAATGTGACCTTTGTTCTGACACATTAACTAGACTTGAAAGGGTAAAATTCCACTTAAGGGTACATATTGAAGAGAAACTGTACAAATGTGACCTTTGTTCTGCTGCGTTTTCATTTAGTTCACTATTAACTCGACACAAGAGATTACATACTGGAGAGAAACCATACAAATGTGATCTTTGTTCTGCTGCTTTTTCAACAAATTCACATTTAACTAGACACAAGAAAGCACATACTGGAGAGAAACCATACAAATGTGACTTTTGTTCTGCTGCATTTACTAGACTTGAAAAGGTAAAATTCCATTTAAGGGGACATACTAAAGATAAACTGTACAAATGTGACCTTTGTTCTGCTGCGTTTTCATTTAGTTCACTATTAACTCAACACAAGAAAGCACATACTGTAGAGAAACCATACATATGTGACCTTTGTTCTGCTTCTTTTTCTAGACTAGAATATGTAGCTCTCCACATAAGGACACATACTGGAGAGAAACCTTAAAAATGTGACTTTGGTTTTTCTGCTAATTCAAGAAATTCACATTTAACTGGACACAAGAAATCACATACTGGATAGAAACCATACAAATGTGACCTTTATTGTGCTTCATTTTTTAATTTGTAGACATGGATATTTAAATCTTCACAAAAGAAGACATACTAAAGAGAAACCTTAAAAATGTGACTTTGGTTTTTCTGCTAATTCAAGAAATTCACATTTAACTGGACACAAGAAAGCACATACTGGATAGAAACCATACAAATGTGACCTTTATTGTGCTTCATTTTGTAATTTGTAGACATGGATATTTAAATCTTCACAAAAGAAGACATACTAAAGAGAAACCTTAAAAATGTGACCTTGTTCTGCTGCTTTTTCAAAAAAGTCACATTTAAATAACCACAAAAAAAAACATACAGGAGAGAAACCATACAAATGTGACCTTTGTTTTGCTGCTTATTTAAGAAATTGACATATTTTCTCTTAAATTGAATTTAAATAAATAAGAGAATACTCTGCGGCGTAGCGTGGGTATGTGCCACCCGGGGCAGTACCCAAATTTCCCCCCCCTCGTCCGAAAATATGTTGACGCTATAAAATAAAGATAGTTTGTACTAAACAGTAATGATGACACTGTGATCAAGATAAAAAGAAAATCTATATTTCTTGAATAAAATTAAAATGCTCTGTTTTTCCTGATTGCACCCTCTTTCGTTTATCAATGTTTTTAGCCTTGCCATCCCCAATAGCCAAAATTGACATAGCAATAGATAAGAATTTTTTTTACCATAATCTGTATTGCTTGTAGGTTAATTAATTTTTCATGAACTTAATTTTAAAGAAGCTATTATAAGACATGTCATTACTGATACTATTGTAAGCAATGTTCAAATTAATTATTTTATTTTAGGCAAAGTAACATGGAGCCTTAATATCTTAATAAACTTTTATAAATCAAGTGGTATTTAATTCATTAATTCTTTTTTTTAACCCCTGGGATAAAATAAAATAGTATTTACTTGACAATGTCATTTGAATACTCTAATTTAAAGGCAACATTTCAAAATCCATCAGGTTGCCTGGCGTATGAAAATTGTATAAGTTTTCTAAATTGTATATACCTGCAAAAATATCACATGAATTTCTACAGTAATCTCATCTTATAAATAATAGAACTTTCTTCTCCCTTTTTTTCAAATAACATGGATACATATTTTGGATTACCATAAATTTGCTCTTTTGTAATTTGACTTGAAGAGTCGATTTAAAGGATGGGGTCTCCATATAAAATAGTATCAAATTTCAAAGCATCCATAAAGTATCCCATTAATTTCTCTGTGAGCATCTTCTGCTTAGCATTTCTTCTAGCACTATAGATTTGAAAATAAAAAGATTTTATTGTGACTAGCAAAGTTGCTGCATCTGTTGGTCTGATGAGCTTTTTCTTTCTGCCTCTAACAGTTTTTCTATAGCTTTCAAAATAATCTCAAAATGGCTCTATGGTCTATTCACTATTTTGTTTTCTGAAGCCCCGCTTGTAAAGTAAGTAGATATTCCAAACAATTTTGGGCATGAATAGAAATGTGTAACAAAGTTCTGATGTACTAAAATAGATAATTCGTTGCAGTTGAATTATCATGTGAACTATTTGAGCAAGATTTGACAGTGAAAGTTTATGTTACTGCGTCTTTCCAGCCATGAAGATCCTCTGCAATCCATTATTTTAATATCGTCATTTAAAATCATTTTATTACTTCAATTAGATATTTTTAACATTCTAAAATGTCTACTTCTTAATTTTCAATCGATCATTACATTACATATCCCATAACTTTACTTAATTGGTATTTATGTGAAATATTTGAAGAGCTATCGGATACAAAGGGACATAATGGGTCATCTTGTTCCTGTAAAAGGATGATTTTTAGCGATCTATATCTCTTAAATTGCTGAGCTCAGTTTGGATTTTAGATGACACTTTTTAAAACCATTTTTTCATATAATGTTCTGGGAGTGCTCGATCGTACTTGTTAAGCAAATGCACTGGTTCCGGAATATTGCCTTTATTTACAATAATATTGTCCTCTCTGTGACCAAAAAAAGAATTACTTTTGCCAGGCATTAATAATGTCAAAAATTTTAAGATAAACTTCCTGTCACTTGTTTTTTTTTTTTTGCTTTTACAACTTATTGTTGTTCTTTTTCTCATATTTTTTATCCGATTTCTGATGCTTTCCAATAAAAAAAAAAACTTCGAAAATGTTGAGCACTTGTTCATGGGTGGCTATGTTTGGATATATGCGTGCAAAGTTTTAATTTCATTTAATAAACAATTTTGTTCATTATTTTTTAATGCTTGAAATCAAAAGGCATTAAAATAAAAACATTAATGTTTTGGTAGAATAAACCATGCATGTACGCCAACAATTTTTTCCAGTAGTTTATGTAAGTTAAAATCAAACTTGACTCAATTATATATACCAGAACCATATTGTCATATTCGTAACCTGATTCAATCCCTATGTTTTCAACTTCAATAGCATAAGTATCAGAAGACTTAAGATTCATAAGGAAGTTGAAAGTTCTGGCATTTGAAGTTTTCAGGTATATAATATAGTTTCTTTATATCTTAGAATTTTGTATCTTTGCTTTTATTTTAATAAACTTTATTTTAACGCTTTTCATTTTTGAAGCTAATTAATGAGGAATTAGCCGCCCGCTCCCCCCTTTACACACAGTGTGCCGCCCCGAGATTGGCTCATGTTTCATGTACCATAAGTTTTGATTTTACAAAAGGACCGACTGTCAAATTTTAAAGAATCATTTAAGCTGCTACTACTTCAGTGTTACATTATCATACTACTTAAGTTCTTTTTAGGACAGTAGCATTAGTTACAATTAGTATCAGAAGAATTTATATCCAATAAGGAGTTTGAAGTTTTAAAATTTGAAAAGTTCACATGCCTTAGGATAGATCTTTTATTTCTGTTATTAATTTCTTATTTATTTTCTTTTATTTCGATAAAAAGCTCAACTTTCTTTAAAAAAGAATTTCCAGTCATTAATTAACAACCAGGATTTTGACGTCCCTGGCAAAGTGCCGCCTGGGGCATTTACCCCCCCCCTTCGCTACGCCACTGAGAATACATTCTAGAGAGAACACTTACAAATGTAATATTTGTTCTGCTGCATTTTCTTCTAAATGAGAATTAAACTAGACACAAAAGCAGACATGCTAGATAAAAACCTTACAAATGTAACATCTGTTGGGCTGGTTATCCACAACAGTCAAATTTAACTTACCACAGAAGTACATATACCGGAGAGAAACCCGACACATGTGACATTTGTTCTGCTGCATTTTCCAATGATTTGAGCTTAATTAAATGCAAAAGAACCCATACTAAAGAGAAATATAATTTAAAATTTGTTCTGCTGCTCTTTCCAGACTGCTCAAATTTAACTCACCAGAGAAAAAGAAGACATACTTTAGAGAAACCTTACAAATGCTAAATTTGTATTGCTACATGCATATAGTGGTAATATAATAACAAACAAACAAAAGCCAAATGAAATTATTTTTTCTGCGCCCATCTTTGATACAAAATCCAAGATCAAATTTAAATTAAAGCAATGCACATAAATCTTTTGGTTATGCTGTTGTTAAAATAATTATAGATCTCATTTCTCGTGCTGTTTTTTTCAGAAAACATTGTTTATATAAAAGTTTATGCTTGTTTTTTTTATAAAAATGTTTCAAAAGTAGACATTCTGGAGAGGAACCTTACATACATACATTCCATTTGTGCTACTAAATTTTCTTTTTGTTCAAATTAATTCAACGCTAAAGAACACAATCTGTACCGGTGATAATTAGTTTAATTTCAAGGTTTTTTTTAGTCATTATTGAAACAAAAATTTGTTGTATATTCAATTTACTTTAAATATCTTAAATCATTGTTTAAACAAAAATTTGTTGTGTACTCAATTTACTTCAAAGTTCTTTAATTATTGTTTCTACAAAAGGAGTTCTCTTTAATAATGTTCTACAACCTTTGCAGCATTCCTACTAAGTTTTTTAATCCTTGCATTCTCTTCAGTAAGTTCATTAATTCTTGCAGTCTTCCCTCGGTATGTTCATTAATGCTTGCAGCCTTCCTACAAGGTTTTCTAATCCTTGCAATCTCCTCAGTAAGTTCATTAATTCTTGCAGTCTTCCCTCTAAGTTCATTAATTCTTGCAGTCTTCCCTCTAAGTTCATTAATTCTTGCAGTCTTCCCTCTAAGTTCTTTCATTCTTGAAGTCTTCCCTCTAAGTTCATTAATTCTTGCAGTCTTCCCTCTAAGTTCTTTCATTCTTGAAGTCTTACCTCTAAGTTCATTAATTCTTGCAGGCTTCCCTCTAAGTTCATTAATTCTTGCAGTCTTCCCTCTAAGTTCTTTTATTCTTGCAGTCTTCCCTCTAAGTTCTTGAATCCTTGCAACAGTCCTTTCTGATAAGCCCTTTTAAAATCTTGTGTCCTCGCATTAACAACACTTAGTCTGTGTACTATTACAGAGTACATAGAACAATCGTATATATTGCTCTCAAAATTATATTACATGTAATTTATTGTTTTATGGGCAATTTTACAAGATTGAATAGTCTTAAATCACTCATAGTCATAGTCTAACTAATGTTATTTTTAAATACTTTTATGAACTTCAACTCTGAGACAATATTAAAAAATCATAGCAAAATTACAAAGTCGGATACAGAATTTTCCAATCTATACTGTTTAATTAAATTTTAATAGATCAAGAGGGTCTTCCCCCTTGCATTTTGTTTTCACAACATTTACCTCTTTTAACTTCTAGTATTGCAGGCACAGACATAAAAACCTGTATCCTTTTTCCTTTCAATCCGGAACTTTACCTTAGTCACCTAACTCACTTATTGGACTTTCAAATTTTTAATCAAGTATAACATGAATAAAATAGGTAAGATGGTGTTTTTCAGAAATATTGATATTTTCTTGCAAGGGCATGCAACTAATCAAATCATTCTTTCATTTCTTTTATTATTCTAGCCAAAGATTTTTGTAAAAATATTCTTTGTATTCTTTGAACTTAAAAAATAGACCAACCGCATCTCATAAATTTTCACCTCTCATATTTGTTTCCTTCTAGCTCAGGGGTGTCAAGACTTTTTTTTGCAATGAGGGCCACATGCCATGAAGTAAATAATACACACGGGCCAGACTGCAATAATTAACAGAAAATGATAGATGTTGATACCGAGTACTGACACTGGCTTTTTGAATCATATCATAGCTTTTCTGTTGATTTTTTTTTTCTGTTGATTTTTAAAAATTTTTTTTAAAGTGATTTTTATATAATTTTACATTTTTGTAAATTAAATTTTGGATAAATAATATCCAAATTATGGGAGGAAGATTTTTCTTTTTTACTTTGTAATTTACAACTAATAATTACTAAATTTGTTGAAACAAAAATTAAGTTAAAAATTCTTTTGTCAAATATTTTATGTTGATTTTGATTTAACATATTTTATGTGCAAACCCACATTCACTTCATTTTCCGAGTCAGAAAAAAATAACAATGTGGGGAAACGGATTTTTTCCATTTTACGGCATTGATTTTCTTACACTACACACAAAAGCACATAACTTGTCATAACTTATACATAATTTGTCATAACTTACACATAACAGCGCATAAATTACACATAACTTGTCATAACTATTACATAATTTGTCATAACTTACACATAAAAGCGCATAAATTACACATAACTTACACACAACTTGTCATAAATTACACACAACTTGTCATAACTTACACATAACTTGTCATAACTTACACACAACAGCACACAACTTGTCATAACTTACACACAACAGCACACAACTTGTCATAACTTACACACAACTTGTCATAACTTACACACAACTTGTCATAACTTACACATAATTTTTCATAACTTACACATAACTTGTCATAACTTAAACACAATATCAAATAACTTTTCATAACTTACACATAACTTGTCATAACTTACACATAACTTGTCATAACTTAAACACAACATCACATCTTACACATAACAGCTCATAACTTGTCATAGCTCGCATACAACAGCATATAAATTACACATAACTTGTCATAACTTAAACACAACATCAAATAACTTGTCATAACTTACATTCAACAGCACATAACTTACACACAACAGCACATAAGTTACATACAACAGCACATAACTGAATCTCTGAGTTTGTGGCACTGAGGCGTGAGAAAGGGGGAGGGGTGTGTAAATTGTGGTTTAAAAACGGATAGTGTAAAAGCGGAGGTCAGTGGTCGGCCAGTTATCGTGGGCCCTTCGGTACGGGGTCTTCTTTGGCTAAGTTTGTTAGCAGAACTCTTGCAAGGTTGGGCTAATATATGTTTAAGTAGTTTTTCATGTTAATAACGTTAATAAAGTATTATATTATGATAATTAATCCTGGATATTGTTCCTTGAGTGCACGAATGTGTCAATGTTCACAACCCCCCTAGACAACGACGCCACACAAACGATCCGTGACACTGGGGGCACGTCCACGAATTCTGAGGAAAGTTTTTATATTAACTTTATAGTTTCGCAACTAAGAACAGCCACATGTGCGATTGAAGCAAAACTTCTTTTCTCTCAAAGTATAACATTATGTCGCCTAAAATGCAAAAGCAGTCTAAGACTTGGGTCAATAACACTGGTCAACTCGGCCTGAGGGCTGAGTAAGGTTAACTGTGGTTAAATAAACAAACTATATTTAATCAGTGCTCCATTCGTGAGAATTGTTCATTGGCTTTCGCAAATACATGACATACTTTAAATGAGAAGATTATTGAACCAACATTTCAACAGCACCAATTATTACTTTTTGGCCAATGGTGGTCTTTGTGATATCACTTTGTGTCTAAATTTGACTTCATCCAAATATTCGGTGGAACTTTTACAATTTGGACGTGTTAGTGCAAAAATAACAAGATTCCATCATTTTTATCACCGGTCATTGATCTGGATTAAAGACTAGAACTAAAGGGACTATATAGTTAACTAGACAATAGTTAGGCGGCTGGGGTCATGCGTGGAACCCCTATAGCCGTTGCATGTAACCGCTGCATCACTTGCCGACAGATCATCTCTCATGGTCTGTGGACGCAATTATCTTCTGCATAGAAGGAGCGTCTGTATATTTAAGATAAGATAAGACTGCGGGTGCCCGTCAGAGCTCTTTTCTCAAATCCTTGAACATCTGACAGTGTGACAGCAAGGAACAGAATTTATAGATTTCTTTACCTGTGCCTGAACTCTATAGAATTCACTGGCCAAGGACATGGTTTCGGATTAAACGGATGAACTAGAGTGATTTCTTTTTCATCTTTGGATTTAGGAATAATGACCTAAACTTACATACCAAGTTATCTTATAATTTTAACTATTTAATTATTTTGCTTTGACTTTTTCAATATAGGGACATCAAATAATGATATACCTTGTTGCTATATATTTTATTTTAATATTTGAACATTGCTTTTGTTTATAGGATTTTTATTTTTTTTTCGTCTTAATACATGAACATCATCCCCCACAAGGCCAATATACTTACATAAGATTTTAAGTTAAGTAATTAAAGTAGTGAGAATTAGCTGCGCATAATAAATAAAGTCAAGCTAAGTCCATTAGACAATTGGGATAGCCATGGGGCTAGAAGGCAGAGATTTATCGAATATTTTAAAGCCGAACTGGAAAAAGTCAGACTGGCTAAATTCTAAACAAGAATAGATAATATAAGAATCAAAACTGAAGAAAGAATCGTTGAAATTACTGCTAGAAAATGAGTGAACAACAAGGGGATAGGCAGGAAGACAGAGACAAAAAGTAGAAATTACATATTTTAAAAGCCTAGATGTTAAAAACGAAAAAGTAATAGACAAGTTAAACCATGATTTGGAAGACAGTCATAACCTCATTAGCATACTAAGAAGTGAGCTGTCCGTTAAAGAGAAGGATTTAGAGAAACACGAAAAGACAATAAGGGAACTAGAGTGAACATTACGCAGGATGCAAAGTAAACTAATAGAGCTAGAAAGGGATGAAAGAGAGAACAAAATCAATCTAGAAAAAATGGAAGCTGAGTCGGTGAACTTAAAAGTAAAAATGGACAACCTTTTAGCTGAAAAAGATACAGAAAAGACTATATTGCTTAAAATAATCAGGGGGGAGGATTGATAAACTGGTAGACAAGGACGTAGAACTAAGCATCATAAATCATAAGCCATAACACAATAGTTTTGAGTAAGACTGTAGCCGAAAAAAAAGGAACTAATTAGAAATTTACAGAAGGAACTAAAAGAAAAAGATGTAGATATTAAAGAAGACTTTGCTGAATTTTAAAAAGTAAAAGTTTTATAGTAAAAAAAAAGAGAAGATGTGGAGACTTAGAGTAGAAAAAGACAAAGGGGAGACGGCAAGCACGCTCGACTGGCGTACCGATGGTCACGAGTTCGAATCTATGCGAAGGCAAGAAGCCGTTGATGTGTCCTAAGGAATCCCCGAGTCACCCAGCTCCGAATGGGCACCTAACTAACAATAGTTAGGCGGCTGGGTAATGCATGGAACCCTCATAGCCGTGTTCTGTGACCGCTGCATCACTTGCCAACAGATCATCTGTCATGATCTGTGGACGCAATTATCTTCTGCATAGAAGGATCGTCTGTATATCTAAGATAAGATTTTTAAAAATCCTGAGTTAAATTTAATGTTAACAAAACAAGATACACATATTGCAGGCTTGTTGCATGAAAAGACTAAAACGCTAAACAGGGTTGACAACAAAGATTATGAAATTTGAACTTTTATAAATTATTTAGAGAGAAGAAATATGCAGTTGATCATACCGCGTACGAGTAGAGTAATGCGAGCACTTGGAAAATACGATGTTGACATGTCAGTACGACAAGGAGAGACAAGGAAACACACACATTCACCTGAGCCACCGGCTAGGGGTCAAAATCAGTTCAGATTATGTTCCGCTGCTGAACACCGGACGGGTGTAATAGGATGGCAAGTGGGGGAGATACTGAAACGCGACAAATAAAAACAGAGGGAAAGGGTGTAAGAAAGAGGAGTGGAAGAAATAAAAGGATGATGTTTGAGTTTGGCAGGGTTGGTACAATGCGGTGGAGTTGGTACAATTTGGTGGAGTTGGTACAATTTGGCTCAGTTGGACCAATTTGGTGGAGTTGGTACAATTTAGTGGAGTTGGTACAATTTGGTGGAGTTGGTACAATTTGGCAGAGTTGGTACAATTTGGTGGAGTTGGTACATTTCGGCAGAGTTGGTACAATTTGGCACAGTTGATACAATTTGGTGGAGTTGGTACAATTTGGTGGAGTTGGTACAATTTGGCACAGTTGGTACAATTTGGCACAGCTGGTACAATTTGGCATAGTTGGTACAATTTGGTGGAGTTGGTACAATTTGGTGGAGTTGGTACAATTTGGCACAGTTGGTACAATTTGGCACAGTTTGTAAACTTTGGTGGAGTTGGTACAATTTGGCAAAGTTGGTACAATTTGGCACAGTTGGTACAATTTGGTGGAGTTGGTACAATTTGGCAGAGTTGGTACAATTTGGCAGAGTTGGTATAATTTGGTGGAGTTGGTACAATTTGGTGGAGTTGGTACAATTTGGCAGCGTTGGTACAATTTGGTGGAGTTGGTACAATTTGGTGGAGTTAGTACAATTTGGTGGAGTTGGTACAATTTGGTAGAGTTGGTACAATTTGGCACAGTTGGTACAATTTGGCACAGTTGGTACAATTTGGCACAGTTGGTACAATTTGGCAGAGTTGGTACAATTTGGTGGAGTTGGTACAATTTGGCACAGTTGGTACAATTTGGCAGAGTTGGTATAATTTGGTGGAGTTGGTACACTTTGGCACAGTTGGTACAATTTGGTGGAGTTGGTATAATTTGGTGGAGTTGGTACAATTTGGTGGAGTTGGTACAATTTAGCACAGTTGGTACAATTTGACACAGTTGGTACAATTTAGTCGAGTTGGTACAAACTTGGTGGAGTTGGTACAAACTTGGTGGAGTTGGTACAATTTGGCAGAGTTGGTACAATTAGATGGAGTTGGTACAATTTGGCACAGAGTCTTCTTTGGCTAAGTTTGTTAGCAGAACTCTCGCACTGATTGGCTTATATATGTTTAAGTAGTGTTTCGTGTTAATAACGTTAATAAAATATTATATTATGATAATTAATACTGGATATTGTTCCTTGAGTGCGTGAATGTGTCAATGTTCACAAACACCCTAGACAACGACGCCGACACTCAGCGACGGGGTCAGAGACGAGAACATGGCTGGTGAAAGGCTCATGTGACCCTATGGCGGATTAAGGGGGGCTGAACGGGCTAAAGCCAGGGGCCCCCGACCGTTTGGGGCCCCCAAACTTTATATATTTTATAATTAAAGTGTACAAATGTTGCACGAACCCTTGAAAATATAATAAATTAATAAATGTTATCTATACAACTGATCGCGTTCAAGTATGATAGTAATGATAGTACTTAATAATCGAAAAACTTTAATTGGCTTACTTCGCAATATAAAATATAGTTTATAGTTTTAAAATTTATCAATTTGGAGAAGCTCCGCTGGCCGTGTGGAGATGGTACAGGCTCGTGATGCCAGCGGTGTCGGGTTCTATTCCCATCAGTGGAAAAAAAGTTTTTCTTTTCACACTCAATTATAACATACCGCTACCACTTCAAACCATTATATTACGTTTTCGTTTTTTTTTTCATTATTAATATTTAGTTACAATCTTATATTAGCTGTTAAAAATAATTTTATTTTAAGGATGCTGGCTGGATAGGGCCCCCGTTTGATTGCAGCCCGGGGCCCCGTGCAGTCTTAATCCGCCCCTGATGTGACCAGACAACGAGATCAGAGACGAGAACAAAAACGGTGAAAGGCTCATGAGACCATACAACGAGGTCAAAGACGAGAACATGAACGGTGAAAGGCTCATGTGACTAGACAACGATATCAGAGACGAGAACATGGACGGTGAAAGGCTCATGAGACCATACAACGAGGTCAGAGACGAGAACATGAACGGTGAAAGGCTCATGAGACCATACAACGAGGTCAGAGACGAGAACATGAACAGTGAAAGGCTCATGAGACCATACAACGAGGTCAGAGACGAGAACATGAACGGTGAAAGGCTCATGTGACCAGACAACGATATCAGAGACGAGAACATGGACGGTGAAAGGCTCATGAGACCATACAACGAGGACAGAGACGAGAACATGAACGGTGAAAGGCCCATGAGACCATACAACGAGTCACCCAGCTCCGAAAGGGTACCTAACTAGACAATAGTTAGGCGGCTGGGGTAATGCGTGGAACCCCTGTAGCCGTGGCCTGTGACCGCTGCATTACTTGCCAACAGATCATCTGTCATGGTCTATGGACGCAATTATCTTCTGCATAGAAGGAGCGTCTGTATATCTAAGATAATAACAGGCAAAACGAGGACAGAGACGAGAACATGAACGGTGAAAGGCCCATGAGACCATACAACGAAAACAGAGACGAGAACATGAACGGTGAAAGGCCCATGAGACCATACAACGAAAACAGAGACGAGAAAATGGATGGTGAAAGACTCATGAGACAAACAACGAGGACAGATACGAGAACATAAACAATGAAAGGCCCATGAGACCATACAACGAGGACAGATACGAGAACATGGACAACAGAATGAATATCAAGTGATTATCATAATGTTTTAATCCTTATTATTAACTCGTGGTGTCTGCTTGAGTGCCGAAAAAATTTGGGTCAATGTTTAACCCACTTCCCCATATGCTGACGAGCTGAAATTTTTCAGGCAGACTCGTGCTGATGATATAAATTGGTGTTTCAAAATTTCAGATCAATCGAATGTTTTGTATTTATATTAATGAATTTTTAGATTATCTTTATGTATCTCTATGTAACGTGTTAATTTGTGTGCTTGAGTGTCGTGGTGCCTATTATGTTCAACAACCTTTCCTGTCGCGCAATAAGGTGCGTATTACATTGACAATACTTTTTACAAATATATTGCCCATTATATTAAACACGTCTTGCGAGACGTAAATAAAATGTTGTATTTTCGTATTTTCTTGCACTGCATATTTATAATGAGCATTATTTCAGTTATGTCTCGTACATAAAGGATTTATAGTTTTTAAAAAAACAACAACTTTTTTTAAGGTTTTGATTTTCATTTACTCACTCGAACGGTTCATCAATGAGAAACATGAGCTCGTTCCTCTGCACCGATACTGTTCAATTTAGAGGGTAATATGGGGCAATGACCACTATATGTGAGCTGCTTAATCACAAAAATTTTGATCATGACTTAAAAAAAGCCTTTCGTCATACATGCTTGATTCGCTTGGTTTGTTAAAAAATGGGACGCGGATACATACATACATATATATATATATATATATATATATATATATATANATATATATACTAGCAATTTACCCGCGCTTTGCTGCGGAAATTAGGGTTTCAGCTAGCGTTGTGAACCCGCGTAAGACCAAATAAAAACACCACTTGAGTTTAATCTGAATGAAGATGGATATACGGATATACTAAATATATTAACTTCAACCATTCAGGCTCCTACGTACACAAGAACTTGGAGATTTAAAGATGCGTCTTTCTTTATAAACCTCATATTGGGAAAAAAACGATATTTCGACAATCGTCACCCTAGTGAGAGCTGATTTAATCTTACCATCGCGGGAAGGAACGGAGGGGGGGGGTGGTACTCAACAACTTCCCAAAGTTTCAAGCTTCTACCTACACGGAAACTTGGAGAATTAGCGTTGATTCAGTTTCATATCACCCATTTTAAGGGGGGGGGGGTTTGGGCCCCCGGCAGCCTATGAGTGGAAATTTTTTAAATTTATATAATTATTTTTCCTTGTCTACCTACACGGGAAATAAAAGAATTATAGATTTTCAATTTTTATATTTCATATTAGAAAAAAAAAGTTTTTTAGGGCCCGGCCCCCATGAGTGTGTATTTTAAAATTCTTTTACACCAACGTTTGTCCTGAGAGAGTACTTAACAATTACCCAAAGTTTCATGCTACTACCTACACGGAAAATTGGAGAATTAGTGATAAGTTGGTTTTTTTATATAAGAAAAAATATATTTGGGCCCCCGGTACCCAATTAGAGGGAATTCTAACATTCTTTTTGCCAATTGTCGGGAGCTTGTACTGAAAAAATTTCAACCTATATGGGAAATAGGAGAATTAATGATGTTCAATTTTTGTATAGCTCATATAAAGAAAAAAATGTTTTGGGGGCCCCGGCCCCCATTAGTGGGAAATTTAACATTCTCTTTGCCAATTATCATTGGAAGCATGTACTCAAAAAATGTACAAAGTTTCATGCTTCAAACTATACGGGAAATAGGAGAATTATTGATTTGCAATTTTTAAATAGCTCATATAAGGGGACACATTTTTTATGGGGACCCATTTTTGGGGGGCTCCCGTACCTCTATGAGTGGGCATTTAACTTTCTCTTTCGCCAATTATCATCGGGAGATTAAACTCAACAACTTCCTAAAGTTTCATGCTCTCCAACTACATGGTGAATGGAAGAAATAGTGATTTTTAGTTTTTACATTTGGGCCCCCAGCCCCCCTGTAAGAGAAATTTTAAAAATTATTTCACCTGCTAGCATCGTGAAAGTGTATTTATAAACTCCCCAACATTTGATGAGTCTACCTTCTCGGAAAATAGGAGAATTGGTGATTTTCAATGTATGTATGGCTCATTTAATGAAAAAATCGTTTTCGGGGCCCCAGCCCCCACAAATTGGAAATTTAATATTCTCTTTTGCCAATTATCGTTGGAAACATGTACTCAAAAAATTTCTTAAGTTTCATGCTTCTACCTACACGGGAAATAGATGAATTATTGATTTTCAATTAGCATATAGCTTATATAAGGAGAAAAACAGTTTTGGGGCCCCGGCCCCCATGAGTGTGAATTTCAAAATTCTTTTTCGCCATTTTTTGTCGTAAGAGAGTCTACAACAACTTCTTAAAGTTTAATGATTCTACCTACACGGGAAATTGGAGAATTACTGATGTAGGCAAAAAAAGTTTTTGGCCCCCCGGCCCCACATGAGTGAGATTTTCAAAATTCTTTTTCGCCAATTTTCGTAGTCAGAGGGTACCCAACAACTTCCCAAAGTTTCATTATTCTACCTACACGGGAAGTTGGAGAATTAGGGATGAATCAGTGAGTCAGACAGTGAGTCAGTCAGTCCTTTTATTAGTATACTAGCAATTTACCCGCGCTTCGCTGCGGTAAATTAGGATTTTTGTTAATTAAAAATGCGTCTTTTTATAAATAATAATTATGAGAAAAAACCTATATTTAGGCAATCGTCCTCATAGAGAGAAAGGATTTAATATTTTTCAAGCTTCTATCTACACGGAAGCTTGGAGAATTAGTGTTGATTTAGTTTTATATAGCCCATTTTAGGGGGAAAGAAAGGTTTTGGGCCCCCGGCCACCATTGAGTGGAAATTTTAAAAATGTATATAATTACTTTCTTTTTTACCATCTCTGGGTGTTACTAAACAACTACAGAAGGCGTTATACTTTTACCTACACAGGAAATGGGTGAAGCAGTAATTTTCAGTTTCTAATAGCTCATTTAATAGAAAAACTACAGTGGGGCCTCCGAAATGCAGAAAATGATAATTTAAATATATATTCACCTATTACCATCGAAGAAGTGTACTCAACAACTTCCCAAAAATTAAAGTTCTACATACTCGGCACAAAGGACAAATAATGATTTTCAATTTTTACAGATAAAGAGAAATAGTTTTTAGGCCCCAGCCCATCATAATTTGGAATTTTAAATTTCCTTTTCGTCCTGTGAGGGTATTCAACGATTTCCGATATTTTCATGCTCCTACCTACACGGGAAGTTGGAGACTTAGTGATAATTAATGATGGAGTGAGTGAGTGCATTAAAAACTATATTTGGCCCCCAGGCCCCCAGTAAGTTATATTTTTAATATGTTTTCACCAGCTACCATCGTGGAAGTGTATTTAAGAACCCCCACCCCCCAAAGTTGCACGCCTTTACCTATTCGGGAAATAAGAGAATTATAGATTTTCAATTTTTATATAGATCATATTAGAGAAAATAAACGGTCTTGGGGCCCGGCCCCCATGAGTGTGTATTTCAAAATTCTTTTACACAAACTTTCGTCGTGAGATGGTACTAACAACTTCTTAAAATTTCATGCCCCTACCTACACAGAAAATTGGAGAATTAGTGATGAGTCGGTTTTAATATTAGAACAACTATATTTTGGCCCAAGGCCCCTAATGAGAGGGAGTTTTAACATTCATTTTGCCAATTTTTGCCGGGAACGTGTACTCAAAACATTGCCAAAGTTTCATGCTCCTACCTACACGTGAAATAGGAAAATTGGTGATTTTCAATTTTTGTAGAGCCAATATAAGGAAAAAAATGTTTTTGGCCCCGGGCCCCACAGGAGCGAGATTTTTAAAATTATTTTTTGCCAATTTTCGTCTAGAGAGGGTACCCAAACCCAACAACTTCCCAAAATTTCATGCTCTTACCTACACGGAAAATAGGAGAATTAGTGATGAGTCGGTTTATATTATAAGAAAAACTATATTTGGGCCCCCCGGCCCCCCATGAGAGGGAGTTAAATCATTTTTTTCCAATTTTATTTGGGAGCGTGTACTCAAACAATTTCCAAAGTTTCATGCTTCTACCTATACGGGAAATAGGAGAATTAGTGATTTTCAATTTTTAAATAGCCCATATTAGGAAAAAAAACGTTTAGGGCGACCCCGACCCCCATGAGTGGGAAATTTAACGATTTTTAAAAAAATTATCGTCGAGAGCACGTACTCAACAAATTTCCAAATTTTCATGATTCTACATACACGGGGAATGGGAAAATTGTTGATTTTATTTTTGTATAGAGCCCATATAAGGAAAAAAATGTTTTTGGGCCCCCGGCCCCACATAAGCGAGATTTATAAAATTCTTTTTCGCCAATTTTCGTCATGAGAGGGTACCCAACAACTTCTCAAAATTTCATGCACCTACCTACACGGGAAGTTGGAGAATTAGTGATTAGGCGATTTTTAATATAAGAAAAACTATATTTGGGCCCCGGTCCTCCATGTGAGGGAATTTTAA
>MUZC01002404.1:1017814-1036170 GCA_002072015.1 Radix auricularia | reverse complement strand
CGTAAAGTTCTTCACACTTTCGAACAAAATTTTGAAGAAAAAAATATATATTACCACTGTGACGTCACACATGGATGGAACCCCTCTCCCCATGGTTGCCAACTCAATAAAATAACATTTACGGACAAATATAAGAACTATCAACAAAATTTACGGACAAAAACAAATTTTTACGGACAAATTTTACATAAAATGTTGACCTTTAAACGAACGAACATGAAGCATAATCAAAGCATTCTAGCTATAAAAAAAATGTTGACTATCCATATGAGCACGAATTACGATGTTCATATTTTATAACGTTAGTTTATTGTATAGCATTCATCATCAGTGACTGTTTAATTCCTCATGCTTATGATCATACATAGAAACAATTACACTGTCGATCATTGTAGGAGTAATTTTTCCCGATCCATTTCTTAGTCGGTAAACTTTCCAACATTGGAGTAGACAATTCGTTTCTCAAGTAGGTTTTCAATAGACTAACAGCAGAAAAAACGCGTTATATATCTACTTCTGATGTTCCATGTGGAAGCGCCAACATCGTTTGTGCAAACTTCGAAAGTAGCAGAAATCTGTACTCTTTGTTTTCGACATTTCTAGTCACTTTTCCAATTTGATGCCAGAAAGCATCATAACCCCCGTCGGCCTTGACATTGCTTCAATCCGCAACTTGGTGCTGGAGACACAATTTGTGGAAAAAACTGGGCAAGTTCCAAAATTTCCGAATGTTCAACCGATATTCATGAACTTCAGCACTCTGTTGCTAATCGGCATTCTTTTCTGGATTGCACCGACCACAATGTTATAAAATGCAAGAACATCAACATAAAACTTTTCAACAGTGATGGATCATCTACTTTTTGCAGCTGAAGTTTAGTTTGATAACTAATGAATATTTTATCGCGTGATTT
Source organism: Radix auricularia (assembly GCA_002072015.1). Taxonomy (NCBI): domain Eukaryota; kingdom Metazoa; phylum Mollusca; class Gastropoda; family Lymnaeidae; genus Radix; species Radix auricularia. The sequence continues at coordinate 1,035,256 of MUZC01002404.1, read as the reverse complement.
AAAGTTTTTCCTTGCCTAGCAGTCGAAATAAAAAAGCTTTTTATGGTTTATTAATAGAGCTGGGGATGCCATTAAAACAATTTTAAATTGAATCAAGAAAATAGATATCACAAAAATGATTTACTGATTTTTTTAAACGTTGAGATTCCACGTTTTGTCCATTTTATTAAAGGACGATTTATTTTTTTTTTACGGAATTTTACGGACAGGCAAATTTACGATATATCTTTACGGACTATCCGTAAATTTACGGACTATCCGTAAATTTACGGACGTTTGGCAACCCTGCCTCTCCCCCGTCACACTTTCTTACTCCTCTCCCCCACCTCTGGAGTGGGACGTACGTTATAAACGGCACCTAAACCGTATTAAATTATAGGGGCCCTCTAAAAATGACTTCACGTTCTTATGGGGGAGGTGTCACACTTTTGTGACGAGGGGGAGGGGGTGTTAAAGAAATGTGACGCCAAATCAAAACGCACGACTTTAAATAAAAGTTTCACTGGAATATTTGACGACTTGCGAGTTATTTAATGACGTTACGTTTTACATAGCTTCACGCGTGTTACAATAATGGTGTTCAGTCTTACACTAAATGCATATTTGAATTTTTAAAAAGTAATTTGCAACATGCTAATTTTCAATTTAAAAATACGGCTTTGGGTGGATGGAGGCCCAAAGCTTTGTGACGTCATTTTGGGGGGGGGGTCTAAATTTTTGCGACGAGGTGAGAGTGACAAATAGTCCAAAATCGTGGGATGTCATTTATGGACAGCCCCACACATGTGTGGCAAAAACTTATTTTTAAAATATTAACATTATTTACATTTCTAGTGATTATTTTGTTAACGTTGTATTTAAGTGGAATTGTGATTGGACTGATTTATTTTGGGAGAAACTTTATCGAAGTGATTATTCGCACGGTTTTGCCCGTGGGTATAATTTAATATAATATGATTGGCACGGGTCGTCGGCGCATACGTACTGCGTACTCTTGCGGCTGATGATTGTAAAATCTATAGAACAATCAAGTAAAAATAGTAAGGGACCTAGGACAGTTCCTTTGGGAACTCCTGAGTTAACTTTTATTGGTGTAGATTTAGATCTAAAAAATATAAAATCTTAAGTTACGGACATTTTATGAAATTTTCAGTTTAATGACGTCATACATCTTATTTTCAGCTTTAATAAAAAAAAAATATCAATTAATTATTTGCGTCTCAATAGCCTGTGGGCTATTAAGACGCTAGCGTCTCAATAGACACTGTCTAATAATAAATAAACTACAGAATAGTACCGAAATATTCTACTTCTGGGCGAGTATAAATGTATCAACTGTCATGCAACTGATAAATTTAAACGTAATTTATATTTAAAAATCAAGAAGAGCAGTGCTCCATAAAATTACAAAGCGGGTGAGTCTTCAATAAATTCAGATGATTATTGGCATTATTGACTAAATTCTTGTTTGTAACTAAGCAGACTAAGCTGTAAGTGTAAGAGTCACCTCACTCTTACAGTAAGAGTGAGGTCTGCCGTAACAGTAACTACTTGGACTTCAGTAACAGTAGTAAATATTCTAGCCACTTTAGAAGACATAAATTCAGGGGAATCAACATAACATAATTTATGTTAGGAAGTGTCAGAGCAGAAGCCATGGGACTATCTGTTTTTTAAAAAAAATAACAAAATATTCTTTAGTTTTTTCAGATGCTATTTAAATTAATTGCAAGGCGGAAGGCAAAATGATTGATCAATGTTGAAGAAATAAGTTATTAGGAATGAGAAGGGATAAAGACAAGTTTTTAAAAATTCTTTAAGTAAATGTCTAATCATTTATTAAGAAAAATTGTTCCAAACTAGTAGATGTTAAAAATTAAATGGGAGGCGTTTTCCCCAGAATTCTGCGGATAACTTTGAGCGTTATCCCCAGAATTCTATTAATAGTTTGATGTGGAAGGGAGAATTCAGTGAAATATTCTCAAGTCTCAGTGCCAGCCTTATTGTTTTTCATGTCAATTGCTGCCATTTTGTTAAAATGTTGTTAATTTCATCTTAACAACATTTAAACCTAACCCACACCCTAAAACCTATCACTAAACCTAACCAACACCCTAAAACCTATCACTAAACCTAATCTACACCCTAAAACCTATCACTAAACCTAACCCACACCCTAAAACCTATCACTAAACCTAACCCACACCCTAAAACCTATCCCTAAACCTAAATCATGAACAAAATATTAACAATTTAACAAACAAAAAAAGAAAAAAAAAAAAAGGTGCCTCAGCCGAAAACCGAACCTCAGACATAAGTACCAGCTATCCATCACGCTAANGATGAGACCAGGAAGACTCGAACAATAATGGTCTTTTAAAATTTATAAAGTAAACTTTATAAAATTATCGTTTACTAAGTCTAGCGGGTCCGAATAGTGGTCATGTGACCGAGATTTCTATCTCACGACTCAGGAGATTCATTTAGAATTCTGCGGATAATGTATAGCGTTATCCCCAGAATTCTGCGGATAACCACTTCGAAATAAAATTTAAAGAAACACGAATTGCAAAAAATAAAAGTATGGCAAGTGAAGTTAGTAAAGAAGAAAGGGCTGATGATCCAACATCATCAGAGTGCAAACTCGAAGTCACTTCATGCACTGGTGATCCAACAAATAGTTTTAAATCTGAAACGTACTTCACTAACTTGGAATACTTGGATACACTTCTAGAATAAATAGATGATCGATTTAACGACTTTAGTCTTTAGGGGCAAAGCTATTTATTTCTATTGTATTGATCCATCACAAATGGTGGAAGAAAGTAACGATTCTATTTGAAGTTTATGCAAAATTTGCATACACATTAACCTTGAAGAAGCAATAATTGAATATTATACCTTCAAAGATTTTTATGCATCACAATGTCCACCACTATCTAGTGAGCTACAACTTAAAGAGGTTCTGCCATTCTTGACTGAAAAATAAATGGCATCGGGTCTCCCTAGTTTGTCAATGCTATATAAAAATTTACTTGAATCTTCATGTTAGCAATGGTTGCAAATGACCAAAAATTATTTGCGCTCAACAATGACAATCGAACATCTGTCTAGATTGGAAATAATTTCAAATGATCGTGATCTAGGTGAGAACCTTATCTTAGATATACAGACGCTCCTTCTATGCAGAAGATAATTGCGTCCACAGACCATGAGAGATGATCTGTTGGCAAGTGATGCAGCGGTCACAGGCCACGGCTATAGGGGTTCCACGCATTACCCCAGCCGCCTAACTATTGTCTAGTTAGGTACCCATTCGGAGCTGGGTGACTCGGGGACTCCTCAGGCCGCGAGAACAAATCCTCACCTTCGTGTGGATTCGAACCCGTGACCATCGGTATGACAGTCGAGAGCGCTACCTCTCGACCACCACGTCCCACCAAAGAACCTTGTCTTTGAATCAACAGTAAATCGTTTTGCTTCACATAGAAAGGAATTTAAATAAGGCTCAGGGTTCTATATAAATTTGCATAAACTAAGTTTTATTTCTTAGATCAATAAATATACTATTGAAAAATATATATTTGTTACTATTTTGAAAACATATCTGTTTATATTGTTTCTTCTGTTTGACTTCTTTGATGATTTGGAAAATTTACTAAATGGGTAGGCTAATAATTAGTAAATTTAACGATTAATTTCTCTACTAATCCTTTAAAAAGTTTAACGATTAAATTATTTTAATGATTAATCAACCCATCACTTACAAATTGTTGGATGTCAAAAAGTAAAAAAAAAAATAATGTAAAAAATAGCGGCCGATAAATAATAACAAATTCCTGACGATAAAACAATTTGGTTTTAAACTATTGTCTCACAGGAATGTTCAAAATGTTGATTAAGTTCGCTTACTTATCAAACCAAATAAATAGCGTATATATATAGCTAATGGCAGTAATGGAGTTTGACTCAGTGACAGAAATGACAACAGCTCTGCTGATCAATTACTGTGGTACAAAATGGAGATGAAAGTTTTTGAATCCATTAACCCTCTACAATGGTGGAAAATTAATGAACACAGATATCCGATGATGTCATTCCTTGCCAGTTACCTCAGTTCCATGTGAATGATTATTCAACTCTGCAAGTTATATTGTCAATTGGACCCGCTCATCACTTGAATGAATTAATGTCAACACACTTGTCTTTTTGTGAAGTTGGTGAAAAGTTGATATATAAAGGAGACATTCCAGTGTTATTTAGATTTTCAACAAGAACGTTAAATAAGTGTTACTTATGACATCATAAATTAAAATTTTGGGTTGAATCGAAATTAACTATTAATTAGTATTTTTCAAAAGTTAACAATTAATTTAAATTAGTGGTTAACAGCCCTAGTATTTACCCAATGCTCTGATATTAGTAATATTTTGCGGCGCCCCCTGAAATTTTCTTAGCCACCCCACCCAGACAAAGCTAAATCCGCCACTGGTTAAAAGGAGTGACTTATTGTCAAAGCCATTGAGCTTATATGTACATTTCAATTTTTGTTCATTTTTACTTTTTTCAGATATTTGTTACAAGTTCAAGATTGCTTAAGTCTAGAAGTATTATCCTGTGATATTTGGACAGGACAGATGTAATACAAGATAATTCAAAATTAAATAGTCTCAACAATGGAGAAAGATAATGTTGAGCCAGTGTCAGACACAGGGACAGATTTTCATCAAATCCTTAAAAACGAAATATATAATGATGATAAACCAAGGATAGGTTGTGACAGTTTGGTAACTACAACAGGAGCAAAATCTTTCTTGAATAAAGTCACAAAGAAAGAAATCAACAACAAACTTGATCCAGATGATGACAAAATATGTGATGATGAGACCCCAAGGAAAGGTTGTGACTGTTTGGTAACTACCACAGAAGCAGAAACATTCTTAAATAAAGTCACAAAGAAAGAAATTGATAACAATCTTGATCCAGTTGATGACAAAATATGTGATGATGAGACCCCAAGGAAAGGCTGTGACTGTTTGGTAACTACCACAGAAGCAGAAACTTTCTTGAATAAAGTCATAAAGAAAGAAATTGATAACGCTCTTGATCCAGTAGATGATAAAATTAAACTACAGACAGAATGTTTGGACATTCTGAAATTCATGACAAGTTCAAATACTGGATGTGTTTTCTTGAATGTTTTAGACAAGTTAAAAGAAGAACGATTGGACTCCCCTCAAGGTGGTGCTAACAATAATACTGAAGCTTTCTGTACTAAATTTGAGATAGTTGATGACAAAATAACAAACAGGGATCAGAATGGCTCTGCTACTTTGTCTAAAACTTCACTTTCAAGTGTACACAAAAAAAACAACATAAGTGATGAAGCCTTGATATGTGATATTACTGATGCTACTTTAGCTAACAAATCTGCTATAACTGGACACGATGGCACACATACTGAAGAGCAACATTCTGAAAGTGATATTTGTACTGCTACACTTGCTACTGGGTCTCATGTAAATAAGCACTTGAGATCACATTATGTTAATAAGCCATATAAATGTGACATTTGTGCTGTGCCATTCACTACCAAATCTCATTTAACTGGACACAAAAGGACACACATTCAAGATAAACCCAATTATTGTGACACTAAAATTTGTGCTGCAACATTTGCTTTTACTTCAGATATAACTCGTCACAAAAACACGCACACTAGTGAGAAACCTTACGCATGTGACCTTTGTTCTGCTGCCTTTTCAAGAAATTCACTTTTAACTCAACACAAGAAAGCACATACTGGAGAGAAACCATACAAGTGTGACCTTTGTTCTGCTTCTTTTTCAAGAAATTCATATTTAACTCAACACAAGAAATTACATACTGGAGAGAAACCATACACATGTGAACTTTGTTCTGCTTCTTTTTCAAGAAATTCATATTTAACTCAACACAAGAAAGCACATACTGGAGAGAAACCATACAAATGTGACCTTTGTTCTGCTGCTTTTTCTAGACTTGAATATGTAGCTCTCCACAAGAAAGCACATACTGGAGAGAAACCCTACAAATGTGACCTTTGTTCTGCTGCTTTTTCAAGAAATTCATATTTAACTCAACACAAGAAAGCACATACTGGAGAGAAACCATACAAATGTGACCTTTGTTCTGCTGCTTTTTCATATAGTTCAAGTTTTACTCAACACAAGAAAGCACATAATGGAGAGAAACCATACAAATGTGACCTTTGTTCTGCTGCTTTTTCATATAGTTCAAGTTTTACTCAACACAGGAGAGCACATACTGGAGAAAAACCATACAAATGTGACCTTTGTTCTGCTTCTTTTTCAAGAAATTCATATTTAACTCAACACAAGAAATTACATACTGGAGAGAAACCATACAAATGTGACCTTTGTTCTGCTGCTTTTTCAAGAAATTCATGTTTAACTCGACACAAGAAAGCACATACTGGAGAGAAACCATACACATGTGACCTTTGTTCTGCGGCTTTTTCAACAAATTCACAATTAACTCTACACAGGAGATCACATACTGGAGAGAAACCATACAAATGTGACCTTTGTTATGCTGCTTTTTCATGTAGTTCACATTTTATTCGACACAGGAAATTACATACTGGAGAGAAACCATACAAATGTGACCTTTGTTTTGCTTCTTTTTCAAGAAATTCACATTTAACAGAACACAAGAAAGTACATACTGTTGAGAAACCATACAAATGTGACCTTTGTTCTGCTGCTTTTTTTAAGAAATTCACATTTAAGGAGACACAAGAAAGTACATACTGGAGAGAAACCATAGCAATAGATCTCATTTCCTATGCTGTTTTTTCATAAAACATTGTTTATGCTTGTGTTCTTTTTCAAATGTTACAAAGTACACATATTGGAGAGAAACTTTACATACATATGTTCCATTTGTGCTGCTAAATTTTCTTCTTGTTCTAATTTAATTTGACACTAAAGAACACAAACTGTACTGGTGATAATTAGTTTAATTTCAAGTTCTTTAATCATTGTTTTTAAAAAAATTAATTTGTATACTCAAATTTACTTTAAATATCTTAAATCATTGTTTCAACAAAAATTTGTTATATTCTCAATTTACTTGAAAGTTCTTTAATTATTGTTTAAACAACCAAAGGTCTCCATAACAGTGTTCTATAACCTTTGCAGCCTTCTTCTAATTTTTTAAATCCTTGCATTCTCCTCAGTAAGCTCATTAATTCTTAGTCTTCCCTCAGTAAGTACATTATGCCCACACCAACATGGCTTTAGAAAGAACAGATCATGTGAAACACAATTGATAGGCCTAATAGATGATCTATCAAAAGGCTTAGATAATAATGATCAAATAGATACAATATTACTAGACTTCTCAAAAGCATTCGACAAAGTTCACCACCTTAGTTTACTCAAAAAACTTAAATACTTTGGAATCTCAGGTCCCTTGCATCACTGGATCCAAGATTTCCTATTGGGTAGGGAGCAAACTGTAATAATTAATGGTTCTAAATCTACACCAATAAAGGTTAACTCAGGAGTTCCACAAGGAACTGTCCTAGGTGCCTTACTATTTTTAATTTATATAAATGACTTACCCAACAATATCTCAACAGGAACTAAAGTTAGGTTATTTGCTGATGATTGTATAATCTATAGAACAATCAAGTCAGAACAAGATAGCAAAATTTTACAAAAAGACTTAGATGAATTAATAAAATGGGAAACTAACTGGAGTATGTCCTTCCACCCAGAAAAATGTCAACTGCTAAGAGTAACAAAGAAAAAGAAACAAATAAATCCAAAATATTTCATTCATGGAAAAGAACTAACCCAAACTAAAGATGCGAAATACTTAGGAGTCATAATAAATGAGAAACTATCTTGGAATCCCCATGTCAATGAAGTTATTAAAAAATCAAACAAAACCTTAGGCTTTTTAAAAAGAAACTTTTACAAATGTAACAAAGATATAAAACTAAAATGCTATCTCACCCTGGTGAGACCTATACTAGAATATGCATCTTCAGTATGGGACCCATCCACCAAAGAAAATATTGATAAGTTAGAACAAATCCAAAAAAGAGCTGCCAGATTCATTACTGGAGAATATTCAAAACTGACAAGAGTAACACCATTAGTTAAATCATTAAACCTTGAAACACTAGAGGATAGAAGAACCAAGAGTAAATTAGTAATTATACATAAGGCAATTAATTCTAATTTAGAAATACAACACAAAGATAACCTAATACAACCCTCAAATAGACATAAAGACAAAAACACCTTTCTTATTCCATATGCAAGAACAAACACATACAAGTTTTCTTTCTTTCCGTCCGGTATTCGGGCGTGGAATGGGTTGCCTGAAGAAACCAGGAAAGCCACCACTTTATCATCTTTTAAAACTCTAGTAAGAATACAGGACTAAACACAAGCCATAGAAATACGTAGGACGCAATAATCTTCTGTACAGAAGGAGCGTCTGTAACATATAAGATAAGATATAAGATTAGTTCTTGCAGCTTTCCCTCTAAGTTCATTAATTATGCAGTCTTCCCTCTAAGTTCATTAATTCTTGCAGTCTTCCATCTAAATTCTTTAATTCTTGCAGTTTTCCCTCTAAGTTCTTTAATTCTTGCAGTCTTCCATCTAAGTTCTTTAATTCTTCCCTCTAAGTTCTTTAATTCTTACAGTCTTCCCTCTAAGTTCTTTAATTCTTGCAGTCTTCCATCTAAGTTCTTCACTCTAAGTTCTTTAATTCTTACAGTCTTCCCTCTAAGTTCTTTAATTCTTGCAGTCTTCCATCTAAGTTCTTTAATTCTTACAGTCTTCTGTTTAAGTGCTTTAATTCTTGCAGTCTACCCTCTAAGTTCTTTAATTCTTGCAGTCTTCTGTTTAAGTGCTTTAATTCTTGCAGTCTTCCCTCTAAGTTCTTTAATTCTTGCTGTCTTCCCTCTAAGTTCTTTAATTCTTGCAGTCTTCCATCTAAGTTCTTTAATTCTTACAGTCTTCTGTTTAAGTGCTTTAAATCTTGCAGTCTTCCCTCAAAGTTCTTTAAGTCTTGCTGTCTTCCATTTAAGTGCTTTAATTCTTGCAGTCTTCCCTTTAAGTCTAAGTCAGGGGTGTCCAAACTTTTTGCATGGCGGGCCATATTCCTTTATGCAAAGATATTCGTGGGTCGGATTAAAATAATATTATAAAAATGATAAAGTATGATGAGTTTTTTGTGTAAAATTTTAATGTTAATGTTGAAACTGAGATCTTGAATGCAGTAAGTGGTGAGGTCAGTCTCAATTCCATTGGTTTTGATATGTATGATATCACGTAGTTGAGAGTCACTTATTCTCGTCCTCACACAGATCTTGTTAAAATTCATAACTGAAAATGTCTGCTTACACAAGTATGTCGAACCAAACAAGCTAAGCATTTTTTAAAAAAAAAATTCGAATTCCTTTTAATCTCTCTTTAACCATGAAGCTCATTGTAAAAGTCAAAGAGAAGAAATTATTTTCTGCTGCCACATTCAGCATCAGTTTGCAGCTCAATGAATTCCAGCTGTAGATTGCCTGCAGTATAATCAAAATCTTAAGAGAAATATGAGGATTATAAAAACAACCATGTTTATCTTTTCTATAGTTATTAATTTATTAAGTCATGAAAGCGTCTTTGAAATTCGCCAGCCAAGGATGAGATATCTGCAACATACCTATGCATTTGCTAATTGAAGCTTCTTTCTGGTAAACTTGTCATGTTTTCCTGCAGTGAGGAAAATTTGTGGTATTAGGCTGCATTTGAAAAAGTTGCAGCTTGTTCCAAAAATCCTTGATATCTGAATATAATTGGTTTACCACTGCATTGTGCCCTTGGAGAATTGTGTTAAGAAGTTTTATATGTCTTTTCACATCAACGGAAAATGCAAAATATGCAAGACAAGCAGTATCAGATAGTTTTGAAAATGGTTTAACCTTATCTTCCATGTACTGCCCAATTTCTTTTTTAATGTGTAGACGCGCTGAAGTGCTGTCCCCAGACCAAACCATCTTATATCATTGTGATACACAAAATCATCTTTGTATTCTCTCTGGATGCCAAGAAGACACTGCTAAAACTGGCTGTGCAACAGGGTTTTAGAAATAATAGAGTTCATATCCTTTATCACTGGCTTTAGGACACGGTGACATGAAAGGTGTTTAGCACAAAGAACTTCTTTATGAATGATACAATGAAGATTTAAAACTTTGCCAGCCTGACTAAGCTGACTTTGTTACAGACAAGTTTTGCTAGTCAACTGTGCTCACAAACATGACGATAGCCATCAGTAATAAATAAAGATATTGTTTACTTGGTAATTTAACGTCATAGACAGCAGAACAAACAGAACCAAATACATTTGTTCCCCTTGTCGTCTTTAAGACTGAAGTCTAGTAATTGGTAAACAATACAATGTTATCGACTTTTGCCATCCTTTGACGTACTCAAAACGGTAAAACTTGTCTACTTTCTGATTTTTAATTTCGTTAAAAAATAATACGTTAGTTAATTAATTATTTCAGATGAGGCCGCCGGCCAGTAAAAATTGCTTACTTTGGACACCCCTGTTCAAAGTTCTTTAATTCTTCCCATCTTTCCATAAAGTTCTTATAACCTTGCAACTGTTCTTCCTGCTAAGCCCTTTTTAAAATCCTGAGTCCTGGCATTAACAACACTAGTGTACTTTTACAGAGTAGATAGAAAAATTGTGTATATTGCTCTCAAAATTATATTATATGTAATTTCTTGTTTTATGGGTAATTTTACAAGTTGTGTAGTCTTAAATTACTCATAGTCAAAGGAATGTAATTTTGCAATATTTTTTATGAACTTCAACTCGGAGACAATATTAATATTAAAAATTCAGAGCAAAATTACAAAGTTGGGTACAGAATTTTCCAGTCTATACTGTTTAATAAATGTTAGTAGGTCAAGAGGGTCTCCCCACTTGCAATTTGTTTCCCTACATTTTGCCTCTTCTAACTTCTAGTATTGCAGGGACAGCCATAAATACCTGTATCCTTTTTCCTTTCAATATGGAACTTTACCTTATCACTGTCATCTAACTCACTTATTGAACTTTAAAATTCTTAATCAAGTATAACACATAGGTAACAGGGTGTTTTTTGGAAATATTAATATTTTCTTGCAATCAAGTCATTCTTTTATTTCCTTTATTATTCTAGCCATAGATTTTTAAAAAACATTTTGTGTACTGCTTCATGTTAAAGAATAGCCCCAAAGTGTCTAAAAAAATAGTTTCTCCTCTCGTATCTTTCTCCTTCTATCTCAGGAAAGTCAAGACTTTTTTGCAATGAGGGCCACATGCCATGAAGTAAATAATACACACGGTTTAGACTGCAATGATTAACAAAAATGATATGTTGAGACTGAGTATTGGCTTTAAAAATCTTGTCATTGTTTTTGGGTTTTTCTTTTTTTGGGTAAAAGTGATTTTTACATCATTTGACATTTTTGTAAATCAAATATTGGATAAATAATATCCAAATTATTAAATGAACATGTTTATTTTATACTTGGTAACTTACAACTTACAATCAATAAATTGTATTGAAAAATAAATAAGTTTGAAAATCTTGGGTCAAATATTTAATGTTGATTTAAAATTTAACATATTTTAAGTTTATTTCATAATCTAAACAGAAAATTGTTTTTAAAAAATTAACAGTGTAAGGAAATGGATATTTTTCAATTTGATTGCATTGATTTTCTTACACTACACATAACAGCACATAACTTGTCATAATTGACACATAACTTGTCATAACTTACACATAACTTGTCATAACTTACACACAACAGCACATACCTTGTCATAACTTCTCATATAGTCTCTGATAATAATAAACATTTTAAAAAGTTATATAGTTTACAAAAACAGTTTTGAAACTGAAATGTCCATTCACAACAACATAGTCTCGACACAACAACATAGACATGACCCAACAACATAGACTTGACACAACAACATGGACTTGACACAACAACATAGACATGACCCAACAACATAGACACGACACAACAACATAGACTTGACACAACATAGTCTCGACACAACAACATAGACATGACACAACAACATAGACATAACACAACAACATAGACACGACACAACAACATAGACTTGACACAACAACATAGGCGCAACACAATTTGAACACAACATAGTCTTGATACAACATAGACATAACACAACAACATAGACTCGACACAACATAGACTTGACACAACAACATAGACTTGACTCAACACAACATAGTCTCAACACAACAACTTAAACACGACACAACGACATAGACACGACACAACAACATAGACTTGACACAACAACATAGGCGCAACACAATTTGAACACAACATAGTCTTGATACAACATAGACATAACACAACAACATAGACTCGACACAACATAGACTTGGCACAACAACATAGACTTGACACAACAACATAGACTTGACACAACAACATAGACTTGACTCAACACAACATAGTCTCGACACAACAACTTAAACACGACACAACGACATAGACACGACACAACAACATAGACTTGACACAACAAGATAGACACAACACAACCTAGTCTCGACACAACAACATAGACTTGACACAACGACATAGACACGACACAACAACATAGACTTGACTCAACAACATAGACTTGACACAACATAGACATGACACAACAACATAGACACGACCCAACAACATAGACTTGACACAACAACTTAGACACAACAACATAGTCTTGACACAACAACATAGACTTGACACAACAACATAGACTCTACACAAATACATAGACTCTACACAACAACATAGACTTGACACAACAACATAGACTCAACACAACAACATAGACTCAACACAACAACATAGACTTGACACAACAACATCGACTCGACACAACATAGACTTGACACAACAACATAGACACGACATGTCTCTATTACTAATATAGTATAATAATATACTACACAGAGACTTACATACTAAAATCATAGATTTTTAAATGTATCTTTCTTCACAAGGGTATACCTGATTTAGACTCTATAGCTCCTTGCAATTTATGAACTCTGAAAGTTTAACATTTCTATAAACATATTAGTATTAGAACAAACATCTAGACTCAGTAACTTTATCCTTTGCGGCCGTCCATAAAGTACGTCACGCTCCAGAAAGGAGAGGGGGTGTAAGAAAGACATTTTGAGACGGGGTGGGGGAGTGTCGGCCATGAGTGACGTCACGGTGTTTTATTTTAAATTTTGTTTTGTTAATGAAAAATATATTTTAGTACGAAAGTGTGACGTACTTTATTGGGGGGGGGGGTCCCAAGATTTGTGACAGTAAGGTGTTAAAAATTGTCAAAAATAGCGTGACGTACTTTATGAACGGCCCCTTTGGGCCCTCTCTGAAATAGCCCTTTAACAATTTTATAAGGAATCAGCACAATGGGGAGAATAGCAATGACAGTTCCTACAATGATATTGTAGCTCTAATCATTTATAGTAGACATCAAAAACAAATCTTATCTCACCATTATAGTAGAAATCAGAACAAATGTCATCTCACCATTATAGTAGACATCAAGAACACATGTCATCTCACCATTATAGTAGACATCAAGAACACATGTCATCTCACCATTATAGTAGACATCAAAACAAATGTCATTTCACCATTATAGTAGACATCAAAACAAATGTCATTTCACCATTAAAGTAGACATCAAAACAAATGTCATTTCACCACTAAAGTAGACATAAAAACAAATGTCATCTCACCATTATAGTAGACACCAAGAACAAATGTCATATCACCATTATAGTAGACATCAAAACAAATGTCATCTCACCATTACAGTAGACAACAAAACAAATGTCATCTCACCATTATAGTAGACATCCAGAACACATGTCATCTCACTATTATAGTAGACATCAAACAAATGTCATCTCACCATTGTTGTAGACATCAAGAACAAATGTCATTTCACCATTAAATTAGACATCAAGAACAAATGCCATCTCATCATTTTAGTAGACATCAATAACAAATGTCATATTACCACTGTAGTAGACATCAAGAACAAATGTCATTTCATCATTGAAAGGAAACACTAAGAACAAATGTCATCTCACCATTAAAGTAGAAAACAAGAACACATGTCATCTCATCATTACAGTAGACATCAAGAACAAATGTCATCTCATCATTATAAAGACATCAAACAAATGTCATTTCACCATTGAAAGTAAACACTAAGAACAAATGTCATCTCACCATTAAAGTAGAAAACAAGAACACATGTCATCTCATCATTACAGTAGACATCAAGAACAAATGTCATCTCACCATTATAGAAGACATCAAACAAATGTCATCTCACCATATAGAAGACATCAAACAAATGTAATCTCGGCAATTATAGAAGACATGAAACAAATGTCATCTCACCATTATAGAAGACATCAAACAAATGTCATCTCACCATTATAGAAGACATCAAACAAATGTCATCTCACCATTAAATTAGACATCATGAACAAATGCCATCTCACCATTTTAGTAGACATCAGAACAAATGTCATCTCACCATTGTAGAAGACATCAAGAACATATGTCATATCACCATTTTAGTAGACATCAGAACAAATGTCATCTCACCATTTTAGAAGACATCAAACAAATGTCATATCACCATTAAATTAGACATCATGAACAAATGCCATCTCACCATTTTAGTAGACATCAGAACAAATGTCATCTCACCATTGTTGTAGACATCAAGAACAAATGTCATATCACCATTTTATTAGACATCAGAACAAATGTCATCTCACAATTGTAGTTGACATCAGAACAAATGTCTTCTCTCCATTGTATTAGACATCAAGAACATATGTCATCTCACCATTTTAGTAGACATCAGAACAAATGTCATCTCACCATTGTAGTAGACATCAAGAACATATGTCATTTCACCGTTAAATTAGACATCATGAACAAATGCCATCTCACCATTTTAGTAGACATCAAGAACATATTTCATCTCCCCATTATAGTAGACATCAAACAAATGTCATCTCACTATTTTAAAATTAATGAGAACCTTTCCAGTTTCAATTTTTTAAAATCAAATACAGTTAACATTAAATACATCTTGTTAAGCTACCAGTCAACTATTTGAAAATTAGGATTTAGCTTCAATTGACTTCCATAGTAATTTACCAACAAAACTATCAATGAGTATCAATGATCTGTTTTCCCGTCAATACCTCAGTGCCTTGTCTGTGTTATTTAAACATCAGAATCACGATGCCCGGGAACTCTGAAGAGGACTGCGCCAAGGTGTGCACCGATGCGACGGACTTTACCTGCAGGATCTACTTTTACTCCCCCCGGTGTCTGCTTCATTACCTCTCAGGACATTGAAACAATGGAGTCGGTGGCAGGTGAGATGACAAGAATATATTGTCCAAAGTTTCAAAGATAAGGTATGAGAATAACCGTTGTCCCGGCACTAATAAACCCACGTGACGGAGCTGTGGTGATATTTTCAAAACTGTTCGGATAATCCGATGAGAGTCACGTGATTTTTAAACATTTTAGATTTGTTTAATGCTTGGCATTAGTATTATTTTTTTATTTATTTTTTTATGCATGTTATTTTAGATTTTATCTTCTGCCATTTAAAAGTCGTAATTCCATGTTTAACACCACAGGCGTCACTTGGGTTGGTGTCA
This sequence comes from Radix auricularia, assembly GCA_002072015.1. Taxonomy (NCBI): domain Eukaryota; kingdom Metazoa; phylum Mollusca; class Gastropoda; family Lymnaeidae; genus Radix; species Radix auricularia. The sequence goes on along the minus strand of MUZC01002404.1, from coordinate 1,019,427 downwards.
CCCGGGGCGGTAGCTCATGGTGTCACCCCCTCATGACTTAACCCATAGAACTCCTCCGAGTTTTCCAATGCAAAATTATGTGAATGTACAGAATATCACATTTTGGTGTCACCCCCCTAATGGTGTCACCCCGGGCGGCCCCCCCCACCGCCCCCCTAGCGACGCCACTTTTTAACACAAAGGGTGCTCAAGTTGTGTTGTTGGAACTGTTCACCAAAAATCAACAAGTGTGTTGAAACCCTCATGAAAATAATTTGCTAATGAGTAATGAAACGCTTGATTTTTACCACGATAAGAAGAAAGATCAGACAGAAAAGCAAGTATATAAAAATGAGGTTTGCTATGCTAGGATGGAAAAAAAACCCATACAGATAGATTAGATAGATAGATAGATAGATAGATAGATAGATAGATAGATAGATAGATAGATAGATAGATAGATAGATAGATAGATAGATGATAGATTGATTGATTGATTGATTGATTGATTGATTGATTGATTTTCAGGTAAACATGCTGTTACGTTTCAGACTAAATGGCCAGAAATTGAGAGTGGGTTAACCCAGGTATGACTTCGATCGTATCCCTTCATGTTTTTAAACAACGCATCACTTGTGAAATAAACATCTTTTGTTAGGTCCAAAAGAAAACTGTAAGACATGATAAAGAATAACGTCAAAAAGTTATTTTTAGGAACTGCTGCCCCTTCCCCTGACTGTAGGATGATAAACTTGGTGGCCATCCCCATGTTACAGAACAGGGTTCTCCAAACAACGGCCCGCGTGGTCCTCTCATCCGGCCCCTGGAGACATTTAAATATAAAAATAATACTATTTTTACATGTAGTTTACCACAAAACTTAGTAGTTGGGGGCTAGTAGTCGGCCCCCTAACTGCTGTTTGACAGTTAATGTGGCCCTTTGGCAGAAAAGTTTGGAGACCCCTGCTATACAGAACACTTATCTGGAGAATGAAGTCATGATGGGTTTCCGTAGTTACGTCATGCTACTTACTCGTACGCATACATCAAGAGACAAAACATCACTCATAAAGTTTTTTCTATTATCTCATAGTCATCATCTGCGGCACTACGACCCATGTAGGACCCTGACCTGCTCCAACACATCATCGTCTATGGCACTACGACCCATGTAGGACCCTGACCTGCTCCACCACATCATCATCTATGGCACTACAACCCATGTAGGACCCTGACCTGCTCCACCACATCATCCTCAATGGCACTACAACCCATGTAGGACCCTGACCTGCTCCAACACATCATCATCTATGGCACTACGACCCATGTAGGACCCTGACCTGCTCCACCACATCATCATCTATGGTTGTGCGACCCAGGTAGTACCCTGACCTGCTCCACAACATAATCATCATCCATGGCACTACGACCCATGTAGGACCCTGACCTGCTCCAAAAAATCATCATCATCTATGGCACTACGACCCATGTAGGACCCTGACCTGCTCCACCACATCATCATCTATGGCACTACGACCCATGTAGGACCCTGACCTGCTCCACCACATCATCATCTATGGCACTACGACCCAAGTAGGACCCTGACCTGCTCCACCACATCAACATCTCTGGCA
>MUZC01002404.1:988209-1006035 GCA_002072015.1 Radix auricularia | reverse complement strand
CATCATCATCTATGGCACTACCACCCATGTAGGACCCTGACCTGCTCGAACACATGGTCATCTATGGCACTACGACCCAGTTAGGACCCTGACCTGCTCCACCACATTGTCATCTATGGAACTACGACCCATGTTAGACCCTGACCTGCTCCACCACATGGTCATCTATGGCCCTACGACCCATGTAGGACCCTGACCTGTTCCACCACATGGTCATCTATGGCACTACAACCCATGTAGGATCCTGACCTGCTCCACCACATCATCATCTATGACACTACCACCTATGTAGGACCCTGACCTGCTCCACCACATCATCGTCTATGGCACTACAACCCATGTAGGACCCTAACATGCTCCACCACATCATCATCTATTGCACTACGACCCATGTAGGACCCTGACCTGCTCCACCACATCAACATCTATGGCACTACAACCCATTTGAAACCCTGACCTGCTCCACCACATCATCATCTATTGCACTACGACCAATGTAGGACCCTGACCTGCTCCACTACATCATCATCTATGGCACTACGACCCATGTAGTACCCTGACCTGCTCCACCACATCATCGTCTATGTCACTACGACCCATGTAGTACCCTGACCTGCTCCACCACATGGTCATCATCTATGGCACTACGACCCAAGTAGGACCCTGACCTGCTCCACCACATGGTCATCTATGGCACTACCACCCATGTAGTACCCTGACCTGCTACACCACATGGTCATCTATGGCACTACCACCCATGTAGGACCCTGACCTGCTCCACCAGGTCATCATCTATGGCAATACGACCCATGTAGGACCCTGACCTGCTCCACCACATCATCATCCTCTATGGCACTATAAACATATGTAGGACCCTGACCTGCTCCACCACATCATCATCTATGGCACTAAGACACATTTAGGTCCCTGACCTGTTCCACCACATATTCATCCATGGCACTTCGACTCATTTAGGACCCTGACCTGCTCCACCACATCATCATCTATGGCACTACGACCTATGTAGGACCCAGACCTGCTCCACCACATGGTCATCGTCTATTGCACTACGCCCCAAGTAGGACACTGACCTGCTCCACCACATCATCGTCTATTGCACTACAACCCATGTAGGACCCTGACCTGCTCCACCACATCAACATCTCTGGCAATACAACCAATGTAGGACCCTGACCTGCTACACCACATCATCATCTATGGCACTACGACCCATGTAGGACCCTGACCTGCTCCACCACATCATCATCTATGGCACTACGACCCATGTAGGACCCTGACCTGCTCCACCACATCATCATCTATGGCACTACGACCCATGTAGGACCCTGACCTGCTCCACCACATCATCATCTATGGCACTACGACCCATGTAGGACCCTGACCTGCTCCACCACATCATCATCTATGGCACTACGACCCATGTAGGACCCTGACCTGCTCCACCACATTATCATCTATGGCACTACGACCCATGTAGGACCCTGACCTGCTCCACCACATCATCATCTATGGCACTACGACCCATGTAGGACCCTGACCTGCTCCACCACATCATCATCTATGGCACTACGACCCATGTAGGTTCCTGACCTGCTCCAACACATCATCGTCTATGGCACTACAACCCATGTAGGACCCTGACCTGCTCCACCACATCATCATCTATTGCACTACGACCCATGTAGGACCCTGACCTGCTCAACCACATAATCATCTATGGCACTACAACCCATTGGGGACCCTGACCAGCTCCACCACATCATCATCTATGGCACTACGACCCATGTAGGACCCTGACCTGCTCCACCACATGGTCATCATCTATGGCACTACGACCCATGTAGGTTCCTGACCTGCTCCACCACATCATCGTCTATGGCACTTCAACCCATGTAGGCCCCTGACCTGCTCAACCACATCATCATCTATGGCACTACAACCCATTGGGGACCCTGACCATCTCCACCACATCATCATCTATGGCACTACGACCCATGTAGGACCCTGATCTGCTCCACCAAATCATCATCTATGGCACTACGACCCATGTAGGACCCTGACCTGCTCCACCACATGGTCATCATCTATAGCACGACGACCCTAGTAGGACCCTGACCTGCTCCAACACATCATCGTCTATGTCACTACAACCCATGTAGGACCCTGACCTGCTCCACCACATGGTCATCATCTATGACACTACGACCCATGTAGGACCCTTACCTGCTCCACCACATCATCATCATCTATGGCACTACGACCCATGTAGGACCCTGACCTGCTCCACCACATCATTATATATGGCACTACGACCCATGTAGGACCCTGACCTGTCCACCACATCATCATCTATGGCACTGCGACCCATGTAGGGCCCTGACCTGCTCCACCACATCATCATCTATGGCACTACGACCCATGTAGGACCCTGACCTGCTCCACCACATGCTCATCATCTATGGCACTACGACCAGAGTAGGACCCTGACCTGCTCCAACACATCATCGTCTATGGCACTACAACCCATGTAGGACCCTGACCTGCTCCACCACATGGTCATCATCTGCGGCACTACGACCCATGTAGGACCCTGACCTGCTCCACCACATCATCGTCTATGGCACTACGACCCTTGTAGGACCCTGACCTGCTCCACCACATGGTCATTTATGGCACTACAACCCATTGGGGACCCTGACCTGCTCCACCACATCATCATCTATGGCACTACGACCCATGTAGTACCCTGCCCTGCTCCACCACATGGTCATCTATGGCACTACGACCCATGTAGGACCCTGACCTGTTCCACCACATGGTTATCTATGGCACTACAACCCATGTAGGATCCTGACCTGCTCCACCACATCATCATATATGGCACTAACACCCATGTAGGACCCTGATCTGCTCCACCACATCATCGTCTATGGCACTACCACCCATGTAGGACCCTGACCTGCTCCACCACATGGTCATCATCTATGACACTACGACCCATGTAGGACCCTGACCTGCTCCACCACATCATCATATATGGCACTACGACCCATGTAGGACCCTGACCTGCTCCACCACATGGTCATCATCTATGGCACGACGACCCAAGTAGGACCCTGACCTGCTCCACCACATCATTATCTATGGCACTACGACCCATGTAGGTCCCTGACCTGCTCCACCACATCATCATCTATGGCACTACGACCCATGTAGGACCCTGACCTGCTCCACCACATGGTCATCATCTATGGCACTACGACCCATGTAGGACCCTGACCTGTTCCACCACATCATCATCTATGGCACTACGACCCATGTAGGACCCTGACCTGCTCCACAACATCCTCCCATTCACATCGATACGTGGCTAACTCCTCCATGCCCGAACCCCCAGCTGGTGTATGTCCATTTCCACATCATTGACCCACTTCAGTTTTGGGCGATAAGTGAGCCGTCTACCCCTAAGTTTCTGCCTGTAAATAACGTTTGCCGCTCTACATTCTGGAATCCTTTCAACATGTCGTGCCCAGCGAAGTCTTTGTGCAAATAGTAGAAGGGTCGTCCATAAATGACGTCACGCAATTTTTGCCGATTTTTCACCCCCTTCCCCCTTCGTCACGTGTCGTCACAAAGCTTTGTACCCCCCCCCCCCATTAAAAAAACACATCTTTTTCCATTTTAAAATAATTATGTTTCAAATCACTTATTTTGTCATTTTAATATTTTTTAAACGTAGATCTCCATTGTAATATCGTAATACATTACTACCGCCATTGGGAGTTTTCACGGAGGGGTCGGATAACAGGGGTAAATTATCTATTTGGGGTGAAAGGGGAACTCTTGGGGGTAATGCTGAATCATTGTGGGCATATAATATTCGCTAGAATCCGCTCCTTTGGGGTAACAATAATATTAATATAAACTTTTATAATTTGAAATTGGCACATTTATTATTATATCTAGAATGGACGGGGCGTTGGACCAAACACCAACCAAACAATTATATTAAACTTAAAACGTGTATCATTTTATCAAATAGCTTTCTTTCCCCCCCCCCCCTTCTCCAAAAAGAAAATGAATATTCCATGTCGTTTTGACTTAGAATATCTTAAAATAATACTATTCGCATCATTTTTACACACATAACATGATTCTAAAATTCACCAGTTGCATTTCGGAGGATGGGGGCTAGACCATTCCCCCAGATTCCTGACTCATGTAGGAATGTGGGAAGGGCCTCGAGCCTGGGGGGGGGGTGACGCACAAATAAACTTGAATATTGTGGGATAACGGGCAAAAAAGTTGGTCGACTCTTGTCGTAAGAGAACCAAACGGAAAGGCGGCTACATCACACATGCGTTGATGTGAACATCAATCGACGCTGGGTAACAATTTCATACGTTCTCTTGTGGGTTCTCAAATTTAAATACATGTGACATGTATTATAATTAGATTTAATTTGTGATTTCTTGATAACTTACGCCAACCAGAGTCTGATGGCCTACCGACAGCACTTTGCCAAGCATTGATGGTTTTAAAAGAAAAAAAAAAGTTAAACATTAATTTGTTAGCCACCAGATGTTTCAGTGGAAGTTTTTAGTTAAAGTTACCCTTTTGATGTGACGTCACATTTCTTCACACCCCCTCGTCACGAATCATCACAAACCTGTGGACCCCCCTCCACCCCATAGGTGCGTGACGTCATTTATGGACGCCGCAAAGTTCTTAGTTTGTTTGAATTCTGCAGATATCATTTTCTATCACTGGGCCATATATTTTCCGGAGTATTTTCCTCTCTCAAGTGTTGAGCTTTTCTGGCCAGCTAGTCTCACTAGCGTATGTTACAACCGGCCTCAGGATAGTTGTGTATATTGTCTACTTTGTTTCCCTTGGGATGATTTTGCTTCCTAGAAGTTTTTGTACGCTGAAGTAGGAGCGTTTGCCTGCTTTTATTCTTTCTTTGACCTGCAACGAAAATACCCCACAAACACTTCCAGACATTGATTTAGCGGTGAATGTCTAAATGTTTGTTCGTCCGTCGAGTCGACGAGCACCACTCTATTCATCCGAGGGTTGATGGGACTGGCTTTGCCTATGTGTGAGCAGATGGCTGACGATACCGATCCTGGCACAGAAAGGACATGGGACTAGGGGGTTGTGTCCTGGAGGGTTGGCTACACGGCTTTTCGGACTTGCCTCGTCTTTCCTGGCGTTGATCCTGTTTGCCTCGCATGTCCTGGTACCTTCGTGGATGGATTGGCGCCAGGTGGACCGGTCCATTTAGCATCATAAAGTGAAATATGTAGATCTAAGGCTGTTCGCAAAAAAAATATAAAAAGTCGTTTACTTTTTAGTTTAGTATACTTAAATTGTAATTACAAAGAAGAGCAAATTTTTCAAGTTAAATAGCAAGGAGTGATTCAAAGGCTAATGAGAACTAATTCGATAACTTTGAAAGAATGTATTGTATTTGATAAGATAAGATAAAACACGTAGACTATAGACGAGATAAATATGCGGCTAAGAATACAGGAAGTCTGTTTTGGTGAATTGATAGTTCGCATCTGTTGTTGCGCATCACGTGACAAAACACCGGAATTCCATCAAATTTTAAAAAGTTTTAAAAAATAATGATAAAAAAAAAAGAACACCATCTTAATCAACATACGACACCATAATTTCCGGTACAGACACACATAAACTAAAACATATCTGCGACATAAGTTCTATGGCAGCTGCGTACAACTAACTTTAAAAACAGACCAGTGAAAATGTTCAATTTTATTTTTATTTTTCTTACAGCTGCTCTCACTGGTAACATCAGTTTTAGTGTTATAGGATTATAGGGTTATATGGTTATAGTAACTTATAGGGTAATAGGCTTATAGTTATAAGGTTATAGTAATAAGGTTATAGTAACTTATAGGGTTATAGTGTTATAGTAACTTATAGGCTTATAGGGTTATAGTGTTATAGGCTAAAGGGGTCATAGGCTTATAGGGTTATAGTAACTTATAGTGTTATAGGGTTATTGGGTTATAGTAACTTATAGTGTTATAGGCTTATAGGGTTATTGGGTTATAGTAACTGATAGGGTTATAGGCTTAAAGGTTTATGGGTTTATAAGGTTATAGGCTTAAAGGGTTATAGGTTTATAGGGTTATAGGCCTATAGGGTTATAGGCTTACAGGGTTATAGGCTTATAGTGTTATAGGGTTATAGGCTTATAGGGTTATAGGCTTATAGGGTTATAGGGTTATAGGCTTATAGTGTTATAGGGTTATAGGCTTATAGGCCTATAGGGTTATAGGCTTATAGGGTTATAGGCTTATAGGGTTATAGTCTTATAGTGTTATAGGGTTATTGGCTTATAGGGTTATAGGGTTATTGGCTTATAGGGCTATTGGCTTATAGGGTTATAGGCTTATAGTGTTATAGGGTTATTGGCTTATATTGTTATAGGCTTATAGTGTTATAGGGCTATAGGCTTATATGGTTATAGGCTTATAGGGTTATTGGCTTATAGGGTTATAGGCTTATAGGGTTATAGGCTTATAGGGTTATCGGCTTATAGGCTTATAGGGTTATAGGCTTATAGGGTTATAGTGTTATAGGGTTATAGTGTTATAGGGTTATTGGCTTATAGGGTTATAGGCTTATAGTGTTATAGGGTTATTGGCTTATAGGGTTATAAGCTTATAGGGTTATAGGGTTATTGGCTTATAGGGTTATAGGCTTATAGTGTTATAGGGTTACAGGCTTATAGGGTTATAGGTTATAGGGTTATAGGGTTATTGTGTTATAGGGTTATTGGCTTATAGGGTTATAGGGTTATAGGTTATAGGGTTATAGGCTTATAGGGTTATAGGGTTATTGGCTTATAGGGTTACAGGCTTATAGGGTTATAGAATTATCCGGCATCCTTCCGTCTCGCGAGACGATGGTGCATCACCGTTGGGTTGGGTTGCATTTCCTCGAGTGACTGTGCAGTCCTATCCTTGAGTGACAGTCTTTGCCACAGTTTTTACACACGAGTTCTGTGCTTCCAAATGTTTTGGCCTTTCTCCTAGCTCTTCTGTCTGCAGCCTCCTCCATTCTTCGCTCCTCGGCTACTATGACGCCCTCTTTGACAACTGTGCGCCACGTAGATCGGTCTTCTGCCTTACACTCCCAGTCACTTGTATGTATTTTGGCTGCTTTCATGTCCCTTTGACAGACATCTTAAAATCGCAAGCGTGGGCGACCTGTTTTCCTCTTTCCTGAAGCAAGTTCACCATATAGGAGATCCTTCGGGATGCGGCCGGGGCTCATTCTTTTGACATGTCCTAGCCACCTCAGGCGTCTTTCACTGAGAATTGAGAACATGCTTCGGGTATTGGCACGCGTTAGTACCTCACTATTAGGCACTTTTTCTTGCCATTTAATACCAAGGATGTGGCGCAAGCATCTCAAATGGAAGCTGTTAAGCTTACGCTCTTGTGATGTATAAGTGGTCCATGTCTCGCTCCCATATAGTAGTGTACTGATGACACAGCCTCGATTGACGCACAGTTTGGTTTTCTCCGTTAGCTTGGTGTTTTGCCAGACCCACTTATTTAGTTTAGCCATTGTTGCGGCTGCCTTGCCAATTCTGCTGTTTATTTCTTCTTCAATGGACAGTGTATTGGAGACCTTGGATCCCAAGTAGGTGAAGCTGTCCACAACCTCCAAGTTTTCATTATCGATATTTATGGTAGGAGGAGGTCGAGTGTCTTGGGCCATGATGTTTGTCTTTTTCAAGCTGATTTGCAGACCAAATTCTTTGCAGGCATTGGAGAAGCTTGACACGAGTTGTTGCAAACCAGATTCTGTATGTGCTGTTAGTGCCGCATCATCCGCAAATAGTAGCTCTCGAATTAGGACATCCGTCGTTTTGGTCTTGGCTCGGAGGCGGGCAGTGTTGAAAAGTCCTCCATCAGCTCTGGTATGTAACCAGATTCCCTCACTGCTATCCTTGAATGCGTATCGAAGAAGTACAGAGAAGAATATTGCGAAGAGAGTTGGTGCGAGTACACAACCTTGTTTAACTCCGCTGCTGACAGGGAAGGCCTCTGACTTAGCTCCATCGAACTGTACTGTGCCAAGCATATTTTCATGGAACTGTCTGATGATGGCAAGTAGGTGAGGGGGACATCCAATTTTTGCCAGTATTTGGAATAGCCCGTTGCGACTGACTAAGTCGAAGGCTTTTGTAAGGTCCACAAATGCAATGTATAGTGGCATCTGCTGCTCTCTGCATTTTTCCTGGAGCTGTCGTATGGAGAACACCATGTCTATGGTAGACCGACCGGACCGGAAACCACACTGAGATTCTGGATAGACGCGGGATGCTAGGCTTTGTAAACGTTTTAGTATAACGCGGGCAAAGGTCTTTCCTACAATACTAAGGAGTGAAATGCCGCGATAATTATTGCAATCACTCCTATCACCTTTGTTTTTATATAGTGTCACTATATTTGCATCCTTTAGGTCTTGGGGGATGTAGCCCTGTTCCCAGCAGAGGGACAGAATCTCGTGAAATGGTTGGAGTAAAGCTGTCTTGCCACTCTTTAGAACCTCTGGTGGTATTCCATCATTCCCAGGCGCTTTTCCACAAGCTAGACTGTCAATTGCTTTGCTCAGCTCTTCCTGTGTGGGCACGACATCAAGTTCTTCCATGAGTGGCATATCTGGGATGTCATCTAGAGTGGTGCTGGTTACAGGATTATAGGGTTATATAATTATAGTGTTATAGGTTTATTGGCTTATAGGGTTATAGGTTATAGGGTTATAGGCTTATAGGGTTATTGGCTTATAGGGTTATAGGCTATAGGGTTATAGGCTTATAGTGTTATAGGGTTATTGGCTTATAGGGTTATAGGTTATATGGTTATAGTGTTATAGTGATATAGGGTTATAGGCTTATAAGGTTATAGGCTTATAGGGTTATAGGCTTATAGTGTTATAGGGTTATAGGCTTTTAGGGTTAAAGGGTTATAGGCTTATAGTGTTATAGGCTTATAGTGTTATAGGGTTATAGGCTTATAGGATTAAAGGGTTATAGGCTTAAAGGGTTATAGGGTTATAGGCTTATAGGGTTATAGGCTTATAGTGTTATAGGGTTATTGGCTTATAGGGTTATAGGTTATAGGGTTATAGTGTTATAGTGATATAGGGTTATAGGCTTATAAGGTTATAGGCTTATAGGGTTATAGGCTTATAGTGTTATAGGGTTATAGGCTTTTATGGTTAATAGGTTATAGGCTTATAGTGTTATAGGCTTATAGTGTTATAGGGTTATAGGCTTATAGGATTATAGGGTTATAGGCTTAAAGGGTTATATGCTTATAGGGTTATAGGCTTATAGGGTTATAGGCTTATAGGGTTATAGGCTTATAGTGTTATATGGTTATTGGCTTATAGGGTTATAGGCTTATAGGGTTATAGGGTTATAGGCTTATAGGCCTATAGGGTTATAGGCTTATAGGGTTATAGGCTTATAGGGTTATAGGCTTATAGGTTTAAAGGCTTATAGTGTTATAGGGTTATAGGCTTATAGGCCTATAGGGTTATAGGGTTATAGGCTTATAGGGTTATAGGCTTATAGTGTTATAGGGTTATTGGCTTATAGGGTTATAGGCTTATAGGGTTATTGGCTTATATGGTTATTGGCTTATAGGGTTATAGGCTTATAGGGCTATAGGGTTTTAGGATTATAGGCTTATATGGTTATAGGCTTATAGTGTTATAGGGTTATACGCTTATAGGGTTATAGGCTTATAGGGTTATAGGGTTATTGGCTTATAGGGTTATTGGCTTATAGGGTTATAGGCTTATAGGGTTATAGGGTTATAGGCTTATAGGGTATAGGGTTATTGGCTTATAGGGTTATAGGCTTATAGGGTTATAGGCTTATAAAGTTATAGGCTTATAGAGTTATAGTGTTATAGGGTTATAGTGTTATAGGGTTACAGGCTTATCGGCTTATAGGGTTATAGGCTTATAGGGTTATAGGCTTATAGGGTTATAGGCTGATAGTGTTATAGGGTTATTGGCTTATAGGGTTATATGTTATATAGTTATAGGTTTATAGTGTTATAGTGATATAGGGTTATAGGCTTATAGGGTTATAGGCTTATATGGTTATAGGCTTATAGTGTTATAGGGTTATAGGCTTATAGGGTTAAAGAGTTATAGACTTATAGTGTTATAGGGTTATAGGCTTATTGTCCTATAGGGTTATAGGCTTATAGGGTTATAGGGTTATAGGCTTAAAGGGTTATATGCTTATAGGGTTATAGGCTTATAGGGTTATAGGCTTATAGGGTTATAGGCTTATAGTGTTATAAAGTTATTGGCTTATAGGGTTATAGGCTTATAGGGTTATAGGGTTATAGGCTTATAGGCCTATATGGTTATAGGCTTATAGGGTTATAGGGTTATAGGCTTATAGGCTTCTAGGGTTATAGGGTTATAGGCGTATAGGCCTATAGGGTTAAAGGCTTATAGGGTTATAGGCTTATAGGGTTATAGGCTTATAGGGTTATGGGCTTATAGTGTTATAGGGTTATAGGCTTATAGGCCTATAGGGTTATAGGCTTATAGGGTTATAGGCTTATAGTGTTATAGGGTTATTGGCTTATAGGGTTATAGGCTTATAGGGTTATAGGCTTATGGGGTTATAGGCTTATAGGGTTATATGGTTAAAGTGTTATAGGGTTATAGGGTTATTGGCTTATAGGGTTATAAGCTTATAGGGTTATAGGGTTATAGGGTTATAAGGTTATAGTGTTATAGGGTTACAGGCTTATCGGCTTATAGGGTTATAGGCTTATAGGGTTATAGGCTTATAGTGTTATAGGGTTATTGGTTTATATGGTAATAGGTTATAGGGTTATAGTGTTATAGGGTTATAGTGTTATAGTGATATAGGGTTATAGGCTTATATGCTTATAGGGTTATAGGGTTATAGGCTTATAGTGTTATAGGGTTATAGGCTTATAGGGTTAAAGGGTTATAGGCTTATAGTATTATAGGGTTATAGGCTTATTGGCCTATAGGGTAATAGGCTTATAGGGTTATAGGTTATAGGCCTATAGGCTTATAGGGTTATAGGGTTATTGGCTTATAGTGTTATAGGGTTATTGGCTGATAGGGTTATAAGCTTATAGGGTTATAGGGTTATTGGCTTATAGGGTTATATACTTATAGTGTTATAGGGTTACAGGCTTATAGGTTTATAGGTTATAGGGTTATAGAGGTATTGTGTTATAGGGTTATTGGCTTATAGGGTTATAGGTTATAGGATTATAGGCTTATAGGGTTATAGGGTTATTGGCTTATAGGGTTACAGGCTTATAGGGTTATAGAATTATAGTGTTATAGGTTTATTGGCTTATAGGGTTATAGGTTATAGGGTTATAGGCTTATAGGGTTATAGGCAATAGGGTATAATCTTTATAGGGTTATAGCGTAATTGGCTTATAGGGTTATAGGGTTATAGGCTTATAGGGTTATAGGCTTATAGTGTTATAGGGTTATTGGCTTACAGGGTTATAGGGTTATAGGCTTATAGGGTTATAGGCTTATAGGGTTATAGGCTTATAGGGTTACAGGCTTTTAATGTTATAGGCTTCTACGGTTATAGGCTTATAGTGTTATAGGGTTATTGGCTTATAGGGTTATAGGTTATAGGGTTATAGTGTTATAGTATATAGGGTTATAGGCTTATAAGGTTATAGGCTTATAAGGTTATAGGCTTATAGTGTTATAGGGTTATAGGCTTATAGGGTTAAAGGGTTATAGGCTTATAGTGTTATAGGCTTATAGTGTTATAGGGTTATAGGGTTATTGGCTTATAGGGTTATAGGATTATAGGTTTATAGGCTTAAAGGGTTATATGCTTATAGGGTTACAGGCTTATAGGGTTATAGGCTTATAGGGTTATAGGCTTATAGGCTTATAGTGTTAAAGGGTTATTGGCTTATAGGGTTATAGGCTTATAGGGTTATAGGGTTATAGGCCTATATGGTTATAGGCTTATAGGTTTATAGGGTTATAGGCTTATAGGGTTATAGGCTTATAGGCCTATAGGGTTATAGGCTTATAGGGTTATAGGCTTATAGGGTTATAGGCTTATAGGGTTATAGGCTTATAGTGTTATAGGGTTAAAGGCTTATAGGCCTATAGGGTTATAGGCTTATAGGGTTATAGGCTTATAGGGTTATAGGCTTATAGTGTTATAGGGTTATTGGCTTATAGGGTTATAGGCTTATAGGGTTATAGGGTTATTGGCTTATAGGGTTATTGGCTTATAAGGTTATAGGCTTATAGGGCTATAGGGTTTTAGGCTTATAGGCTTATATGGTTATAGGCTTATAGTGTTATAGGGTTATAGGCTTATAGGGTTATAGGCTTATAGGGTTATAGGGTTATTGGCTTATAGGGTTATTGGCTTATAAGGTTATAGGCTTATAGGGTTATAGGGTTATAGGCTTATAGGGTTATAGGCTTATAGGGTTATAGGGTTATTGGCTTATAGGTTTATAGGCTTATAGGGTTATAGGCTTATAGGGTTATAGGCTTATAGGGTTATAGTGTTATAGGGTTATAGTGTTATAGGGTTACAGGCTTATCGGCTTATAGTGTTATAGGGTTATAGGCTTATAGGGTTATAGGCTGATAGTGTTATAGGGTTATTGGCTTATAGGGTTATATGTTATAGGGTTATAGTGTTATAGGGTTATAGTGTTATAGTGATATAGGGTTATAGGCTTATAGGGTTATAGGCTTATAGGGTTATAGGCTTTTAGTGTTATAGGGTTAGGCTTATAGGGTTAAAGGGTTATAGGCTTATAGTGTTATAGGGTTATAGGTTTATAGGGTTATAGGCTTATAGGGTTATAGGGTTATTGGCTTATAGGGTTATTGTCCTATAGGGTTATAGGCTTATAGGGCTATAGGGTTATAGACTAAAAGGGTTATATGCTTAAAGGGTTATAGGCTTATAGGGTTATAGGCTTATAGGGTTATAGGCTTATAGTGTTAAAGGGTTATTGGCTTATAGGGTTATAGGCTTATAGGGTTATAGGGTTTAGGCTTATAGGCCTATATGGTTATAGGCTTATAGGGTTATAGGCTTATAGGGTTATAGGCTTATAGGCCTATAGGGTTTAAGGCTTATAGGGTTATAGGCTTATAGGGTTATAGGCGTATAGGGTTATAGGCTTATAGTGTTATAGGGTTATAGGCTAATAGGCCTATAGGGTTATAGGCTTATAGGGTTATAGGCTTATAGGCTTATAGGGTTATAGGCTTATAGGGTTATAGGGTTATATTGTTATAGTGTTACAGGCTTATCGGCTTATAGGGTTATAGGCTTATAGGGTTATAGGCTTATAGGGTTATAGGCTTATAGTGTTATAGGGTTATTGGTTTATAGGGTTATTAGTTATAGGATTATAGTGTTATAGGATTATAGTTTTATAGTGATATAGGGTTATAGGCTTATAGGGTTATAGGCTTATAGGGTTATAGGGTTATAGGCTTATAGTGTTATAGGGTTATAGGCTTATAGGGTTAAAGGGTTATAGGCTTATAGTGTTATAGGGTTATAGGCTTATTGGCCTATAGGGTAATAGGCTTATAGGTTATAGGGCTATAGGCTTATAGGGTTATAGGGTTATTGGCTTATAGGGTTATAGGCTTATAGTTTTATAGGGTTATTGGCTTATGGGGTTATAAGCTTATATGGTTATATGGTTATTGCATTATAGGGTTATAGGCTTATATTGTTATAGGGTTACAGGCTTATATGGTTATAGGTTATAGGGTTATAAATTTATAGGTTTATTGGCTTATTGGCTTATAGGCTTATAGGGTTATAGGCTTATAGTGTTATAGGTTTATTGGCTTATAGGGTTATAGGGTTATAGGCTTATAGTGTTATATGGTTATTAGCTTATAGGGTTATAGGTTATAGGGTTATTTGCTTATAGGGTTATAGGCTTATATGCTTATAGGGTTATAGGGTTTTAGGCTTATAGGCTTATAGGGTTATAGGCTTATAGTGTTATAGGGTTATAGGCTTATAGGGTTATAGGCTTATAGGGTTATTGGCTTATAGGGTTATAGGCTTATAGGGTTATAGGGTTATAGGCTTATAGGGTTATTGGCTTATAGGGTTATATGGTTATAGTTTTATAGGCTTATAGGGTTATTGGCTTACACGGTTATAGGCTTATAGGGTTATAGGCTTATAGGGTTTTAGGCTTATAGAGTTATAGTGTTATAGGGTTATAGTGTTATAGGGTTACAGGCTTATCGGCTTATATGGTTATAGGTTTATTGGCTTATAGGGTTATAGGTTATAGGGCTATAGGCTTATAGGGTTATTGGCTTATAGGGTTATAGGCTTATAGTGTTATAGGGTTATTGGCTTATAGGGTTATAAGCTTATAGGGTTATATGGTTATTGGCTTATAGGGTTATAGGCGTATAGTGTTATAGGGTTACAGGCTTATAGGGTTATATGTTATAGGGTTATAAGCTTATAGGGTTATAGGGTTATTGGCTTATAGGGTTATAGTCATATAGGGTTATAGGCTTATAGTGTTATAGGTTTATTGGCTTATAGGGTTATAGGTTATAGGTTATAGGCTTATAGTGTTATAGGGTTATTGGCTTATAGGGTTATAGGTTATAGGGTTATAAGCTTATAGGGTTATAGGGTTATTGGCTTATAGGGTTATAGCGTTATAGGGTTATAGGCTTATAGGGTTATAGGCTTATAGTGTTATAGGGTTATTGGCTTATAGGGTTAAAGGGTTATAGGCTTATAGGGTTATATACTTATAGGGTTATAGGCTTATAGTGTTATAGGGTTATTGGCTTATAGGGTTATAGGTTATAGGGTTATAGTGTTATAGGGTTATAGGGTTATAGTGTTATAGTGATATAGGGTTATAGGCTTATAGGGTTATAGGTTTATAGGGTTATAGGGTTATAGGCTTATAGTGTTATAGGGTTATAGGCTTATAGGGTTATAGGCTTATAGTGTTATAGGGTTATTGGCTTATAGGGTTATAGGCTTATAGGGTTATAGGCTTATAGGCCTATATGGTTATAGGCTTATAGGGTTATAGGGTTATAGTCTTATAGTGTTATAGGGTTATAGGCTTATAGGCCTATAGGGTTATAGGCTTATAGGGTTATAGGCTTATAGTGTTATAGGGTTATAGGCTTATAGGGTTATAGGGTTATAGGCTGATAGGGTTATAGGCTTATAGGGTTATAGGCTTATAGGCCTTTAGGATTATAGGCTTATAGGGTTATAGGCTTACAGGGTTATAGGCTTATAGGGTTATTGGCTTATAGGGTTATAGGCTTATAGGGTTATAGGGTTATAGGCTTATAGTGTTATAGGGTTATTGGCTTATAGGGTTATAGGGTTATAGGCTTATAAGGTTATAGGCTTATAGGGTTATAGGCTTATAGAGTTATAGGCTTATAGGGTTATAGGCTTATAGGGTTATAGGCTTATAAGGTTATAGGCTTATAGGGTTATAGGCTTTTAGGTTTATATAGGCTTATAGGGTTATAGGCTTATAGTGTTAGAGGGTTATTGGCTTATAGGGTTATAGGTTATAGGCTTATAGGGTTATAGGGTTATTGGCTTATAGGGTTATAGGCTTATAGGGTTATAGGCTTAAAGGGTTATAAGCTAATAGGGTTATAGGCTTATAGGGTTATAGGCTTATAGGGTTATAGTGTTATAGGGTTATAGTGTTATAGGGTTTTTGACTTATAGGGTTATAGGCTTATAGTGTTATAGGGTTATTGGCTTATAGGGTTATAAGCTTATAGGGTTATAGGGTTATTGGCTTATAGGGTTATAGGCTTAAAGTGTTATAGGGTTACAGGCTTATAGGGTTATAGGTTATAGGGTTATAGGGTTATTGTGTTATAAGGTTATTGGCTTATAGGGTTAGGGGCCGTCCATAAATGACGTCACGCGATTTTGGCCGATTTTTTACCCCCTCCCCCCCTACGTCACGCGTCGTCACAAAATCGTCGACCCCCCCTCAAAAAGTACGTCCCAAAACTTTGACCCCCCCCCCAACCCTAAAAAAATATTTTAAAAAAATTAAATTAAAAAATTTATATTTGAAAATAAGAATGTTTCAAATCACTTTTTTGTCATTTAAGTATTTATTTAGTGTAGGTCTACATTGTATTATGGTAACATGAGTGAAGCTTTGTAAAAGATATTAAATAAATTAAATAAATTGTAAGCCAATGATTCTCAAACTTTTTCGTATCAGACGACCGGCAAGAATTTTTCCATTTCACCAGGTACCATTGCATTCTTTTCCCATTTTGACATGATTTTCTCTGTACTGATTTGATAGCAAAATAAGCCCCTACACAGCTTAAAGCTCTATAAGATTAAGTATGTATTCGGCTTGTTTTATATATTACATTTTTTAAAAAATGTTTAGTTGCCATGGCATAGCAAGACAGGAAACGAACAATGCAGCGGTAATGTCAAAATCCATTTATGTGATTAACCTTCGCGATTAAGCTCGCGAATGTGACTATTGATATTACAAGGATCATTGCATTCTTTATAGACCAAGAATATATAGATACAAGACAATTCCTCAAATTGATTTCGATGTTCTAATGACAGTTTCCCTGCTAAATGTATGCACATCAAAGGCATTTGATTTAAAATTATCACATTGATATCACACCTCATGTTTTCTAAAAATTATTATGTAAGCGCTGGAAGAGAAAATGGCCATTACTGTACGAACCACACATTTGTGCAGGAAAGTAGGGTGTCATCTTGTGCGTCGCAAAATACAGTAAATCTTGCAAGTTGAGGACTGAAATACTATGACATTATTAAAATATCCAATGTTTATCACAACTTTTAACTCCGAAGCTCACAAGTTTGTTTGTTTTTTTTGGTTTGTTTTTTTTCAATTTTTTCTTCTTCAGGATTTCACGTAGGCCCTACGTCACACAACAGTTGTAAATGTAATGTCACCAATAAATTATCTCATTTGGGGTAAAAAGGGAACTCTTGGGGGTAATGCTCAATCATTGTGGGCATAGAAAATTTGCTAAAATCCGATACTTCAGGGTTAACAGTAAAGTTAATATAAATTTTTATAATTTTAATATTTAGGTATCCTATTGAACCGGTCCGTGATTATATTTTATTTTAATGCATACAAATTAAGCATTGACTATAAATCATTACCTGTAACTTCTTTGTTCATAAATAAAAAAGTTATTTTAAAATAATACTTTTTTTAAAATAACATCTGGGGTCAAAAGGGAATTTTTGGAGTAATGCAGACTCATTTGGGCATATAACATCCACTCCACTCCACTAGATATATTCAAATACGTCATGTGTACGTGTGCACTTGGTAACATATGCCCACTATTGAACCGGTTTCTTCCAGAAAATGCATTTGTTAAATTTGTTATCTATGTAGATTTCTTATTTACGTACTATACGAAGACATCTAAATCCAACCTACTTTCATTTATATTGACAGAGGCGTTTGACCAAAATCCAATCGAAAAACAATAGCAAACTTAAAACTTGTATTATTGTATCAAATAGATTCTCCTCCCCCACCCACCCCCCAAATGGATATTCGGTGTCGTTTTGACTTAAAATATCAACATATAATCCTATTCAGATCCTTTTAGACACTTGTCCTGTTTGTAAAACTCACAAGATGCAGTTTCGGGGGGGGGGGGGGG
>MUZC01002404.1:958919-988063 GCA_002072015.1 Radix auricularia | reverse complement strand
ACGCATCGTCACAAAAGTGTGACCCCCCTCCCCCCCCTAGGTGCGTGACGTCATTTATGGACGGCCCCTTATAGGTTATAGGGTTATAGGCTTATAGGGTTATAGGGTTATTGGCTTATAGGGTTACAGGCTTATAGGGTTATAGGCTTATAGTGTTATAGGTTTATTGGCTTATAGGGTTATAGGCTTTTAGGGTTATAGGCTTATAGGGTTATAGGCTTATGGGGTTATAGGGTTATAGTGTTATAGGGTTATAGGGTTATAGTGTTATAGGGTTACAGGCTTATCGGCTTATATTGTTATTGGCTTATAGGGTTATAAGGCTATAGGCTTAAAGGGTTATAGGTTTATAGGGTTATAGACTTATAGTGTTATAGGTTTATTGGCTTATAGGGTTATAGGTTATAGGGTTATAGGCTTATAGTGTTATAGGGTTATTGGCTTATAGGGTTATAGGTTATAGGGTTATAGGCTTATAGGGTTATAGGGTTATTGGCTTATAGGGTTATAGGGTTATAGGGTTATAGGCTTATAGGGTTATAGGCTTATAGTGTTATAGGGTTATTGGCTTATAGGGTTATAGGGTTATATTCTTATAAGGTTATAGGGTTATAGGCTTATAGGGTTATAGGCTTATAGTGTTATAAGGTTATTGGCTTATAGGGTTATAGGTTATAGGGTTATAGTGTTATAGGGTTATAGGGTTATAGTGTTATAGTGATATAGGGTTATAGGCTTATAGAGTTATAGGCTTATAGGCTTATAGGGTTATAGGGTTATAGGCTTATAGTGTTATAGGGTTATAGGCTTATAGGGTTAAAGGTTTATAGGCTTATAGTGTTATAGGGTTATAGGCTTATTGGCCTATAGGGTTATAGGCTTATAGGGTTATAGGCTTATAGGGTTATAGGCTTATAGTGTTATAGGGTTATTGGCTTATAGGGTTATAGGCTTATAGGGTTATAGGCTTATAGGCCTATATGGTTATAGGCTTATAGGGTTACAGGGTTATAGTCTAATAGTGTTATAGGGTTATAGGCTTATAGGCCTATAGGGTTATAGGATTATAGGGTTATAGGCTTATAGTGTTATAGGGTTATAGGCTTATAGGCCTATAGGGTTATAGGGTTATAGGCTTATAGGGTTATAGGGTTATAGGCTTATAGGCTTATAGTGTTATAGGGTTATAGGCTTATAGGCCTATAGGGTTATAGGCTTATAGGGTTATAGGCTTATAGGGTTATAGGCTTATAGGGTTATTGGCTTATAGGGTTATAGGCTTATAGGGTTATAGGCTTATAGGGTAATAGGCTTATAGTGTTATAGGGTTATTGGCTTATAGGGTTATAGGGTTATAGGCTTATAAGGTTATAGGCTTATAGGGTTATAGGCTTATAGTGTTATAGGGTTATTGGCTTATAGGGTTATAGGCTTATAGGGTTATAGGCTTATAGGGTTATAGGCTTATAAGGTTATAGGCTTATAGGGTTATAGGTTTATAGGGTTATAGGCTTATAGTGTTATAGGGTTATTGGCTTATAGGGTTATAGGTTATAGGGTTATAGTGTTATAGGGTTATAGGGTTATAGTGTTATAGTGATATAGGGTTATAGGCTTATAGGGTTATAGGCTTATAGGCTTATAGGGTTATAGGGTTATAGGCTTATAGTGTTATAGGGTTATAGGCTTATAGGGTTAAAGGTTTATAGGCTTATAGTGTTATAGGGTTATAGGCTTATTGGCCTATAGGGTTATAGGCTTATAGTGTTATAGGGTTATTGGCTTATAGGGTTATAGGCTTATAGGGTTATAGGCTTATAGGCCTATATGGTTATAGGCTTATAGGGTTATAGACTTATAGTGTTATAGGGTTATAGGCTTATAGGCCTATAGGGTTATAGGCTTATAGGGTTATAGGCTTATAGTGTTATAGGGTTATAGGCTTATAGGCCTATAGGGTTATAGGCTTATAGGGTTATAGTCTTATCGGGTTATAGGCTTAAGGGTTATAGGCTTATAGGGTTATAGGCTTATAGGGTTATTGGCTTATAGGGTTATAGGCTTATAGGGTTATAGGGTTATAAGCTTATAGGGTTATATGGTTATTGGCTTATAGGGTTATAGGCTTATAGTGTTTTAGGGTTACAGGCTTATAGGGTTATAGGTTATAGTGTTATAGGGTTATATGGTTATAGGGTTATTGGCTTATAGGGTTATAGGGTTATAGGCTTATATGGTTATAGGCTTATAGTGTTATAGGGTTATTGGCTTATAGGGTTATAGGTTATAGGGTTATAGTGTTATAGGGTTATAGGGTTATAGTGTTATAGTGATATATGGTTATAGGCTTATAGGGTTATAGGCTTATAGGCTTATAGGGTTATAGGGTTATAGGCTTATAGTGTTATAGGGTTATAGGCTTATAGGGTTAAAGGTTTATAGGCTTATAGTGTTATAGGGTTATAGGCTTATTGGCCTATAGGGTCATAGGCTTATAGGGTTATAGGCTTATATGGTTATATGCTTATAGGGTTATAGGGTTATAGTCTTATAATGTTATAGGGTTATAGGCTTATAGGCCTATAGGGTTATAGGATTATAGGGTTATAGGCTTATAGTGTTATAGGGTTATAGGCTTATAGGCCTATAGGGTTATAGGGTTATAGGGTTATAGGCTTATAGGGTTATAGGCTTATAGGGTTATACGCTTATAGTGTTATAGGGTTATAGGCTTATAGGGTTATAGGCTTATATGGTTACTAGATTGTGCCAGGCGCCGTGGCGCCTGCGGCGCCCCCGTTTTTTGGGCGCCTACGGCGCCAACCTTTTTTTTAAAGACCAACTAACTTGTCCTTTTTTGATAAATACGAATTATTAAACTTTATGAAATGTACGCAAAGTATTTATTTAATAATAATAATAGGGGTTGTATTTTGCGTACCGATGCACACCAAACAATGACGTCATCATATTAAATATTTTTACAGCGCTCATCAACACAGGATTTTTCAACTAAACTAACTGCTGTAGACTGTCGTACATCGCTCCTCAGCGTTTCAACTAAACTAACTGCTGTAGACTGTCGTACATCGCTTGCGTTATTACAAACATACAGAACCACACCACTGGGTGTTTATATATATTAATAGGCTTATAGGGTTATAGGCTTAAAGGGTTATTGGCTTATAGGGTTATAGGCTTATAGGGTTATAGGCTTATAGGGGTTGAAGGCTTATAGTGTTATAGGGTTATTGGCTTATAGGGTTATAGGGTTATAGGCTTATAAGGTTATAGGCTTATAGGGTTATAGGCTAATAGGGTTATAGGCTTATAGGGTTATAGGGTTATAGGCTTATAAGGTTATAGGCTTATAGGGTTATAGGCTTATAGGGTTATATAGGCTTATAGGGTTATAGGCTTATATTGTTATAGGGTTATTGTCTTATAGGGTTATAGGTTATAGGGTTATAGTGTTATGGGGTTATAGGGTTATAGTGTTATAGTGATATAGGGTTATAGGCTTATAGGGTTATAGGCTTATAGGGTTATAGGGTTATAGGCTTATAGTGTTATAGGGTTATAGGCTTATAGGCTTAAAGGTTTATAGGCTTATAGTGTTATAGGGTTATAGGCTTATTGGCCTATAGGGTTATAGTTATAGGCTTATAGTGTTATAGGGTTATTGGCTTATACGGTTATAGGCTTATAGGGTTATAGGCTTATAGGCCTATAGGGTTATAGGCTTATAGGGTTATAGGCTTATAGTGTTATAGGGTTATAGGCTTATAGGCCTATAGGGTTATAGGCTTATAGGGTTATAGTCTTATAGTGTTATAGGCTTATCGGGTTATAGGCTTATAGTGTTATAGGGTTATAGGCCTATAGGATTATAGGCTTAAGGGTTATAGGCTTATAGGGTTATAGGCTTATAGGGTTATTGGCTTATAGGGTTATAGGCTTATAGGGTTATAGGGTTATAGGCTTATAGGGTTATAGGCTTATAGTGTTATAGGGTTATAGGCTTATAGGGTTATAGGCTTATAGGGTTATAGGGTTATTGGCTTATAGGGTTATAGACTTATAGGTTTATCTGCTTATAGGGTTATAGGCTTATAGGTTTGTAGGCTTATAGGGTTATAGTGTTATAGGGTTATAAGTTTATTGGCGTATAGGGTTATAGGGTTATAGGCTTATAGGGTTATAGGCTTATAGGGTTATAGGGTTATAGTGTTATAGGGTTATAGTGTTATAGTGTTTTAGGGTTACAGGCTTATCGGCTTATAGGGTTATAGGGTTATTGGCTTATAGTGTTATAGGGTTATAGGTTATAGCGTTATAGGCTTATTGGCTTATAGGGTTATAGGCTTATAGTGTTATAGGGTTATTGGCTTATAGGGTTATAGGTTATAGGGTTATAGGCTTATAGTGTTATAGGGTTATTGGCTTATAGGGTTATAGGTTATAGGGTTATAGGATGATAGGGTTATTGGCTTATAGGGTTATAGGCTTATAGGGTTATAGGTTATAGGGTTATAGGCTTATAGTGTTATCGGGCTATTGGCTTATAGGGTTATAGGCCTATAGGGTTATAGGCTTATAGGGTTATAGGCTTATAGTGTTATATGGTTATTTGGCTTATAGGGTTATAGGTTATAGGGTTATAGGGTTATAGGCTTATAGGGTTATAGGCTTATAGGGTTATAGGGTTATTGGCTTATAGGGTTCTTCATTTCTAAAACCGGAAAACGTCATAGCTCATTTCGTAATGTTATTTATTTAGATTACATTTTATCGAAACAAAGTTTTGAGGCATAAATACAGTCAAATCACTATGTTCTCAAAATTGTTAGCTTAGTAAAATTGCGAAATTGTTCTTTAGTTTCCAAGTTCAATAAGCTGTCTTAAATTAACGAAGAATTAAAAATTAGCTGATAAGATCAATCATTCTCAATATAGCTACATTCACGTATTGACTCATATCTTTTATTAATTTTTTTATGAACTTGTCCTTACGAAAGATAAATTTAGAAATAATATTTCTATTAATAGATTTCCGCCATATTATGAACATCCCTATATTTTTTATTTATTTATTTTTCATATTTTATCTTATCTTATGTTATCTTATATGTTACAGGCGCTCCTTCTGTACAGAAGATTATTGCGTCCTACGTATTTTCATGGTTTGTGTTTAGTCCTGTATTCTTACTAGAGTTTTAAATGATGATAAAGTGTTGGCTTTCCTGGTTTCTTCAGGCAACCCAACCACGCCCGAATACCGGACGGAAGAACGAAAATTTGTATGTGTTTGTTCTTGCATATGGAATAAGAAAGGTGTTATTATCTTTATGTCTATCTGAGGGTTGTATTAAGTTATCTTTGTGTTGTATTTCTAAATTAGAATTAATTGCCTTATGTATAATTGCTAATTTACTCTTGGTTCTTCTATCCTCTAGTTTTTCAAGGTTTAATGATTTAACTAATGGTCTAATGGTGTTACTCTTGTCAGTTTTGAATATTCTCCAGTAATGAATCTGGCAGCTCTTTTTTGGATTTGTTCTAACTTATTAATATTTTCTTTGGTGGATGGGTCCCATACAGAAGATGCATATTCTAGTATAGGTCTCACCAGGGTGAGGTAGCATTTTAGTTTTATATCTTTGTTATATTTGTAAAGTTGTTTTTATAAAGCCTAAGGTTTTGTTTGATTTTTTAATAACTTCATTGACATGGGGATTCCAAGATAGTGTGTCATTTATTATGACTCCTAAGTATTTTGCATCTTTAGTTTGGGTTAGTTCTTTTCCATTGATGAAGTATTTTGAATTTATTTGTTTCTTTTTCTTTGTTACTCTTAGCAATTGACATTTTTCTGGGTGGAAGGAATACTCCAGTTAGTTTCCCATTTTATTAATTCATCTAAGTCTTTTTGTAAAATGTTGCTATCTTGTTCTGACTTGATTGTTCTTTAGATTATACAATCATCAGCAAATAACCTAACTTTAGTACCTGTTGAGATATTTTTATCATATATTTATGGATATTTTACTCAGTAAGGGCCAAGGGGGAATATTTTTCCATTTTGGATCGCATCTTGTTTTTAGAAAACCCTTTCGTGTGGGTAAATATTTGCATAATCATAGGATTTTGTAACACACTTTTGAGGTCTTTCCATGTTAAAATATTTTGGTTAATTGAATAGTTAATAAAACTCGTTGTTAACGCGGGTCCTGTCAACAATTCAGTATAACTGTTGTAACATTAAACCTTTTTTTTATCAATATACAGAAAAGAAAGTCAAGTTCAAATAAATTTAGATTGTCTTTTAAATACATTATGCCTTCAATCCCTCAGTGCCAGGTCTGTACAGCATTAACGTCAAAGTCATTAGCCCAGTAAACTCTGATCAGGATTGTGCCAAGGCGTGTACCAATGAGAGGGACATCAGCTGCAAGTCTTACCATCACGACAAAGGCGTCTGCTACTTGTCGTCTGAGGAACTCAGTGACGCCTCTAAGCAAAAAATGGTCGACAATCTGGGTGAGTTGGTGGGTGAGTTGGTGGGTGAGTTGGTGGGTGAGTTGGTGGGTGAGTTGGTGGGTGAGTTGGTGTGTGTGTGAACTCATGTTGCTGTGCCATCAAAGATTTAGACCCACTTATAAAAACAGAAGAACCAGATATAATTTATATAATTGCAGGTTCTGAAGCTTGGTTGAGCCCCAACATTTATAACTCTGACATTTTGGCAGCCATTATAATATTTTTTAGAAAAGATAGCACAGACAAGCATGAAGGTGTCCTACTTGCAATAAAATCAAAACATCATAGCTGAAGAAATTACTACAAAACCAAACTTGAATATAGAGATTTTTTTTAAAAAAATAATTACACCAAACTAAGCACCACTTGTAGGCAGTATACATAGGCGGGCACCAAATACAAACATAAAATTCATGAGAGAGTTAATCCGAGGTGTAGAGAGTTAATCCGAGATGTAGAGAGTTAATCCGAGGTGTAGAGACTTAATCCGAGGTGTAGAGGGTTAATCCGAGGTGTAGGGAGTTAATCCGAGGTGTAGAGAGTTAATCCGAGGTGTAGAGAGTTAATCCGAGGTGTAGAGAGTTAATCCGAGGTGTAGAGAGTTAATCCGCGGTGTAGAGAGTTAATCCGAGGTGTAGAGAGTTAATCCGAGGTGTAGAAAGTTAATGCGAGATGTAGAGAGTTAATCCGAGGTCTGGACTTGGGCAATTTATCACGTGCTTGTCAAGTTATCGGATATTCTTTTAAAATCCACGTCACCTAAAATTTAGGATTTTTAAAATAAAAATAAACTAACGATTTGTGTAGTTAAAATAATCAATTGAAGCATTATTAATGGACATATGCATATGTTAACGTGTCGGCGAATGCCTTTATCAGAATTAATTGTCACGTCCTTGTGACAGATCTATTTTCACTTGCGCTTGTGGGCGTTATAACATAACATTATCTCCCACACAATCAATTCTCTGCAACAGTTCAAGTCTAGAAAAATACTCTTTTTAATAAAGAAATGTCTGACATCTATATAAATCACTATATACAGAGTTCACATAATCAAGAATGTCTGCCCCGACTTCTGGGCCATCCTGACTTTTGGGCCATCCTCACTTCTGGGCCATCCTGACTTCTGGGCCATCCTGACTTCTGGGCCATCCTGACTTCTGGGCCATCCCGACTTCTGGGCCATCCCGACTTCTGGGCCATCCCGACTTCTGGGCCATCCTGACTTCTGGGCAATCCTCACTTCTGGGCCATCCTGACTTCTGGGCCATCCTGACTACTGGGCCATCCCGACTTCTGGGCCATCCTGACTTCTGGGCCATCCTGACTTCTGGGCCATCCCGACTTTTGGGCCATCCTGACTTCTCCTTCTCTAATTACACACTTTTACTACCACAACTACACCCTTGCGTAACATCCCGTGTCCGCCTCGACTAAGTGACCACACTAACAGACTGGACCTTGGCCTTCAGTTGACCATAAAAAACAATCCCATTCCTTTCTTACAAACTTGTTGGTTCCTTTTTTCTCTTTTCTGTCCTACCCGTGATGATCACGTGACATTAAGAAAGAGTCAGCATTTTTTTTTAATTTAAAGTATAATTGATTAAAATAAAGTAGGGACAAAATTAGTATAAATTAAAACTTTGTGTGCGTGTGTGTGTGTGTGTGTGCGTGTGTGTGTGTGTGTGTGTGTGTGTGCGTGTGTGCGTACGTGTTTGTGTGTGTGTGTTAGCGTGCGTGTGTGTGTGCGTGCGTGCGTGCAGTTTATTTTATTTAAAAGCTTTATCGCATTCTTATTCTTGGTGACATACAATGAATTATTTATGTCCAACCATGTCATGTCATATTTATTGACTAACATTTTTATAGTGACCATATTCTAATATGTGCTTGATGCGTGTTTCAGATCAGATCAAAACTGAAATTGGCCTGAAAATAAAAAAAGCACTTCAAAATGATGGCCTCAAGTTTCTTAATGTAAGTGTTTCATGACCAGCATCACTTTATATTAAAGACTTTTCATGTCGGGAATAGAGAAATTTGACACAGGTAAAAAAAAAATAACTTAGGTCCACATAAGATGGTAGCCAACCACCAACCACCCCCACCCCCGGGCGGGTGGAAATTGTCGGCAAGGGGACACGTCACACCAATCTGTTTACAAGTTATTATCTTGCCGTCTTCTTCATCTAAATTTAGGTAATCACTAATAATTTATTGATACATTTAAATTTATTTATATATAAACTGTATGTGTATATGTGTTTGTGTCGTGTGTGTGTGTGTGTGTGTGTGTGTTAGTGTGTGGTGTGTAGTATGTGCGTTATGTGTGTGTGTGTGTGCGCGCGCACGTATATTGAATTTTAAAAATTCGTAATATCTACAGGAAATGAAAGATAGTGTCTGGAGTGGCTCCTATTTAGCATTCCGCCTCACCATCCTCGTCTTGCTAGTAACTATGATAATAAGGCTGCTGATGCTGGGACATTTTTAATACACAAATTGGTGTATACTGAAATATTTTCAGTCTTGGTTTGATGGCATCCATCTTTCTGTTTATATTGAAACATCAACAAATGTGTCTGAAAAAAACTACAATAAACAAAAATTCAAGAGCTATTTCTGTTTTACTTTCTCTTTTGCTGTATTTTTTTTTCTATTATATCCGAAATAGTTAGTTTTTTTTAGAATCCTATTTTCATAACCACAATGGCAATGCAGCATTTAACACAGTCTCCAGCACTGCTCTTCATCAGTGCTCCGAGGGGATGTACCTGGTGGTCCGAGGGGATGTACCTGGTGGTCCGAGGGGATGTACCTGGTGGTCGAAGGAGATGTTCCAGGTGGTGTGAGGGGATGTACCTGGTGGTCAGCGAGCTAAGGAAGAAATTTTAATTTTTAAAATAAAAACACAAAAAGGCATACACTTTGTCACTTTAAAAAAATATATTGATTAATTTTTACCACTCGATGATAAAAGCATACCGCTGAAAAAATATGTTTTGATTCTATGTATACTTTTAGCTATAATGGAAATCACATGGTACCACAAAAGATTCTTCAAGACTATTGTTGTTGTATTGACATTCAAAAGCAATTCTTTGCAACTAGTGGCCGATTAAGACTGCAGGGGGCCCCAGGCTACAATCAAACGGGGGCCCTATCCAGCCAGCGTCCCTTAAAATAAAATGATTGCTAGCAGCTAATATAAGACTGTAACTAAATATTAATAATGAAAAAAAAAAAACCAACACGAAGAAATAACGGTTTGAAATGTTCGCTGGTAAGTTACAGTTGAGTGTAAAAAGGAAATAAAGACAAATTTATTCCACCACTGGGAATTGATCCCGACACCACTTGCATATCAAGCCTAGACTCTTCGACAAGGCAAGCGGAGCTTTGCATATTCGAAATTTTTTAAAAATATGAACAATATTTTATAATATGTTCTCTTAGTGAGACAATCAAATCAAGTTTTTCGATTGTTAAGATTATCAGATCTGAATAGCGATCAGTTTAATAGATAAGTTTTGTAAATTTATTTAATGTAGGTTAAATCCGACCAGTGGCGTAGCAAAGGGGGGGGGGGGGGGGGGGGGGGGGGGGGGTAAACGCCCCGAGCGGCACTTGGCTGGGGCGGCAAATTCCTAGTCGTTGATTAGTTTCTAACAAAGAAAAATTTACAAGAAGGTGGATTTTTCATGTGAACAAAGTAAAAAACAAATGTGAATTTAATAAAAGAAATAAAGTAACTATCACAAAGCATGTGGACGTTTTTCTTTCAAGACCTCAAACTCCTTATTGGCCATAAACTCTTCTGATAACAATTCTACTAAACTGAGGAACAAGAGGGGCGGCAAAGTCCTCGTTATTAATAAGCTTCTAAACTCGAAAAGATATAAAAGAAAACCCAAGATTAAAAAATCACAGAGAAGAAGATATTATAATAAAATATTTAAAAGTTTCTAATCCCAAAACTTCAAACTCCACAACAAATCTAAAGTCATCTGGTTCTAAGACCGCAGAGCTTAAAAAATACATAGGGGTAAAAGTAGGATACAAGCATGAACAATTAAAACTTGGCATAAATAAGTTCTAAAACAGCCACTCATGAATAATAAAGTGCTCAGCCTTCCCAAAGTAGTATGCTAATTTAAGAAATCATAAATCGGATTTAGAAAGAAAGTCTATTAATAAAGAGCATTACGTAGCTGCAAAAGAAAACAAAACAAGAGCAAAAAGTTATTGTTATGTTTGCCATGATTCAATTTTTTCAAATTTGAATGATGTTTTTTAAGCCATAGAGAGGACAATAATGTTGCAGATAAATGAAATATTCTTGAACTGACGCATTTTTTAAATAGTACAATGGAGCGCTCTGAGAGCACCGTGTGAAAAAGGATTTTAAAAACCCAACAACTTGTCATCTCAAATTCAAAATGAGCTCATAGCAATTTTAGGAGATACAGTTCACGAAAAAAAAAAATCAGGTACAAGATACCAAATATTGTTCAAGGTATCCGATAGCTCTTCATATATTTCAGGTAAGGATCAAGCCAGAGTATTTAAGTGATATAGTAAAGATTGAAAACAAAAACAAAAAGTAACGCAAAATCTTTCCAACATATCACAAAACCAAAAGTAAATCTGTGTCACAAGCGTCCTTATAATTTTACCTGGACCACTTGCTCCAAGATTCATAAAATTACTTGTACACAATGAATAACTACACTGCTGGCAGAAACAAACTTAAATAGCCACCCTCCTTGCCACAACAAAAAACGTCTACCCAAAAACTCTCTAAACGTTTACACATATTCTAATGACGTCATTAAAACAATTACAACAGGTTACATGGACAAATTGGTCATTCGTGACAATCTGCATACGACATAGTCTATCTGAAATTATTTTAAATAATTGATGTTCTTAAAATGATTGACTGCAGCTGCCCAAATTGTGTTAATACATAGAACTGAATGTATGCAGGAGTTTTAAAAAACGCAAAATCTGAATGTCAAATATCGCTCAAACAGTTCATTAAACCTTATTTTTGACAAGGTACTCCAACTGAAAGGATCTTTTTAGTACACTAGAACGTTGTTACAGATACTTTTCTATGTCTATACACCATTGGGAATGTCTAATTGCCTCTACAAGCAAGGCATTAAACACTTCAGGATACAAAATAGTGTATGAAATCTATAGAAAAACTGATAGAGGCAGACGAAAAGCTCAACACATGAACATACATAGGAATTTTGTAAGTAGCATGTAAATCTTTTTATTTTCGAATTTATTTTTGACACTTGGAAACAAGAACTTTATGAAGTCAATGATACAATGATGCCCGAATGATTTACAAACGTATTGTGTTAAAAATGTTTTGTAGAGGCTACTCACAGACAAGAGAACATTTGTCTAAATTTTTTGTTGAGACCTCATCCTTTTAAGCGAACCTTCCAATCAAAGAACAAGAGAGCAAAGTTCTGGTGATTGAAGCAAATGTATATCCATGTTACGCATATGTTATGTGTTTTTTTTTATTAAAATTTTATCCTTCACAATATCAGATTACTGTAGAAATTAATTTGAGGTTTTGGAAGTTAGAAAGAGTTTGGAAAATATTTATGATTTTGTACACCAGCCTATCTATTGGACTTTGAAAATTTGCCCTTAAAATATATGATATTATAAATTTTCAAGAAAGGAATATTTACCTCACGGGTTAAAAAAAAAAAGAATTCAAAATCAGTTGTTTTATCTAATATTATTAAGATATTTAGGCATATTAACATGCCCGCTTATGGGTTGCTGTTCTGCGGCTTACTTGAAGAGCTGAATAAATTTAATTCATCTCTGCAAGGAAAGCAGACACAATTAATTACTCTCAGTGACTTAGTGTCTGCATACAAAAAAAGTTTGATCTTTGTAAAACAAGATTATTTCAGGGCAACTTTGACATGATTTATCAATTGAAATTAAAGGAAATTACCGATAAAACAGATACTGTTAAAACTAATAAAACAACTGTTGATAAAGGTGATTTCTGATCATATTCAATTACCGCAGGATCAATTTAACTTCTACTTTGGTGAATTGGACGTTCAGAGTTTTTCGCGTGTTTCCCGTCCGTTTCTTGCACACACTGACTCATTATATTTAACAACATGGAATTTAAACGAATTCATTGAACTGACAAGCGATAATACTTTTGAATATGTAGCATCCGAAATAGGGCTTGTTAAAAATGTTGAGTACTCAGAGCTGTATTAGAAAGCGTTTGAAACACTTTTACTATTTGCAACCTCATATCTTTGTGATTGTGGATTTTCTGCATTGTGTAATTTTAAAAAACATCGTTTCCGACTAGAAAGTGAAGATGAACTCCAAAGGAGTCTTTTAAGTAGTAGGCTACACCTTGTTAAAATATTCTGTGCTTTAACGGACAAGCTAAAGGCTCGCACTAAATAAAATAATGTAGTAGTCTTACTAAGTCGATATACTTTTTATGACTTGATATTTTTATATTAAGCAATAAGAATTGAATAATACTATAAGTAAAAGACTAGTAGAAGTGGAATTTGTTAATTTAAAAAAGAAAGATGTTACAATCTGTTTCCATCTATATCTATATACTTATAATTCTCATCATGGTCCGACCATGCCGGACACGAAGTAGCAAGCTGTCTGACCTCTGACCCCACCGACCAATCAGATTGCAAGAAAAGGTAGAAGACATTCAAATTTCTGTTGAATTGAAGTCAATTAGTATGTTCTTTCAGAACAACTAAATAATATGTACTTCGTAGTGTAATGGTTATAACATTCGCCTAGCACGCGGAGGCCACAGGTTCAATCCCCACCTAGACATTACTTTTTTTAATTTTTAAAAATGTTTGTGTTTGTGCCCGTTTATTTTCCACTTTCTTTTCGATCACCATAACAACACAAGACGAGTGGGAATAAGCTTGACGAATGACCTTTGTCAGGTTATGCCAATTAGTTTATAGCTGGCAAGGTAGGGTGGTGCGGGGTGGCAAGCTAGGGTGGTGTGGGGTGGCAAGCTAGGGTGGTGCGGGGTGGCAAGCTGGGGTGGTGCGGGGTGGCAAGTGGCTAACCCCAGTGCACATGTTTCCAGATCAACAATGCTTCACTGTTATTCCCGCATCTGAGGTTCACACGCGTTGTTCTGATTTCATCGTGATGTATTTTTTGTGTCAGTTCACCCCCCCCCCTTTTCTTAGCACTATCTATGAGCAAATCTGCGGCGTATGCTACGTAGCGAGCATCTAGTTCAACATTGTTTTTTTGAGCACGCACGTTGTAGCATTTTATAACAGTTTTACTAACATGTATGCTAGTAACTACTAGCACTTTTTTTTTAACTGGCCAGCGAATTTCAAAAAGTTGAGAACTACTGCTTTAGATGACATCCTTGATATGCTGCTTATGGACGAACTTGATGTCGTGCCCACACAGGAAGAGCTTAGCAAAGCAATATTGACAGCTTAGGTTGTGTAAAGCCATTAAGAATGATGGCATACCACCAGAAGCTATAAAGAAAGACAAGACGGTTTTACTTCAGCTCTTCACGAGATTTTCTCCCTCTGGTGGGAACAGGGTACATCATCCATGACCTAAAGGATTCAAGTATTGTGGCACTCTATGAGAACAAAGATAAAGATAGCTTTACCCCCACACAATCCTAATACTGTCATTCATACAGTTGTATCGACAACACAATCCTAATACTGTCATTCATGAAGTTGTATCGACAACGCAATCCTAATACTGTTATTCATACAGTTGTATGGACCACCCAATCCTAATACTGTCATTCATGAAGTTGTATCGACAACACAATCCTAATACTGTAATATATGCAGTTGTATGGACCACCCAATCCTAATACTGTCATTCATGCAGTTGTATGGACCACCCAATCCTAATACTGTCATTCATGCAGTTGTATGAACCACCCAATCCTAATACTGTCATTCATGCAGTTGTATAGACCACCCAATCCTAATACTGTCATTCATGCAGTTGTATGGACCACCCAATCCTAATACTGTCATTCATGCAGTTGTATGGACCACCCAATCCTATTACTGTCATTCAGGCAGCTGTATCGACAACACAATCCTGATACTGTGATACAGTTGTATGTACTTCACAGTCATAATTTCTCCGAATGGGTACCTAACACTAGTTAGGGATATAAAGGCGGCTGGGATAATGCGTGGAACCCTCATAGCTGCGCATGGCCTGTGAACGCTGCATCACTTGCCAACAGACGGCATGGCCTGTGAACACTGCATCACTTTCCAACAGACGGCATGGCCTGTGAACGCTGCATCACTTGCCAACAGACGGCATGGTCTGTGAACACTGCATCACTTGCCAACAGACGGCATGGCCTGTGAACGCTGCATCACTTGCCAACAGACGGCATGGCCTGTGAACACTGCATCACTTGCCAACAGACGGCATGGCCTGTGAACACTGCATCACTTGCCAACAGACGGCATGGGCTGTGAACACTGCATCACTTGCCAACAGACCGGCATGGCCTGTGAACACTGCATCACTTGCCAACAGACCGGCATGGCCTGTGAACACTGCATCACTTGCCAACAGTCGGCATGGCCTGTGGACACTGCATCACTTGCCAACAGTCAGCATGGCCTGTGGACACTGCATCACTTGCCAACAGTCGGCATGGCCTGTGGACACTGCATCACTTGCCAACAGTCGGCATGGCCTGTGGACACTGCATCACTTGCCAACAGACGGCATGGTCGGTGGACACTGCATCACTTGCCAACAGTCGGCATGGCCTGTGAACACTGCATCACTTGCCAACAGTCGGCATGGCTGTGGACACTGCATCACTTGCCAACAGTCGGCATGGCCTGTGGACACTGCATCACTTGCCAACAGACGGCATGGTCGGTGGACACGATAAGCTTCTGTTTAGAAGGAAGCGTCTGTATAGATAAGACGACAAGAATACCTGGTTAAATACAATGTTAGTTAAAATTCAAATATCGAGATTAAATGATCCAATTAAGCTATTTACCAATTTTTATATATTGATTATGATTTATTCTCGAATTGTAGTTTTTTTTTGTTTTTAAATTTATGTATAATCGAAATTTCATCTCAATCGGACCTTGGCGAGTTTGTGAAATATTGTTTATTGATTAGAAAGATTGACACCTATCAGACAGATCAAGTTAATGAAAAGCCTTTACAATGGGAAATCTGAAATATTAAACTTAGAAGCCTATGTTTGGAACATCGCCACCCATCACCCGACGCAATGTTACAGAGAAACAAAAATAACTTATCGAGCTTCATGGTGACAATACAAGCGCACCAGATTCTTAAATGATCAACTTTTGTTAAGCTCAATCACTTGGTTCATTAACTAGAAACATTTGCCCATAACAGGTCAATGTTTTTACAAGGAATTTGATTTCGTTGTTGTTCTTCTTGCTATTGATGCTGCTGTAGTTGTTGTTCATGCTGCAGCTAATGTTGATGCTTTGATGTCATTTTAACCGTTTACGAGTTGACGGATATTATTTACTGCACAGCTCGATATGTCTGGTTAAATGTGCGGAACTTTAAATTTAATACTCGGTCTACTCTCTAGCAAACATGCACCAAAATTTAACTATAACAGTGACCTTTCCCCACTTCCAGGAGCTGTGAATGTTAATAAGTGATTGTAAACCAGGCAGAGGCGTCACTAGGGTTGGTGTCAAACGGGGCGGTAGCTCATGGTGTCACCCGGGGCGGTATCTCATGGTGTCACCCGGGGCGGTAGCTCCTGGTGTCACCCCGTCATGATTTAACCCATAGAACTCCTCCAAGTTTTCCAGTGTCAAATAACGGGAATATATAGAATTTTACTTCTGGTGTCACCCCCCTGATGGTGTCACCCGGGGCGGCCCGCCCCCACCGCACCCCCTAGCGACGCCACTGAAACCAGGTAGTTGTGATCTTCTTTTAAAATTTCTCTCTTCACGACAGTTCTTACTGAAAAACGTCATCTGAAGATTTGTGACCACCTAAAAACTGGTAACCTTCTAAAGATGGGTAACCTATTTCCCCAAATGGCCATTTAACCAGTGTTGCAATAAAAGAATTTTTACAGTCGTTTCCCTCTCAATGTATAAGCTTTGGAGCCGCCCCTTAAACTGCTGATCTAGACTATAGAGTGGTCGGAAAGAAGCAAAAGCTATTGATGCTTTAATGTGTACATTAAATTGCCTCCTCTTGTCAAGCCTAAACCACTGTCACGGTTCATCATCTCTTTTTGCGCATTACGTGACAAACAACCGGGAAAACCCCATAATTCCTACATGGAAGAACCACACTGAAGACCACTCTCAAAATTCAATCAATGAATCTCAAAATGAATCTTACGCCATTGAAAATGTACAATCCAATTTGGTTACTAGTTCATTTTATAATGATCGGTTTCATACTGGCGGGTAATGTCACTGACCAATTTTTAAATTAATTCTACGATTTAATCTTACGCTTATACTTAAAGGAACACTACCTTTCATTATTTTATGTTTACCTTCTTGTTTCGTTGAGCAAATGTCATGTTTTGCCACAATGACAATGTTGAAATAGTTATGAACTTTTCAAACAAGTTTTCTAGGCATTATCACTAATACATGTAACATCGAAAACGTTTTGCCAATTAACGATTGAAACATTAGGAATTGACTTCCAAGTAAGCCACGTACAAAAAATGCAATGAATTCAATGATATTTTCTTCCGCCGATCCTTCAGTGCCAGAACAGGTAACAACCAAGGTACAACGACCCGGGAACTCAGATGAGGACTGTGCCAAGGCGTGCACCGACGAGAAGGACATTCACTGCAGGTACTACTTTCTTGACAACGGCGTCTGCTACTTATCGTCTGACCAGGTCAATGACCTCTCCATGCAGACAGTGGTCAACAACAAAGGTGAGTGGGGAGTAGTCTGCAGACAGTGGTCAACAACACAGGTGAATTGGGTTTTTGTCAACTCAACTTGTATTTTACAAATGTGTATTTGGTTAACCATAGAAAGCTTTAACATAGCAGGTGCCGCAGTCGATAGCGGCCTCAGGCTTTAACCAATGCCAAGAGATTCAAAGCCTAAATTTAAAACTGTATGCTGCTCCACGCACAAGATGGTGTAGCAACCGCTGGTAGGCGAAGACCAGCTCAGAAATCAAGAGGATGACTGCCAACGGACACAACAAGACTTAGATAGTTGGATGAGGGGAAGAGAGACATGCATGAACTCAGAATCCGAGGGTTGAGGTAAAAGGTCATGCATTGGTCCGATAAGAAGAGTGTAAGTCGGAGGCAGGGCCTTACACGGACCGTGACACAGGGACCGTGACACAGGTCAGGGCCTTACACAGACCGTGACACAGGTCAGGGCCTTACACGGACCGTGACACAGGTCAGGGCCTTACATGGACCGTGACACATGGACCGTGACACAGGTCAGGGCCTTACATGGACCGTGACACATGGACCGTGATACAGGTCAGGGCCTTACACGGACCGTGACACAGTTTAAAAGCGTGTCTGTATACCAAGATATATATTTTTTTAAATTCCTTTAATTGCAGTTGTATGGAAGACACTGTATCATATTATCGTAAAGAAAGTATTCCCAAGTAAATGACTCGAATTCTTCAGTGTGGATGAAAAACAGTTTCAAATTAAAATGAACTCTTTTGTTTTCATA
This sequence comes from Radix auricularia, assembly GCA_002072015.1. Classification (NCBI taxonomy): domain Eukaryota; kingdom Metazoa; phylum Mollusca; class Gastropoda; family Lymnaeidae; genus Radix; species Radix auricularia. The sequence goes on along the minus strand of MUZC01002404.1, from coordinate 969,740 downwards.
GCACTTTTATTTTGGAAAGTTAGAGTTTAAAAACAAGCTACAATAATTTTAAAGGCCTTTGAAAGAAAGTTTTAAGAATACCTATAGTTAACTCGTGTTTACTCAAAAACAAGCCTCACCTGCATCTTGATGCAGCCACAGCTTCGCTGGGCAGGGCACCTAGCCCGAATGCCGGACGAGAGACTACCAAAGACACGTTTCTATGGCGAGCTCAAGCATGGCCAGCGGTCCAATGGTGGACTAAAGAAACGCTTCAAAGAAACATTGAAATCCTCACTGAAAGCGTTTGCCATCAACCCAGATACGTGGGAAAAAGCTGCAATGGACCGGTCCACCTGGCGCCAATCCATCCACGAAGGTGCCAGGGCATGCGAGGCAAACAGGATCAACGCCACAGAAAAGAAGGGGCAAGCCCGAAAGGCCCGCGAAATCAAGCCTCCAGGAGACAACCCACTCGTCCCATGTCCTTTCTGTTCCCGAACCTTCCGTGCCAGGATCGGTCTCTTCAGCCATCTGCGCACACATAGGCAAGACCTGTCCCAGCAATCCTCGGGTGACTAGAGTGGTCCTCGTCGACCCGGCGAACGAACAAACACACACCACTCCACATTTAACTCGTTGGTAACGCAGGGACGCTGTGTTCAATGCCATGCATATGGAACTAATTTGTCATTTGGCCACTTTCTCACTTGTAGGCGTAAACACAATAATAAAATTGAAGTCTCTGGTAACACAATTAACTTTAATCCAATACTTGAACTTATGTAAACTCTTTTTACATGTTAATATACATCAGTGAAACAAATTCTTCAATCTTTCCGCACTTTTAACTGCTAAGCATTCTGGTCTCGCACTCATCACGTGATCTCTCTCAACTAATAAAATATCAAATACTATCATGTGACAGCATAAACGCGATTTTTTTTTTTCGAATATTATAATAAAAATTGATGGCTAAAGGAATGTACATGTCAATGACAAAGTCTAAATGGGAACTATATTATCTCAAGGCGCCCCACAAGCACAGACTCCTCCTAACACCCACCACATACATGCTCAACAAACATATCAATCAAAGCTGAATCATTTTTTAAACAATCAACTACATTAAAAATTAGTGAAACTTGTTAGAACTCGGAGCTAACTGGCCTGCTTCATCTCCGGAGCTAACTGGCCTGCTTCATCTCCGCAGCTAACTGGCCTGCTTCATCTCCGGAGCTAACTGGCCTGCTTCATCTCCGGAGCTAACTGGCCTGTTTCATCTCCGGAGCTAACTGGCCTGCTTCATCTCCGGAGCTAACTGGCCTGCTTCATCTCCGGAGCTAACTGGCCTGCTTCATCTCCGGAGCTAACTGGCCAGCTTCATCTCCGGAGCTAACTGGCCTGCTTCATCTCCATAAACAATTATTCTGCTCCAAGCTCAAGGAACCCACCTCAATGCTAAGCTCCACAGCCGTGTTTATGTAATCCCTGATGTTCTATATTATGATCCACAGGTCCTATACAGCAAAGAGACGACAGTTCAATGGAAGCATCCGAGAAAAGATTGATGGCTTTGGAGGAGAGGGTCTTAAAGAAAAAGGTACTGATAAATTCTGTCGGATTGTATCCAATTATTTTGGTATTAGTATCTACTAACCCTTTCTGGCGTAACCAGGTACTGACCTATTTTAGTTTTACCAGGTACTGACTCATTTCGGCAATACCAGGTACTGACCCATTTCGGCAATACCAGGTACTGACCCATTTTAGTTTTACCAGGTACTGATCCTTTCTGGCTTTACCAGGTACTGACCCTTTTTAATTTTAAAAGGTACTGACCCTTTCTGGCTTTACCAGGCACTGACCCATTTCGGCAATACCAGGTGCTGACCCTTTTTAGTTTTACCAGGTACTGACCCTTTCTGGCTTTACCAGGCACTGACCCATTTCGGCAATACCAGGTACTGACCCATTTTAGTTTTACCAGGTACTGACCCCTTTCTGGCTTTACCAGGTACTGACCCCTTTCTGGCTTTACCAGGTACTGACCCATTTTGGCTATACCAGGTACTGACCCATTTTTGCTTTACCAGGTATACTGACCCATTTTTGCTTTACCAGGTATACTGACCCATTTTTGCTTTACCAGGTATACTGACCCATTTTTGCTTTACCAGGTACTGACCCATTTTTGCATCCTAACATTAGCAGGTATACTGACACATTTATAATTGCCTTACTAACGAACACTGATATGCCAAGCTGGCCAATAAAATTAGAAGATTAATTCAATATTTGGACTTTGTGACCATTGGTCATGGAGTCAGTTCCTAAGACAAACGTGTAAATATGAAACGGACAATTCAGATATAGAAATCTATAATTTTAAAAAAAATATATAAACCAATTTTGAGATATTTCCAAAAGTTCAAGCAACATTTTTGGTGAATTCTATTTGCAATTAATGTCATGAATTTATTTTAATGTATACAATTTTAAAAGATACTTTTTAATTTTAAAATAGTCTTTAGTATTGAAAATAAGAAAGTGTAAATCCGCTAAAACATGAGGTTTAATATTTTAAAAGTAACACTTTTATTATGCTGTCTGCATTTTTCAAACCACTAAAGTGTGCTTCGGTATCAAAAGGTTTTAGATGATACGCTACAATGCAGGCAACGAGAAATCATTATAATAATGAATTACCGCCCCTTCTTCACTTTGCCTGACCTTTGAACCATCTCAGTTTACAGCGAACATAGAAAAGTTATACGGAACTTTCTTGAAATAGAAAGTTGTGTTTAATTCAGATATTTTTTCAATGTTCATTGCAATATTCGACCGAGAAATGATGTCAAAAAGCTTTTGTTTAAAATTCAATATTTAAATATAAACATCGTTGAATGAGCGAAGTTTTGTTTGGTCTTTTTCTTGAGTGGTGAATAAACTTTCTCGTGGTATCCCATGTTATTTCCATTAACTCAATAGCTCTTTTAATCTGTGTAACATTCAATTAAGTTATTTTTTATAGGACTGAAAGAATTTTTTCAGATTTATCTAGCGAAGAACCATGACAAATTGATTAATCTAGCGAAGAATCATGACAAATAGATTTATCTAGCGAGGAACCATGACAAATAGATTTATCTAGCGAAGAACCATGACAAATCGATTTATCTAGCGAAGACCCATGACAAATAGATTTATCGAGCGAAGACCCATGACAAATAGATCCGTTAGCGATTCTTATAGGCTAGCGCCGAGGTTGTACTGGGTCAATGTAGGACAGGGATCTCAAACTCAAATTGCTCCGAGGGCAAAGTGATGACTTCTAAATTACCTCGAGGGCCGCATAGCCAGAACTTGTTTTAAAATGATAAAAAGTTAATAAACAAAACAACAAAATTAAAACGTAGTGCTTTACAAACTTTCTAAAAATCCATTTATTACAAATGTAAAGTAGTCAATTTAAGTACCGTATTTGCGTATCTGTATTTGGTTAACTTAGGTTTCAGTCACTTTCTGTACTGACTGCTGACCTGGCAGCGTTTTGCGTCAACAAGGGCATCAATATTAGGCTTGATTTTGTGAGAAGAAACCAATCTCAGTGTTATTTGCAAATGTTCATTAGTGAGCTGTGACCTTAGTACAGATTTGTTAACTTTCATGGATGAGAAAAATTGTTCACAAGAATATGTACTGCCAAACATTGCAAGAATCCTTGCAGTAGCAGAGAGTAACCTTGGAAATCTTTCTTGTGAAATAAACGTGTAGAATTCGGGAATCCCTACTTCTGCATATTTCTGCTTCAAGATAGTATCACACTGGAGTTCCAACAACTCCATTTTCAATTCTTCTGCAACAGTGTTAATTTCTACAGCAAATGGCGTCGAAAAAAGTTGAAATTGTGGCTCCAGTAACTTTAAGTCTGCAAAACGCACATCAAACTGTTGAAGTAAATCAGACTTCAAAGCTGCATAGTCTTTCAAGCATTTGGGGTCAACTGTGCCTAAGGAATTTAGAGTTGAGAAAATTGCCATCACCAAGTTGCTTCATCCATAAACGTAGTTTAACTCTGAAGGATTTCACACTGTCGTACATCTGTGTAATAACCTGTTGTTTACATTTAAGCTTTATGTTCAGTGTATTCAATTGATCCGTAATATCAGTTAGAAAAGCAAGGTTGCATTGAAATGTAGAATCAGTCAGTAAAGCAACTGCCTTATTTTTCATTGTCATGAATGAAGCGATTTCATATCTAAGTGCAAAGAAACGCCTCAAAACATTTCCACGACTTAGCCATCTTACTTCAGTGTGATAAATAAGTTCACTGTACTCAGGTTCCATATCTGCAAGAAATGACGTGAACTGCCTGTGATTAAGCCCCGGAGAACGTATATAGTTGACTGTTTTAACTACTACATCCATCACCTCTTTCATCTGTACGCTTTTACTACAAAGGGCTTCATGATGCAAAATGCAGTGTATACTAGTGAAATCCAGGTGTTTTCGCTTATCCATTTTTTCTTCTTACTTCGTTTGAAGCCAGCTGCGTTGACTGCTGCATTATTCATCGTATTTTTAAGAAAGTTCCATTTCGTTTCAATTCCCTTTTCAGCATTATTATTGTCTATTAGGGTTGGTAGAGCTGCGTAGTTGTTGTTTATTTCGATATTGTATGCATCCTGGATGTCTTTTAGTTGCAGGCGTTGGGAGTCTATTTTCGTATTTTTAGTTGATTTCTTCAAATGTTTTAATCTCATTTTTAATTTGGCAATGCAGAGGTTGTGATCGCTGCCAATATCTGCTCCCCTGTATGCTCTTACGTCTCGGACTGATGATCGAAATTATAAACTTATGCAGAAGTGATCTATTTGGTTTTTGGTGCAATTGTCCGGAGAGACCCAAGTAATTTTATGTATATCTTTATGGGGAAATAATGTGCTTGCTATCACAAGATTTGATAGTTGACAAAATTCTATTAGTCTTACTCCATTTTGATTTAAATTTCCTATGCTATGTTTTCCTATGCATCTTTCAATATCCTTGTTGTCCTTCCCTACTTTGGCATTAAAATCTCCCATCACAATAATAATATCATGTTTTGGTATTTTACTAATTGCGTCCGTCAACAGATTGTAGAATGAGTCTTTCTGGGCGTCAGTGTTGTCGTTGGTTGGTGCATAGCACTGTATAATAGATAATTTGAAATATTTTGTTTGGTATCTAGCTGTTATTATCCTTTCGTTGACTGGTTGCCAGCTGATGAGCGATCGCTCAGCTCTGTGTGTCATAAGGATTGCGACACCTTCCGAGTGTTGGTCGTCGTTTCTCCCTGTGTAAATTATGTGTAGATTTTCATTAAATAAGAACTGTTTACCTGCGTTTGTCCATCTACACTCACTAATACCAAGAATATCCAGGTCGTAGTTTTTCATTTCACTACACACTTGAGCACATTTTCCTATTTGGTGCATTGTTCTTACGTTCCAATATCCAATTTTGAAGGTAGATTTGCATTCAAGCAAGTTGGAACGAAGCGTCGTTTTATTGAAATCCATAATTCTGTTTCAGTAACAGTTAATTTTCACGATGGTGGATTGTTAGGCCGCCGATCAACCGTCCGAAGCAAGCTAGAAGATAAACACATCCTCCATCTTGAACCGGAAGCCGGAAAAAAATCCAAGAAAGAAAACAAATGAAGCTAAACCTTTTATCAGCAAAAACGCCTTCCTTAAACTTAAGCAGCAAACAACGCTACGCTCTGCTGGACAAAGAAGTGAAAGCTTGTGCACGAAAAGACAAAAACAACTTTGTAAACAATTTGTCTGCAGAAGCTGAAATGGCAGCAAAAACAGGTAACAGCTAAACTTTATTTCACATTATGAGACAACTGTGCAATCATCCACCCACAAAAAGTGCACCAATCAAAGACATCAACGGTAGATTATTAGCATCAGATGAAGAACAAAAACAAAGGTGGGCAGAACATTTCAAAGAAATATTAAATAGACCACAGCCAACGACTACCCCAGTTATTGGTGAAGAAGAAAACATGCCCATTTTAACTGCATCATGTGAGAATTTCACACTTGAAGAACTGAAACAAGCCATCAGGAAGTTAAAAAACAACAAAGCAACTGGCGAAGATGGAATTTCAGGGGAAATGCTAAAGTCTGCAGATGACAATGTTTTACAGCATTTATTGCTGTTATTCAATGACGTCTGGCGAAATGAATCCCCACCACAAGAATGGAAAGATGGTGCCATCTTTAAACTGCCAAAAAAAGGCGATTTGTCGGACTGCAATAATTGGCGTGGAATAACTTTGCTATCTGTGCCAGGAAAACTTTTTTGCAGTGTCCTACTGGAGAGAATAAAAAAGTCAATAGACGAAAGGCTCAGAGAAGAGCAAGCGGGCTTCAGACCACATCGGTCATGTATTGACCATATATTCACACTCAGAACTATCATCGAAGAATCTGTTGAATATCAATCCCAGCTTATTATAAATTTTGTTGATTTCCAAAAAGCTTTCGACAGCCTCCACCGACCTACACTTTGGAATCTCCTTAATATCTATGGTTTCCCAACAAAATATGTGAACGTTATNTTAAGCTCAACGCATTTGAACATCCAAGAAAAAACAGATCGTCTCCAGCACTTTTCAAATCAAATTGGTCTTGAAATCAACACAACCAAAACAAAAATCATGGACCTCACCAACCAACCCAATGATATAAAACTTAATGATAAAACTATAGAGAAAGTAACCAATTTCACTTATTTAGGAAGCAAAATGACATATAATGGAGATACAACATCAGAGATAATGACTCGAATTGCGTTGGCGTCAAGTGCTTTCAACAAACTTACAAATATTTGGAGATCAAGGACAATAAGACAGCATACAAAACTTAGGCTATTCAATTCCTGTGTAATCCCTGTACTAACATACGGATGCGAAAGCTGGAAATCAACTAAATATATAGAAAAAAAATTAGTTTCATTCGAAAACAAATGCCTTCGAAAAAATTTAAATATAAAATGGAGTGATCTCAAATCAAATGAAACAATAAGAAAAGAAACCAACCATATAGTGTCAAATTTTATAAGGAGAAGACGGTGGAATTACATCGGTCATGTCCTTCGAATGGACAAGAGAAGACTCCCAAGTCAGGCCCTCATGTGGACACCAACAGGCAAAAGAAAACAAGGAAGACCAAAAGAAACCCTGCGTAGAACAATCATAAGAGAAAGCTCAACCATGGGCCTAAGAAATAACCAGGACTTGATACAATTAGCAACAGATCGTCAAAAATGGAAATCCATGACCTCTGCCCTATGTGCCGTCTTCGGCCCGAGAGGAAATAACTAACTAGTGAAATTGATTACTGTTTCAAGGCTGTTTAATTTGTTTTTCACTAATCCAACAACACCTACATTTTGAGAACACATTGACGGTGCACCGTCTGGGGCCAAACTTGAAATAAATCACGTCCAGTTGTAGTACCCTTCACTGGTAATAGTTCCAGGAATTCTTCTGTCACATTTAAATTGTGGTCCACACCTCTGATAAACACAGCACATTGCGCTGTATCTGAAACATCTATGCTCTCGTCGAGAGCAATTGACAATGCTTCAAAGTCCAAAGCCGTTTCAGTTAATTGCTTCTCCACATTTGCTGCTAAATCTGTAATCCTGCTGGCTACTGTGTTGGCTGACAAGCTTATGCCTTCAAACATTTTCTTTTGATTTGGACATAAAAAGTCACTTGCAGTTAAAAGACATTCTTCTATGAACGAACCCTCAGTGAGTAAACCCTCGTGATGCCTTTGCTATCATCTCACTTATTGCAAAACTTGCTCTCACAGAATCCTCGTTGGACTGGTTAATTTTGGTGAAAAAACGTCTTTGTTTGCATAATGCTGCGTTAAGTTGAATAACTTTATCCTCTGACTTTGCCGGTGTATGCGTCATATTTGACACGGTGCATTGTTTCGTAGTGTCGACGCACGTTGAACGCCTCGGAACCGCTATCGTTTGCTGACAAACGAGACATTGATTTTTATCGCTTACTTCAGTCACAAAATATAAATCCTCCCATCTGAATTGAAAAACTCTCTTTTCGTCTGCGAGTTTTCTCTTTTTCAAAACAGAAGACATAGGCACTTGGTTTTCAAAAAATATAATAAAATCAAATGTATACAATGCAGTCAACAGTGAACGATAATAAACCGGATATCCGCTTTGAGCGCTACACGAAATCAATCGAAAGACTACGAATAAGTAAGTAGGTAACATTTTTCTCCTGGTTAAGATGGCGCTTTTACAAAAGTTCAAACATCGGCATTAGAACAATGGAAAAATGTAATGTAAATTTTTATAAATATGTAAACGTGTCGCGGGCCGCACAAAATGCCTTTGCGGGCCGCGTGTTTGAGACCCCTGATGTAGGAAAATTCGTCCACCACTTGTGTCCCTTTGTAAGTAAAACTTTAAGGAAGATGATTATAAGAGTCATGTGGCCCACTCAGATTGGACCTTTCGTGGAAAGGGTGGGGGTCCCTTAGCCTTAGTTCCCTGAGGGTGAGATGCTAGATGAGTTGTACTGGGAGACATATTAGTGTCAGGCTCGGGACCTAATAGATCCTTAGGCTCGGGACCTAATAGATCCTTGGGACTTAATAGGGCCTTAGGCTCGGGACCTAATAAAGCCTTAGGCTTTGGACCTAATAGAACCTTAGGCTTGGGACCTAGTAGAATCGTTCGGATTTAATTAATTCAAAAGTCTGAATTAATTGGTGATAAAATATTGCTTATTGTCATTTCACCTCTACCTCAATGCTTATTGTTTTGTTTATCACTTGGTCGAAACTGTTAATTACTTCTCAATAGGGAGAGAAAGAGTGAACCATCCCTCCCCCGCCCCCTACTTACGACACTGCCCCGGGTCACTTTCTTGATAGTATCATATTTTGCCTCTTCCTCCCAACCCCCCCCCCGCCCCCACACAGGGAAAGAGCATGTTAGAAAACGCCATGTATGGTATGGAGCAGGCCCACAAGGAAGTGATGGCACAAATGCAGTCGGCGGCAGGTGAGCTGACAAGAAGGTGTTTGGCGATGTCACGTGCATAAAAAAATATTTAAAATATGTTGAAATGACCGCTGTTCAGTTAATGCAATGCTCAAGGGACACCACGGGGGATTTGGGGTGGGGGTATTATCACATGTTTCTCACCTATTAGGAAAATTCCTTGAAGCGCACGCGGCTTTTAATTTTATAGTTTGTGGGGTTTTTTAATTAAAATTATTATTTGTTACTTATGTTTTATTCTTTAGGCCAAGTCTTGTCTCTATAGATTCATCTACTGCTATTGAGATGTAATTTGATCAGTATATGTTATGGACTAAAAGTTAATGTTGTGGACTAGAGGCTTATGTTATGGACTAAAAGTTTATGTTGTGGACTAAAGGCTTATGTTGTGGACTAAAAGTTAATGTTGTGGACTAAAAGTTAATGTTGTGGACTAAAGGCTTATGTTATGGACTAAAAGTTAATGTTGTGGACTAAAAGTTAATGTTAAAAGTTTTTTTTTTTTTTAAATGGAGCCTTCAGGTATAGCCACACTAAAAGGCTCAAATAATAAAAATATAATGATAATGAAACTAAAGCTAATATCCTTAACAAATATTTTGCATCATCATTTTCTGCCTCAGGCGACAAGGAAATTTCAATAAATTTAAATAAATTGGAAGAAATAGGTAACATAACTGTAGATGAGATAGGTATACATTCACTCCTAAAAAACTTTAAAATAAACAAAGCTACTGGCCCAGATGAATTACCTGCCAGCTTATTAAAAGAATTAAGCAATGAACTGTCCCCAATCCTTGTAGTTCTTTTTCAAGCCTCTCTAAACCAGGGTAAAGTGCCCCAGGATTGGAAATTAGCCAATGTAACGCCACTCTTTAAGAAAGGTGATAAGTCCGACCCTGGTAATTACAGACCTGTATCACTTACTAGTATCACATGTAAATTACTGGAACACATAATATATAGCAGAATAGTTAACCACCTTGACAAATATAATGCCCTATGCCCACACCAACATGGCTTTAGAAAGAACAGATCATGTGAAACACAATTGATAGGCCTAATAGATGATCTATCAAAAGGCTTAGATAATAATGATCAAATAGATACAATATTACTAGACTTCTCAAAAACATTCGACAAAGTTCACCACCTTAGTTTACTCAAAAAACTTAAATACTTTGGAATCTCAGGTCCCTTACATCACTGGATCCAAGATTTCCTATTGGGTAGGGAGCAAACTGTAATAATTAATGGATCTAAATCTACACCAATAAAGGTTAACTCAGGAGTTCCACAAGGAACTGTCCTAGGTCCCTTACTATTTTTAATTTATATAAATGACTTACCCAACAATATCTCAACAGGAACTAAAGTTAGGTTATTTGCTGATGATTGTATAATCTATAGAACAATCAAGTCAGAACAAGATAGCAAAATTTTACAAAAAGACTTAGATGAATTAATAAAATGGGAAACTAACTGGAGTATGTCCTTCCACCCAGAAAAATGTCAACTGCTAAGAGTAACAAAGAAAAAGAAACAAATAAATTCAAAATATTTCATTCATGGAAAAGAACTAACCCAAACTAAAGATGCGAAATACTTAGGAGTCATAATAAATGAGAAACTATCTTGGAATCCCCATGTCAATGAAGTTATTAAAAAATCAAACAAAACCTTAGGCTTTATAAAAAGAAACTTTTACAAATGTAACAAAGATATAAAACTAAAATGCTA
>MUZC01002404.1:947072-957727 GCA_002072015.1 Radix auricularia | reverse complement strand
TCTATCTATCTATCTATCTATCTATCTATCTATCTATCTATCTATCTATCTATCTATCTATCTATCTATATAAATGTATATGTGTATGTATGTGTGTGTGTGTGTGTGCGTGCGTGCGTGCGTGCATGCATGCGTGCGTGCGTGCGTGCGTGTGGGGGGTATGTTAATATAAATTTTAAAATATGATTTTTAAAAATAATTTAGGATTACTCTTGTGATTTATTGAAAATGTAAATATTTGAATGAAAGAAGTTCCATAGGAAGAACTTTAGATCTCTAGGAAGAAATGTAATTCACTTTGCGTACTACGACTACACTGAACTTGTGTAAGAATGCCACAATTTTATGATAAAATATTCCATTTAAACACGCGATTGGTCATATGCATCGGGATACCGATGTTGAGAGGCAAATTTAGCCTTTGTGTGAGTGAGAGAGAGAGAGATAGAGAGAGAGATAGAGAGAGATAGAGAGAGAGAGAGAGAGAGAGAGAGAGAGAGAGCGTGCAGGAGATATTAGGGTTTTCCGACATAGAACAATCAAACATAATGGATGAAAACGTAAAGACATGGTTTTATATAAAACCAATATCATAAATGTGATCATTTAAACTATTTTAAACCAACAATTTTTTTTTCTTTCTTTTTTTCTCTTTCCGTTTTTCCTATTATAAGTTGATGAAGTCCGGATGAGGGCACTCATGGGGGCAAAAGAGCAGATTGAAAATGGTATGACTAAACTGGGAAAGCTGCAGAAAAATGCCGATCCAACGGGCCCGGAACTCGGAGAAGGTGAAAAGGAAGAAGGCGTTGGCGTAACTTTTCATTTTGTGAGTACAAACGTCTGCTTTTTATATTAATTATTTTATTCTAAATGGTGCGTTTGTTGTTGATGTTGTTGTTGAGCCTTCTCGTCCCTGAGGGACATCCACAAATCAATGTCAGCGTCTGAACTTCCTCCTAGGACATAGGCCACCTACAAGAGACCTCCAGGCATCTCTATCCTGAGCCAGTTTCTCCAGTATCTTCCATTCATGGCCAGTTCTCTTGATGTCTGCATCCGATTCTCGGCGCCAAGTATTTCTTGGGCGACCTCTTTCCGTTTACCCTGTGGGATCCATTTCAAGGCTTGCCTCGTTGTATTAGAAGCAGGTTTTCTTAGTGTATGACTGATCCATCTTTTCCGCTCTTGAAGAATTTCTTCCTCAATGGTCTTCTGTTTCGTCCGTGCCACAGTTCCCGGTTGCTGATTTTGTCCGGCCAATGAATTCTGAGAATCCTTCTTAGACAATTGTTAATGAAGGACTGGTGCGTTTACACTTTGGAAATAACAAACCAATTTTTGTGTCTGTCAGATTTAAATTAAACAATCAAACTATCTGTGCCTTCTCTATCTGTGCCTTCTCTATCTGTGCCTTCTCTATCTGTGCCTCCTCTACATGTGCCTTCTCTATCTGTGTCTTCTCTATCTGTGCCTTCTCTATCTGTGCCTCCTCTATCTGTGCCTACTAAATATGTGCCTTCTCTATCTGTGTCTTCTCTATCTGTGCCTTCTCTATCTGTGCCTCCTCTATCTGTGCCTACTATATATGTGCCTTCTCTATCTGTGCCTTCTCTATCTGTGCCTCCTCTACAAGTGCCTTCTCTATCTGTGCCTTCTCTATCTGTGCCTCCTCTACATGTGCCTTCTCTATCTGTGCCTCCTCTACATGTGCCTTCTCTATCTGTGTCTTCTCTATCTGTGTCTTCTCTTTCTGTGCCTTCTCTATCTGTGTCTTCTCTATCTGTGTCTTCTCTATCTGTGCCTCCTCTACATGTGCCTTCTCTATCTGTGCCTCCTCTATCCATGTCTCCTCAATCTGTGCCTTCTCTATATGTGCCTCCTCTATCTGTGCCTCCTCTACATGTGCCTTCTCTATCTGTGCCTCCTCTACATGTGCTTTCTCTATCTGTGCCTCCTCTATATGTGCCTCCTCTATCTGTGCCTCCTCTATCGATGTCTCCTCAATCTGTGCTCCCTCTATCTGTGTCTCCTCTGTCTGTGCCACTCTATCTGTGTCACTCTATCTGTGCCTCCTCTATCTGTGCCCCTCTATCTGTGCCTCCTCTATCTGTGCCTTCTGGTGGTGGTTGGACACTTCGACTCCGGGAGATGCGACCCTGGACGGTTCGACTCTGCCAGTTCGACCCCAAGACGTTTCGTCCCCAGGACGTTTCGACCCCTGTCGGTTCGACCACGGACGGTTCGTCCCCGGACGATTCGACCCAAGGCGATTCGACCCTGGACAGTTCGACAAAAGGACGTTTCGACCCTAGGGCGTTTCGACCCCAGACTTTTCGACCGTTTCGTTTCTAAACTTTGATTTTTTTCATTTAAAATTTATTTTATTGCTATTATTATTTTTAATTTATTTTTGGTAGATTATAAATGAAAAATTAAAAACAGAATTTCAACTCCTAACCCAAACACACTTAAAAAAGTCCTAATTTATAATTGGGTTTTAAAGATGTATATATTTACGTGGTTCAAGGATTTTCACTGTAATAACAAAAAATAAATGATTTTTTTTAAAAATATTTTTTTAAAGGTGTCGATAAGCTGAACAGTGCATCTCGCAGGGGTTGGAACCACTACAAACGCGCGCCCTTCCATTTACTTCTTGTGTTCCTTAGCACGTGAAGACCTCACTCACAGAAATATTGATTTTAATAAGACGTAAAAAGTTCTCCGTATTTTTAAAGTTACAAAATTTCAATAGTTAGTGCCGCCTTGTAGCATACAATAATAACATTGAAGCTGCTAGGCCCGTATGACCTGTCTGAACGTTAAGCCATTGTTATTTACATTTTTGTAAATTTTTCTGGGGCTTACATGACATGTTACAAGGGCTAGTAGATTCATTGACCACCACATCACGCCGTGTGACGTGTGCTGGCGAAGGTTATGGGAAAGGTAAATAAAGTGAGGTGGGGGTACAGCGAGAATGTAGGCACCTTTAGAAAGGACGATCTGTCCACATTGTCTTTTTATTGCCCGATGACATCGGATCGGGGATGGGATGGAGTTAGATAGGTTTCCTGAAAGGAATAGCGCATTTATCATAATTATGAATGTACGTTGAATGTTGACTGGTTTTACGTGTATATACTTTTTCAAATCATGGTAAATTAAACGTTACAAATAACTTTTTTAAACTGAATTTAATTTTTAATGCATAATAATAGTATGTTAAATTATTTTTATACCAAAAACTAAATTTTAAAAAGTATATCTAAAAAATAATAATACATTTCTACGGTGTAGATACAAAGGGGTCGAAACGTCCGGGGTCGAAACGCCCTAGGGTCGAATCGTCCTGGGGTCGAACTGACATGGTCGAATCGCCCGCCGCTGTCGAAGTGTCCGTAATTCGTACTTTCTCTATCTGTACCCCACCTTACTCAACCAAAATAAATAAATTTCTTAGAATTCTTTTAACTGATTGACAAGAGAATCATTACAGCAATTACAGCCGTATAATACTTACGTTACTTACAATACTTACATTACGTACATTACTTACACTACTTACATAACGTACACTACTTATACTACTTACATTACATACACATTCTTACATTACTTAACTACTAAAACTACTCAAACTAATTACACTCCTCAAACTACTTACACTACTTACATTACTTTCAAATCTGAAATTACTTACAGTACTTACATTATTTACATGTTCCTGTCAACGGGTACCTGGGACCCGGGTCTTCGGCTCCAAATTAGGCTGTATATATATATATATATTGGAATGCGAAACAATTTATTAAATGTAAATGTGCTGTGAAGTACGTCCAAGGAGAAATATCTGTCAATAGGAAATAAAATACTGTCCCAACAAACTACAATTTATTTTGATACATCTTTTTCCTCTAAATGTGAAACATAAATCACAAAAAGAAAAAGGTTTTGGCTCTTTAAATGAATTATATAAAGAAAACAAAAGTTATCTGCCAAAAAACGATGGACTGCTTACAGATGAAAGCGGCTGTGATTGTTAATTTTAAAAAATACTCCTGTTTTGACACTAACTTTGTTTTGAAATACGCCGATTTGTACTAACTAGCTAATGTAGTTTATCTACCCCGTCTCCTCCCTTTACTCAAATAACCAACAATTATTGCATTCGCTTGCGTTCATTAATATGTGTTGACCTAGAAAAACTATGTAGTTACTAACAGTGTCAAATGGGTAAGTCATCGGCCGTGGGGAGGGGGTGCATAGAGATAAAAGAGGCCGTGTTTGGTTTTGTTAATAAAAACATCCCTTCTTTGACATTAACTTTGCTTTGAAATATGCCGACATTGTGTTTCCGATTGTATATTTTGTTTATCTACCCTCCTCTCCTCCCTCCATTCCACTGTGTTTTGTGTGTTTGTTGCCGCGTGTGCCTAGCCCAAAAACTGATTTTATTAATACACCCAAATTTTTCAGTTTTTAAAGTCAATAAACTAGTTAATTAGTTACTAACTGTGTTAGATGGGTAAGGGGGCCATCCATAAATGACGTTTTGCACCTAAGGGAGGAGAAGGTCACACGTTTGAGACGAGGGGGGGGTGTGTTTGTTTTAGAAATTTGACGTCACATTAAAACGTGCAACTTTAAATAAAAGTTCCACTTAAATATTTGATTGCTTACAATTTATTTGATGGCGTTATACACGCTTGTTTTGATTTTAGAGTTCAACTTCACATTAAAACAAACTTAAGTGACAATTAAGTTATTCGACACATACTCATTTTCAAATAGAGGGTACGGCTTTTAATGGGGGGGGGGGGCCCGCAAACTTTATGACGTCACGCCAAAATCGCGTGACGTCATTTATGGACGTCGGCTACTGTGTGAAATGAGGTGCATGCGAGGTGGCTTGGTAGTATTGTATAGCGGTCATGACGGGGAAAATTATGCGATTTATCAAACGGGTAAACTGGGTAGGCTACCCGTTCGAAATTTGGACGGGTACCCTGGCAGCATTTGTCAAAAAAATTTAACAGCCCCAATTACACTACTTACACTACTTTGCTGCTCACTGCTAAGAGCAAATTTAACTATGTACAAATAATAGGCGACACACACAAAACTGGGGGTTTTGAAATGCATGCGTACAAGAGGTCGGCATCTGAATGACATCATTTATTAAACTATCGATTCCATTAATGCTTCTTAAATATCACCTTGTAAGGATTTAATTACGTTACTATATTTTTTTTTCTTAAAAATTATTGACACTACGCATTATTTGATTGTCAACAAGTCCATTTTTTCTTCTTCTTCTTTTTTTTTTTTTAAAACTTGTGACTATGTGTATAAATCAATATATATATATTAAAATGTATTCAATCTAAACTTCTATCCCCAGGGATATCAAGAGGTGACCCAGGGGGCCCCCAGAGATTCACTGCTCGCCTTCCTTGCGTTTGTCGTCTCGTTGATGGCTTTGTTTATGGTACTAGGAAAGTTTTATTGACCGGGGCGGTGTCACAACTTACTTCTTTCTTGAACGTGTCCATAAGTTAGTACATCTATAGATTGAAGTACAATAATAGAAATGTATATATATTTTTTAATGAAACAAAATGATCTGAGACTTAACTCAACTTTCTTAGTTTGGTGGGGAGGGGGGGGGGTCACTCAAGCTTGGTTATCATAAATCATTTCATAAAATTTATTTAACAATTTAGATCGAATTGCGTAGACATTAAATGTATTGAAACGCTGTCTTCAAAACAAATAATATCTGCTACTTCTATAGCGGGCGGGATGTTGTACTCTGAATTTCTTCACGATTCCCCACACCTATGAACCATGATAACGTGTTGGGCGGAGGGGGTTGTGCATGGATGTGTGTCGGGTTTTTTTTAATTTTAAATGTTCTTTTAATTATTATATATTTTATATTATTAAAATATTAAGCAACGACGAAAGTTTTTGCCTTGTTATCAATTTATAATTAAAGAAACAAAGTGAAAGGGTCTTGAAGTTAACATTTGTAAGGGAAGTAATACATTTAGTTTTAATATTATGTGAAATCCCTATATTTATATGTGATTAGTTCCCTTGTGTTTTAAAGCCTTGACATAAAAATATGTACCGTTTGAAAGTGCTAATATATATTTTTTCAATAATAGACAACTTAATTTTTGCTTTTAAAAATATTCATTAAAGTTTAACAACCCGCCAGGGAATTTTTAATTTTATCAAATTTCACTATGAAAATAGAAACTTGGGCAAGACTTATGATTATGGCGTAACCTGGAGAGCGTAACAAGTTTTTTACGTCAAGTTGCACAACGAATCTTTGTTTCATAAAACATTCTTTTAAAACACATTATAGTCAACAAAAGCTTGACGTTGTTAAGGGAAGTAGTCTCTAAAGATACTTGTACCCAAACCATCTAGTATTACAGATATGCATATATAATAATCATTTAAGAGGAGTAAGAATATGACTAAAATTATAATGTGTACAAAGTAGATGGAAAATGTAGCAGGAACAAAGGCCCAGCAGGTTATTGCGTCCGTTGCCAAGTTTAGAATGAGAATCATTTATTTTAATGCAGCACACACAAAATAAGGGGAAAAGTAATTTGATTTAAAGACGGCAGCTACCTGTTTGAAAAAGTCTAAAAACTGTTGGCAATAATTAACCTTGACAAAAACGTTCTTTTGGGAAAGTGTCACTGAAAATAAAGTCTCAGGGAACAAAGGTCAAAATAATTAAAGTCACAGGGAACAAAGGTCAAAAGAAATAGAGTACACAGGGAACAAAGGTCAAAAGAAATAAAGTCACAGGGAACAAAGATTAAAAGAAATAAAGTCACAGGGAACAAAGGTCAAAAGAAATAAAGTCACAGGGAACAAAGGTCAAAAGAAATAATGTCTCAGGTAACAAAGATCAAAAGAAATAAAGCCACAGGATAAAATTCCAAATAAATAAATTTACAGGAAGTAAAGTCAAAGGTTAAAAAGTCTCGGCGTATTACGAGGTAATAAAGTCACAGGTAAACAAAATAAAATACTTTTTTTTTTAATTTAAAGGACATGCTTTTGTTTACATAAAGAAAGTGCACTAGAAAAAAGAAAATACAAATTTTCTATGATTACAGGTGAAATCCGTGAACCTCTCCACAGCACATAAAAATATGGGGGCGTTCATCACAATTCTCTATCATGTACAAGGCTGCGAAACATAAATACAAATTTCAATGAATATTAATAAACATTAAAAGTTTAAGAACTTTTGATCATATACATGCTACTATCATATTAATTAGAAATATTTATGTGTATACAAAAGATGAGTTGCAAAGAGAAATGAGTTATGACAGGAGCCCCACGATTTTTAACCTTTCAAACGAACCTAGAAACCTAAGAAAGAACATTGCCCCTACCCTCAATCCACGAAAGTCAATATCAAGACTTTGTCTTACGTCATCAATACCAAGACTTTGTCTTACGTCATCAATACCAAGACTTTGTCTTACGTCATCAATACCAAGACTTTGTCTTACGTCATCAATATTAAGACTTTGTTTTACGTCATCAATACCAAGACTTTGTCTTACGTCATCAATGTTACGGTCAGATGTTATGGTGTGAGCATGACTGAGCGAAAATGTAGGGTGAATGGAAAACAAAGCGTGAACACCAGTTCACTTGATTAGTTGTGAACTGGTTGTTCACATAGGAGTGTGTAGAGATGATCATGTGAGAGGGCGATGAGTGGATGGTGTGTGATATAAGCAGGCAGAGGGACGACTGAGGGGAGAGAACATAATTTTGAGCGACTAGAAGGAGAGAACATTTTTGAGCGTGGATCAGGACGTGTTTTGTTGATCGAGGTGGGCTGACCGGGAACGAGTGAATATAGAGAACTGTATAGAGAGAGAGACGAACACAGTGAAATTATTCTTTGATAGCTGCTACAACTGTAATTGCCATGGATATATATATATATATATATATANTACATATGATGTAAATTAACTTAATTTTTACTGCTGAGTTCAAGTCTCGTGACTGCTTCTACAACTGTCTGATGTTTAAATCTGTTGTAAAAAGGGTGGACCTAAAATCCCCCTAGACAGCGAGTCCGCCACAATCAATACCAAGACTTTGTCTTACGTCATCAATATCAAGACTTTATCTTATGTCATCAATACACGGAAAAAGGTTTCAGCGCCACGTTGGTTTGGGTATCTAACTCCTTGCCCGGTAGATCTGAAAACCCGTTGCCGTTTGTTTGATCAGCCCATCCAGATCAAAGCCCGTCCCTCTATCTCACCCTCTGTCTATAGCGCTCACCCCGCTTTAACTATTTACCCGTCCACTTTGAGGTATTTATCAATAGGAATACACGTTAAAATAAACCACTCTGCTTGTTAACACAAACTTTTCCTCAACAACATAAAGTGTGTAATAAGGGGGGGGGGGGGGGGGGGGGGGAGTGAGGTCAGACGACTGGAAAAGGTCGTGCTATGACGTAAGAGCTGCCATCACAGTATGCGAAAATTCGGTACAGTTATTATTGTCATTATTTGTATTATACAAAAGCGTGTCTTTAATTGTGAATATCGCTCGTAGTTTATTTTGTTTTCTTTTATGATGCCTACAGTTAAGTAACAACCAGTTAATTTAAAAAAATTTAACATACAAATTTTTTTAAAACTATTACTCCTTTATAAATAAGACATAACTAAAAGTATGTTCAATATAACAGGCACCGCGCGACAAACTAGCATACACATTTACAGATTGCGAAGATATTTTAAAAGTATGTTCAATATTATACGCACCGCGTGACAAACTAGCATAAACATTACATGCTACATAGACATACATAAAGATAATCCAAAAATGCATTAACTTAATTACAGTACATTCGATTGATGTGACATTTTGATCGATCATTTTTATCGTCAACACGAGTCTCCCCGCAAAAATTTAGCTCGATATGATACGGGGAAAGAGGGTTAAAAATCGTTCCATAGTTTTTTTATGCAAACAAGCATTCAAGCAGCCGCCAAGAGTTAATATCAAGGACTTAAACAGACAGTGATGCCACCCATTTCCTCAACATCGTTTGTCCTTATTGTTAGTCACCGGCAACACAACAGCTCGATTCATAGTCTGACAAAATATGTTCAAACTCAATGTTACAGCGTGGTGATCTTCTTAGCAGGTTTATAGCTCGTTTGTTCTTACAGGAAGGACATGGTAGATAAGTAGCAAACTCTTATCACTCACACACAAACACATGCACACAAATACATTCACATTAGCACATTCACAAAAACACCTTCCCACTAACACACGAACACATACACACAAACACATTCAAACACATTCACACAAACACATTCACACAAACACATTCAAACACATTCACACAAAGACTCACAAACACATTCAAACAAACACACTCACACAAACACATTCACACAAACACATTCACACAAACACATTCAAACACATTCACACAAACACATTCAAACACATTCACACAAAGACTCACAAACACATTCAAACAAACACACTCACACAAACACACACAAACACATTCACACAAATACACACAAACACATTCACACAAATACACACAAACACATTCACACAAACACATTCAAACAAACACACAAACGCAAACACATGAAGAAAACGCAGAAACACGTGCAGATTCAAACAAAAACAGAAACACACACAAACACATTCAAACAAACACATAAACTCCCAATCCTGGTGAGAATCTAATTTATGAACGATCGCCATCTTTTAAGAGTTTAATATCTTACCAATCGCCTTCCCCATTTTTTTTCTTTTAAATTTCAGAATGGTTTTACAGATTTTAAACAGTCTTTGAATTGATTTTGAAAGTATAATATACATAACACTAGATTACAAACACACTAAATATTTTATAATTATCGTTTTTCGTTTACTTTTTCCGGTGACATTTTTGCTGCTCACCAAATACTTTACCGCTTAAGATAGCAACAGCTAGATCATGATATTCAAATAGTGATGACGTCATCCAGATAAAAAACAACAACATAACAATGCTCAATGTGGTGTTGTACAGAGAGATGTGCCATGTATTTCTACTCTATGTTACCAGACTTTGCTATAGCCTTAAGCTTACTCTCCGATATAACTCGCGAGCTAGTGTAAAAATATATGTTACCCATCATTAGCTTCCACATTTAAAAATAGCATTCATTTTAAAGGACAGTTAATCAAGAACAAATGTCTGTACACTTTTGTTAGTTTTGTTGATCGTCTCGCTATCGCTGTTATTATCATAATGTGTGTTCATTTTGTTGATTTTCGAGGTATAATAAAAGGTAGTGAGTATCGCCTCGTCAGGACGACCCAATACGCGCTCGTCCACTTCCGGTTATTGATATTCTTAGTAACATTGTTAATAAAATGATGTTTATAAAATTGAAGAGTTACAAGTATTCACTGCGCCTTTCATTGAACCTCCGAATCTATATGTGCATTCAAACAATCTTTAAAATCTATCACTAAACCTAACCCAAAACCCTAAAAACTATCACTAAACCTAACCCAACCCTAAAAACTATCACTAAACCTAACCCAAACCCTAA
>MUZC01002404.1:933655-947015 GCA_002072015.1 Radix auricularia | reverse complement strand
AACCCTAAAAACTATCACTAAACCTAACCCAAACCCTAATAACTATCACTTAACGTAACCCTAAAGTCTATCCCTAAACCTAACATCAAAACAAACCATTTTTTAAATAAAAAAAATCTTATTCATTATCAATTCATGTAGTATTGTTTGAAAAAAAAAAAAAAAAAGCATCAATAAGAAATCGAACCCCGAACCTACGATGTAGCGTACCATCCTACTATCAATACTACCACACAGACACAATCAATTATGAAACTTTTAACCTTATAAAAAAAATGTTACCAAGAATAGCAATAACCGGAAGTGAACGACCGCGTATGCAGCCACATATTGGGTCGTCCTGACGAGAATATACTCACTACCATAATAAAAATGTTAAATAAATTTACGTTTAGGCCTAATCGAAGCCCATGTAACTTGACACCTTGAGTGAGGGTGTTCACTGAGCTTCAGGTATCGAAACGCACACCCCAGTCACCTTGTATACTACCCCAGTCACCTTGTATCCTACCCTTCACATTGTATCCTACCCCAGCCGAGCCACCTTCTGTACTATCCCAGTCACCTTCTATCCTATCCCAGTCACCTTGTATCCTACACGTCACCTTGTATCCTACCCCAGTCACCTTCTGTAGTATCCCAGTCACCTTGTATCCTACCCCAGTCACCTTCTGTAGTATCCCAGTCATCTTGTATCTTCCCCAGTCACCTTATTTGGTATCCCAGTCCCCTTGTATTCTATCCAAGTCGCCTTGAATCCTACCCTAGTCACCTTGTATCCTACCACAGTCACCTTCTGTACTATCCCAATCACTTTTTATCCTATCCCAGTCACCTTTTATCCTACCCAAGGCACCTTCTGTGGTATCCCAGTCACCTTGTATCCTACCCCAGTCACTTTGCATCCTACTCCAGTCACCTTCTATCCTATCCCAATCACTTTTTATCCGATCCCAATCACTTTTTATCTTATCCCAGTCACCTTTTATCCTATCCCAGTCACCTTATATTCTATCCCAGTCACCTTTTATCCTATCCCAGTCAACGTGTATCCTATCCCAGACTCTGGGACCTTTTAGAGGTGACTCCCTCACCAGCCAACCGTGTGATAGACCCTGTCCAACCGAACTTTGGCGCCACATGGCCTGATCTGGCTGGAAATCTCCAACCACAAGATACTGCTGCCGTCTGCAATAAGGTTACGAAAGAAAGGAGGGGGTGGGGGTATGTTGGGTAGGAATGGGCCGAGTCTGCTGTTTGAGCAAGGTGGGGGGTGTATATGTGAGGTGGAGGAGGAAAGGTCGTAAGTACAGGTGGGCAGGTGTGGAAAAGGGGGGAGGGGTGATAAAAACAATCAATAATATCAAAATGTGTGATACCATTGTCACGAAGATCAGTCCAAACATGGCGACGCTATTTCTTGGCGGGTAATGAAGCAATTAGTGCCAGAGGCCACGTGACGAAGGTGATGGTAAACAAACAAACAACCGTTAAACAAAGGTCAAGTTTGTCATGCAAACACAAACCGACGCCCCGTGTTTTTTTTTTTGTGGGGGTTTCCCCTCTACAGTTACCCTATCGGCTCGGATATCTCAAATAGGTGGTTGAGTTGGTAGGTCTTTTGTTTTAGTTCTGTGGCGTTGCGATCGTGTCTGTGTGTGAGGAGGGGGGTGTGGGGGTCTACCGTGTGTTTCCAAACAGAAATTAGTTCTCGCTTTGTTACCATTGTAATAGTTTGTCCCAATATCTACTGTGTATGATACAAGACCTAAAAAGTTTGAGGACGGCACTGAAAGACTATTGTATATTTAAATCTTAAATCTATGGTCTTTTTTTCAATGAATTTATAAATGAATACGACGCTTAAACTTATTAGTGTGATGATTAAACGGAATAATTTTTTTTTTTTGTTTGTACAATTCAAGCATATTTATCAAAATAAGTTTTATTAGATAAACAGCATACATTTGTTGTACATTTTACCAAATTTGCTGCGCAGTAATTCTAAATTGCTATGCGGCGTCAGTCGAATATCTACACGGCAGCGGAGCTGTGAAGCTCAGAGGGAACATTGGACATGAGGTTGGTGTTAACAAAAACTCCCCCTCGAGTTTTGAGTCTGGTTGATAACATGAAAATATTCATCACATAAAATTAATTTTTAACCTAATATACAAATAAATTAAGCTAAAACGCTTTTTGTCGTTATTTTGTTTTCAATAACCTTATTTAAAAATGTCATTTTCAATCGAAAGGGGATTGGTGGGAGGGGGGGGCTCACTTGGCTTTTATATAAGAGTTTGCATTCGAAAATGGCGGGAGCCTGCATGAACTCTAGACTATAAATATGAAACGAAGCTTGGACGACTTCTTTAAACTTAAACGCTCTAAACTCCAAACGATATACATGGCAATATTGTCCAAGACAGCATCCCTCCCATCGTCCAGCGGGCCCACGGACGCCCTAGTGGACCCACGTCTGACATTTTTTGACACCGACGGGATTTCAAGTGTCGCTAAAAGTGTGCATTCATTTGTCATTCCGCAAATGGTTCTCAAGCTTTATTTGCGCTAGCCACCGTGGTTGTAGCTACACAAACAAACAAAAATAAGATGCACAAACGTATTATGTGATCAAAGCAATACATTACAGATAACGTTTATAAAGCTGTTTTAATTTAATAATAGATGCCGTGGCGTAGCATACGCCGCAGAGTTGCTAATAAATATTGCAAAGAAACTACATCACCAAAAAATCAGAACAAAGCGAATGAACCATGGGGGCGGGGATAGCTACCGACGCATTGTTGTTCTAGAAACATGTGCTCTGTGGTTAGCTACTTGTCAACCCCACCCTGCAACACCCTAGTTTGCCATACATAAACAAATAGCCGTCCCGCGTCGTAGCATACGCCGCTAATGATTTAGTGACGGGTGACATTTTATGAAAGCCATTGATGAGGAGAGTGTGTGACTACTTTTCTGTCACTGAGCACAACGGATAACACGAAGTTATTATGCCAATGTCGAGAATCAAAGCACAAACACAAACATTTTTAATTTTTAAAAATTTAAAAAGTAAGGTTTTAGTTTGGGCTTTAACCTACGACCTTCCGCGTGTTAGGCAATTGTAATAACCACTTTACTACGAAATACACTCTATTCTGTTTTTCTGAAAGAACAAAGTAATTGACCTCAATTGAACGCAATGTTGGCTTGGTCTCGATCACCCCCCAAACCCTCTGCTGCACTAACTTTTCTTGCAAGCTGAGTGGTCGGTGGTGCAGGAAGAAAGCTCGGTGTCCGGCATGGTTGAACCATCAAGTGAAATATATACATAGACATGGGCGTATACAGGGGAGGCAAGGGGGCATTTGCCCCCCCCCCCCTCTACATTTGAGAAAAATGTCATAAATTTGTTACAAAAAAAAAAACTGAACTAAATTCCCCGCAAGTTAATTACATTGAAGACAAGACATAAAAAATAATTATATCTGCAACTATAACTGATTACATTACTGATAGTTGTAAATAAAATTTCTGTCACATTTTTAGCAAAAATACGACAGCATTTATATTTATGTGTCCATGTAGTGTCACATAGCAAACGAACATTTTGATTTAGTTTTTTTTCGCTGATTACTTTCGCGGAAAACACATTAATTGATTTAATTCTTCCTATTGTGTTTCGTATAGCATTCACATTATTTAAATTGTTCACGACAAGATTACGTGATGTGAACTGCACTGTACAAATGCTGCTTTTGGGTATTTTTTTAAAATTATTGCTTGGATTCAACTTCTTTACCTTCCATTTCAGAACAACAACAGTATCCTTAACCAACAAGCTTTGTCATATCTAATCCAAATTCTAATGAATTTTAATGATGGTGTTGGCTAAACCTTCAGCCGTTCTATGGACAATTGGAATATATCCCATGAATTCTTCTGTGACCATCATTTTTCCATTTTGTTCTTTGACAAATCTACCACCAAGTTACATCAACTCAATGCCCGAAATGTCATTTGTCTCGTCTGCAAGTATAGAAAATGCAACTGAATTATTTCCTTCACGAACAATGTCTTCACGCAAGAGAGACAACCAAATTTCGATAAATTATAGTAATTTGCATGGTTGCGAACGCATCTGTCAAAACAGCGACCGTCATAATAGCGACTTCAAAATAGTGACTGCATCAAAACGGCGACAGTGAAAACAGCTTAAAAAAGTAATAAAATAGATAGTAAGAAATCGAATTTACAAAAGCCCCAGTAAAAACAACAAAGGGAAAAAAGATTCCACAGTCATGTGAAATTGTGAATTTGGTTTTATCTCTATGGAGCCAATGTGCCAAATCATTTTATAAATCTATTTTCCATGTAGATCCAAACATGGCTTTTGCTCGAATATAAAATGCAAGTAACAGAAATATCTGAAATCCCGCCCCACGGACACAACAGCGTATTGGAGTCCCATTGTTGACGGAGCCACCAGCGAGATTGTTGACGGAGCCACCAGCGAGATTGTTGACGGAGCCACCAGCGAGATTGTTGACGGAGCCACCAGCGAGATTGTTGACAGATTTACCAGCGAGATTGTTGACGGAGCCACCAGCGAGATTGTTGACGGAGCCACCAGCGAGATTGTTGGTGGAGCCACCAGCGAGATTGTTGATGGAGCCACCAGCTATATTGTTGACGGAGCCACCAGCGAGATTGTTGACGGAGCCACCAGCGAGATTGTTGACGGAGCCACCAGCGAGATTGTTGACGGAGACACCAGCGAGATTGTTGACGGAGCCACCAGCAAAATTGTTGATCGAGCCACCAGCGAGATTGTTGATGAAGCCACCAGCGAGATTGTTGATGGAGCCACCAGCGAGATTGTTGATGGAGCCGCCAGCGAGATTGTTGACGGAGCCATCAGCGAGATTGTTGAAGTTCTTACCTGTAACAGAGTCTGGATCTATCTGGCACTTTTTTCTGATATTGACGGGTCTAGTCCTCCAGGTGTGTGGTTGTCCTCTGATATTGATGGGTCTAGTCCTCCAGGTGTGTGGTTGCCCTCTGATATTGACGGGTCTAGTCCTCCAGGTGTGTGGGTGTTCTCTGATATTGACGGGTCTAGTCCTCCAGGTGTGTGGATGTTCTCTGATATTGACGGGTCTAGTACTCCAGGTATGTGGTTGTTCTCTTATATTGACGGGTCTAGTCCTCCAGGTGTCTGGTTGTCCTCTGATATTGACGGGTCTAGTCCTCCAAGTGTCTGGTTGTCCTCTGATATTGACGGGTCTAGTCCTCCAGGTGTGTGGATGTTCTCTGATATTGACGGGTCTAGTCCTCCAGGTGTGTGGATGTTCTCTGATATTGACGGGTCTAGTACTCCAGGTATGTGGTTGTTCTCTGATATTGACGGGTCTAGTCCTCCAGGTGTCTGGTTGTCCTCTGATATTGACGGGTCTAGTCCTCCAGGTGTGTGGTCGCCCTCTGATATTGACGGGTCTAGTCCTCCAGGTGTGTGGTTGTCCTCTGATATTGACGTGTCTAGTCCTCCAGGTGTGTGGTTGTCCTCTGATATTGACGGGTCTAGTCCTTCAGGTGTGTGGTTGCCCTCTGATATTGACGGGTCTAGTCCTCAAGGTGTGTGGATGTTCTCTGATATTGACGGGTCTAGTCCTCCAGGTGTCTGGTTGTCCTCTGATATTGACGGTTCTAGTCCTCCAGGTGTGTGGTCGCCCTCTGATATTGACGGGTCTAGTCCTACAGGTGTGTGCTCTTTGTCTGATATTGACGTGTCTAGTCCTCCAAGTGTTCGTTTGTCCTCTGATATTGACGCGTCTAGTCCTACAGGTGTGTGGTCACCCTCTGATATTGACGCGTCTAGTCCTACAGGTGTGTGCTCTTTGTCTGATATTGACGCGTCTAGTCCTACAAGTGTTCGTTTGTCCTCTGATATTGACGCGTCTAGTCCTCCAAGTGTTCGTTTGTCCTCTGATATTGACGCGTCTAGTCCTCTAGGTGTGTGGAGGTTGTCCTCTGATATTGACGCGTCTAGTCCTCTAGGTGTGTGGAGGTTGTCCTCTGATATTGACGCGTCTAGTCCTACAGGTGTGTGGTCACCCTCTGATATTGACGCGTCTAGTCCTACAGGTGTGTGGTCACCCTCTGATATTGACGCGTCTAGTCCTCTAGGTGTGTGGAGGTTGTCCTCTGATATTGAAGGGTCTAGTCCTCCAGGTTAGTAGTTGCCCTCTCTCTTACCAAACAGTCTAAGTTCAATGTATTTACAAAGGTTTCTTTCTTATTTTTTGCTGTGACTTTCTTTTCCAAAACATGTTTTTCAAACTCTGACATGTATCATTTTTCTTGATATTTTTAATGAGATTTTTTTAATGAAATTTTTTTAAAATGATAACATGCGCCTTTTATTCCATACATGTTTGTTTCATTTCTTTAACTTGTTTTTTTTTTTTCAAATTTTGTTCGTAGGAATTTTTTAATACTTTTCAGCTCACGTGGATTTGTTTCATTTAAGTCGGATAAAATAATGTCCCATTTCTAAAGCCATTGGATGCGATCGGTCATAGAAGTTTTGCAAAGATTGTGTTTTCTCTAAGTTTGTAGAACCGACCTTTCTCTACTACGGCTCATTCACGATATGAGACGTATATGATAGATAAGAGGCAGATTCTTGTTAAATTAACGACACTAATGCGTTTAAAACCGATTGAAGAGGACTGTGTCTCCGAGACTTCCGTATAACTACTTTTGAAAAGTCATTGAATTTAAGTGTCAGACAATTTTACCTTAAACATGTGGTAAACTAATTTGCGACTGAGCTAGAGTATAGAATCAAGACCCAAAGCTAATGACCATTTACTTAAACATTTTGTATTTATTTAAATTTTAAATATTCAATAACTAGCATTGATAAATCCATAATGAAAGTGGTTTTTAAATCCTTTATATACGGTTCTTCATTTCTAAAACCGAAAAACGTCATAGCTTATTTCGTAATGTTCTTTTTTTAGATTATATTTTAGCGGAACAATGTTTTGAGGCATAAATACAGTCAAATCACTATGTTCTCAAAATTGTTAGCTTAGTAAAATTACGAAAAATATAATATTTTGAAAGTCCAATAAACTGTCTTAAATTAACGAAGAATAAAAAATTAGCTGATTAGATCAATCATTCTCAATATACCTACATTCACGTATTGACTCGTATCTTTTATTAATTTTTTTATGAATTTGTCCTAACAAAAGATAAATTTAGATGTAATATTAATATTAATAGATTTCCGCCATATTATGAATCTCTCTATTAACTCGTGGTGTCTGAGGCTTTGCTTGAATGCCGAAAAAAATTTGGATCGATTTTTAATCCACTTCCTCGTATGCTGGCAAGCTGAAATTTTGCAGGCAGACTCGTGTGGATGATAAAAATGGTGTATCAAAATTTTAGATCGATCGAATGTACTTTAATTTAATTAATGAATTTTTAGATTATCTTTATATATCTCTATGTAACATGTACTTTTTGTGCTTGAGTGTCGGGGTGCATATAATATTGAAGAACTTTTTTCCTGTCGCGCAATAAGGTGCGTATTATATTGAAAATGCTTTTTTTTTAAATATTCACGATCGGTGCTGATTATATTAAACATGTTTTACGAGACATAACTAGAATTTTGTCTTTTTTTATTGTCATGGGCTGCGTATTATAATGAACATCCATCCATATGTCTCTAAAGGATTTATAGTCAAAAACGTGTTTGTTTTTTTTTTTACGTTTTTAAAAATAATTTGTTTTACTTTTTGCCCGAGTTCCTTTTGACCACGCAAATACGTACTTAGTTTTGTGAATCTGAAATATTCCTGCACATCGAATATTACCACACCACGTGACTCAGTGCAATCTGAAACCTATATAATTGATTTCTTACTTACTGTCTCATGTATTAAAACGAACACTGCCGTTTTATATATTAAAACTAACACATGTGCCCAATCCATTAAAACTAACACATCTGTCCAATCCATTAAAACTAACACATCTGTCCAATCCATTAAAACTAACACATCTGTCCAATCCATTAAAACTAACACATCTGTCCAATACATTAAAACTAACACATCTGTCTAATGCATTAAAACTAACACAACTGTCTTATATATTAAAACGACCATAATGTCCTTTTTTTGTATATTTTTTTTCATCGTAAGTTAAAATTTGTATCATTAAAAAGATCATCTTTGTTTTCAGCGCGTATTAATACGGCAGTTTTCAAGCGATGCGGTCAGTAAAGTATTCCCTTTAGGCTTCCGCGGTTAACATAGAAAGTAGCAAAAATGGTTTATTTGTTTATTTCTACGTTTGTATTGGGCTGGCGTACCGTGTAAGTGGGCCATTAACACATGAAGGGCTCGTGTTTATCTTTCTATGTGTGTGCACTTCCTTTGGATGATCACATTTCAAAAGAGGGGGTTTAATTTTAAAAGAAAAATGTTTGGTGTAATGACCGGGAGAAAAAAATTGTTGAGTTCTTTTTCGTCCAAACTTCACATCCCAGACAATTTTTAGGTAACAATTACTTGAGCCAATGCCACTTGGATCATCAATTCTGTGAGACAGTGCCACTAACACCATAACATCTGTGAGTCAGTGCCTCTAACACCATACTTGTAAGATAATATTGCTAAGATTTTAAAAATTGAACGTCCCGAGTAAGCTCACGTATAAGAATTATGTGGCGAAACGTCAAACATAAACAATCCAATCATGACAAACTATTGACCTCTGTCACCACCGATCTTTTGTCATTAACAACTCAACAGTGATCTTTTGACATTGATCTTTTGTCATTTACCTCTGTTACCACCGATCTTTTGACATTGACCTTTTGTTATTGACCTCTCAATAGATATCTTTTGACATTGATCTTTTGTTATTGACCTCTTAATAGATATCTTTTGACATTGATCTTTTGTCATTTACCTCTGTTACCACATATCTTTTGACATTGATCTTTTGTTATTGACCTATCAATAGATATCTTTTGACATTGATCTTTTCTCATTTACCTCTGTTACCACCGATCTTTTGACATTGATCTTTTCTCATTTACCTCTGTTACCACAGATCTTTTGACATTGATCTTTTGTTATTGACCTATCAATAGATATCTTTTGACATTGATCTTTTCTCATTTACCTCTGTTACCACCGATCTTTTGACATTGATCTTTTGTCATTGACCTCTGAACAGTGATATTTTGGTATTGATATTTTGTCATTGACCTCTCAACAGTTATCTTTTGACATTGATCTTATGTCATTGACCTCTGATCTTTTGAAATTGATGTTTCGACATTCGTTTATTTGTGCTTTTTTTTTCTATGAAAACTACATGTATTTTCTCTCTCTCTCTCTCTCTCTCTCTTGCTCTCTCTTTCCCTCTCTCTTTCTCTCTCTCTCTCTTTTTCTCTCTCTCTCTATCATGCTATCCCCATTTCTCTATATCTCTCCCTTTGCCACTCACTCTGTCACTCACTTTCTCTCTCTCCCTCTGTCACTCCCTCTGTCTCCACCTCACAAACCGTCGGAGCCCCACACCCCTGCTCACCGACACAATCACCCCTCCCCATCCCCTCCTCACCTAATCCCATTCTTGCTCACATACACCGACTCCCTTGCAAACCGCACCTCCCCTCACGCAATGACAAGCGCCATAATTTAATTTCTCCGTGAGTTGTCCTCCGTTGGTTTTTGGCGCCGACTGGTCGAGTTAGCTCCCTTCTCCCCCCTCGGCTAGTAATGGCTTTGTTTATAAGAACCCGAGGCGCTGGTCCCCGGATCGTTTACTCCCTGTCTAACTTGTCCCTCGTCCCGGACCCGGCACCGGTCCCTAATTTCCGCGCATGATTTGAATTATAATTTTAGTCTGGCTGGAAAGGGATGAGTTTGTTTTTTAGTGAATACCACCCCCTCACACACACATACACTCACACTTTTTTCCAACTCGCCGCACACTCAGAAAAAAGCAAGTATAAGATGTTGAATTAAAGTTTACTTGTGACAAATCCTATCCTCATGTCATCATTTAAGTCCATTGTCTAGCGATACATGATAAAATTCTTTTGAAGATATGTGTTATATTTTTATTTGCAGATTGTCTAGTGTTAGGAACGTCTTTGTTATGCTGCCTTGATGTACTGTCCTTGAAGCACTAACTGAACTTAGCTATCTCCTTGTATTTTTCTGCCTTTTTGTACTGCCTTATTGTACTGCCTTATTGTACTGCCTTATAGAACTGCCTTATAGTACTGCCTTATAGTGCTGCCTTATTGTACTGCCTTATTGTACCGCCTTATTGTACTGACTTATTATACTGACTTGTTATACGGACTTGTTGTACTGACTTGTTGTACTGATTTGTTGTACTGATTTGTTGTACTGATTTGTTGTACTGACTTGTTGTACTGGCTTGTTGTACTGACTTGTTGTACTGGCTTGTTGTACTGTCTTGTTGTACTGACTTGTTATACTGAATTGTTATACTGAATTGTTGTACTGATTTGTTGTACTGACTTGTTGTACTGCCTTATTGTAGTGAATTGTTATACTGACCTGTTTACTGCCTTGTTGTACTGACTTATTGTACTCTTTTAATGTACTACCCAGCGTACCCATTGCGCTATCTAACAATACCAAATGGTCCGCTTTTGGTTATATTAACAATGCGCATTATTTCTGTACAAATGCACTTCCAGTCATTTTTAGGGATATTTAAAACATTTGATGTGTAAAAATCATGGAATGTTAGCAAATTATTTTAAAGAAACATATATTTCAATTGCGTTTGTCAAACTATATCGCTTCAGATCTTAAGGATCTCCACTGACTTCCCGTAGTTAACACGTGTAAACCTCAATATTGAGTCTCTAACACACAAACGTCCTTATACGGCCATTACTGTACCGCGTGCCCTTGAAGTACTTTACTTTTACTGTACCGCGTGCCCTTGAAGTACTTTACTTTTACTGTACCGCATGCCATTGTACGGCCATTACTGTACCGCGTGCCCTTGTACGGCCATTACTGTACCGCGTGCCCTTGAAGTACTTTACTTTTACTGTACCGTGTGCCCTTGTACGGCCATTACTGTACCGCGTGCCATTGAAGTACTTTACTTTTACTGTACCGCGTGCCCTTGTACGGCCATTACTGTACCGCGTGCCCTTGAAGTACTTTACTTTTACTGTACCGCGTGCCCTTGTAGTACTTTACTTTTACTGTACCGCATGCCCTTGTACGGCCATTACTGTACCGCGTGCCCTTATAGTACTTTACTGTACCGCATTAGTCGAGTCCTTATACGGCCATTACTGTACCGCGTGCCCTTGTACTGCCATTACTGTACCGCGTGCCCTTGTACGGCCATTACTGTACCACGTGTCGTTGTACGGCCTTCACTGTACCGCGTGCCCTTGTAAGGCCATTACTGTACCGCGTGTCCTTGTACAGCTTTCACTGTACCGCGTGCCCTTGTAAGGCCATTACTGTACCGTGTGTCCTTGTACAGCTTTCACTGTACCGCGTGCCCTTGTACGGCCTTCACTGTACCGCGTGCCCTTTAACGGCCATTACTGTACCGCAGTAATCGAGCCCTTATACGACCATTACTGCACCAACGTAGAAAAGCGAAAAGCTCCAATGCGCCCCTTGAGATGGGAGGGGTTGGACTGGGGTCTCGAGGTGAAATTAACCGACGACCCCCCCCCCCTTCAAATGACTAAAACCAAATTGTTTCACACCGCCCCCACCCCCATCCCCCACCCCAACTCAACATGTGCAGGTGTGATGACATAAAGTAAATCTAGTGTAGGCAAACTTAAGGACCCGAATCTGTCGGCCAAGCACGTGTTCTCATCGAGACACTATTTCAAACAGCTGCGTTAATTACCGCCAAAATCAACCCTCGTGTAAACAGATCTTATATCGTCTTTCTATCACACTAGAAGATGCAAGTCCTACGCACCGAGACGCGATTTTAAACCGAAAGAAAAAAGAAAACTCAAAAGATTGACGGAGTAATGAACGCTCGGTTGTGAGTCCCTAGACGCACTCAATTGTTTGCGAGGCTAATGAACGCGCGGTGTACAGCGCGGAGTTCTATCGGATCTGTTTGTGTACTTCCCGTTTCATTACATAGACAAACGTGAACAGTCCGTCCCAGTAGTGTAATTACTATCATGTAAACACCAACCGCCCACCCTACGGCTTTGACACACCTTTAGAGAACAACACTATAAGGTGTAGTTATGTTCTATTAAATACAGAAAAGTGCAAATTTTCCTTGTTTCTTTATTAAGTCATCTAATGTAAGACTCCGGTCTCTTGTGTGTTTTATGATAAGTTGTATGATGATGTGATGTAAGATGACCTGTTGTATGATGATCTGATGTAGGGTGCCCTGTTGTATGATGATGTGATGTAAGATGACCTGTTGTATGATGATGTGATGTAAGATGACCTGTTGTATGATGATCTGATGTAGGATGACCTGTTGTATGATGATGTGATGTAAGATGACCTGTTGTTTGATGATCTGATGTAGGATGACCTGTTGTATGATGATGTGATGTAGGATGACCTGTTGTATGATGACCTGTTGTATGATAATCTGATGTAGGATGACCTGTTGTATGATGATGTGATGTAAGATGACCTGTTGTATGATGATGTGATGTAAGATGACCTGTTGTATGATGATCTGATGTAGGATGACCTGCTGTATGATGATCTGTTGAATGATGGTCTGTTGAATGATAGTCTGTTGAATGATGGTCTGTTATATGATGGTCTGTTGTATGATGCATCATGGTCTATTATATGATGGTCTGTTATATGATGGTCTGTTATATGATGGTCTGTTGAATGATGGTCTGTTATATGATGGTCTGTTATATGATGGTCTGTTATATGATGGTCTGTTGAATGATGGTCTGTTGAATGATGGTCTGTTGTATGATGGTATGTTGAATGATGGTCTGTTGTATGATGGTCTGTTGAATGATGGTCTGTTGAATGATGGTCTATTGTATGATGGTCTGTTGAATGATGGTCTGTTGTATGATGGTCTGTTATATGATGGTCTGTTGTATGATGGTCTGTTGAATGATGGTCTGTTGTATGATGTTCTGTTGTATGATGGTCTGTTGTATGATGGTCTGTTATATGATGGTCTGTTATATGATGGTATGTTATATGATGGTCTGTTGAATGATGGTCTGTTGTATGATGGTCTGTTGTATGATGGTCTGCTGTATGATGGTCTGTTGTATGATGGTCTGTTG
>MUZC01002404.1:911543-933383 GCA_002072015.1 Radix auricularia | reverse complement strand
TGTTGAATGATGGTCTGTTGAATGATGGTCTGTTGAATGATGGTCTGTTGAATGATTGTCTGTTGAATGATGGTCTGTTGTATGATGGTCTGTTGTATGATGGTCTGTTGAATGATGGTCTGTTGAATGATGGTCTGTTGAATGATGGTCTGTTAAATGACGCTTGTAAAGCCATGATAAATAAGCTGTCAAGTTTTAAACTAGATTTGCGATATTTTTTCTTTCTCTTTTTTCCCCGTTTTATAATTATCTTTCATCAAACTTTTGATAATTCAACTATATCTAAATTATTGACTTATGCGTGTCATTCAGGGTTGCTAACCGTCCGTAAATTTACGGACAGTCAGAAAAATTTATCGTAAAATTGCCTGTCCGAAAAATTCCGTAAAAACAAATTAATTAAGGCGTCCGTACAAAAATTAACAAAACGTTGAATTTCAACGTTTTAAAAAATCAGTAAATCATGTTTGTGATATCCATTTTCTTGATTTAAATTTTAATTTTTAAATTGTTTAAATGGCATCCCCCGCTCTATTAATAAACTGTAAGAGCTTTCTGGACAGCTAGGAAATCACAACCTTTAAATATTAAATATCACGCGATAAATTATTCATTGGTTATGAAACTAAACTAATACATATGCAAAAAAGTAGATGATCCATCAACTGTTGAAAAGTGTTATATTGATGTTCTTGCATTTTATACCAATGCAATCGGTGCAATCCAGAAAAGAATGCCTATTAGCAACAGAGTGCTAAAGCTCATGTCAGTACTAAAACTCACTAACAGAATATCAGTGGAATAGTCGGAAATTTTGGAACTGGCCTAACTTTTTCCACAAATTGTGTCTCCAGTAGATTTTGACTGTTTAGAGGCGAGTTTATTGACAACCATGTTGCGAATTTAAGCAGTGTCAAGGCCGACAAGAGGTTATGAGGCTTTCTGGCATCAAATTGGACTAGAAGTATCGAAAACAAAGAGTACAGATTTCCGCTACTTTCAAAGTTTGCACAAACAATGTTGGCGCTTCCACACGGAACAGCAAAAGTAGAACTTTTTTTTCTGCTTTTAGTTTATTGAAAACCAACTTGAGAGGCAAATTGTCTACTCCAATTTTGGAAAGTTTACTGATTTTGAGAAATGGACCGGGAAAAATTACTCGCACAATGATCGAGAGTATGAATGTCATACAATAAACTAACCTTATAAAATTTGAGCATGGTAATAGAGACGTGATCATATGGATACTTTATATTTTTTAGCTACAATGCATGGATTATGCTCTATATTCGTTCGTTTTAAGGACAAAATTTTATGTTAAATGTGTCCGTAAAAAATTGTTTTTGTCCGTAATTTTTTTTTGAGAGTTCTTATATATTGTCAGTAAATGTTATTTTATTGAGTTGGCAACCCTGGGTTCATTACATCTCGACTACTACTACATCCTGACAGCATGTATCGATACCAACGTGATCTTCTGGGTCTGCAAGTTTGAAAACATGAAAAAAAATGTCAGAATCGAAAACTATATTACCATTTTTTTAAAGCTGCAAGTAAAGGCAGTGCTTCTCACATGCTTAAGTAATGATGACCGGCAGGAATTTTTCAATAGCATAGCAGACCGGTGCTCTATTTTCCCTGTAGTGGCGATTTAGTGCAATGTTATTTATTTTATTTGTTTTATTTAATGGGCTTATTGTCGAAAAATTGTCATTTTTAATAGTTGCAACCGTAGGAATATAATTAGATTGTTTTGTGCTTTCTTGATAACCTCTGCGGACCGGCAGCTGGTGGACCACGGACCAGCACCGGTCCGAAAACACCTCTTTGAGGAGCACTGACGGAAAGTATTAGACAAGTGGTTCCCAAAGTTATTTGTCCCATAGACCCCTTTTTATAGTCAAATTGTCCACAGACCCCCAAGTGAATTAACTGCATAAATGCCTAGTACAAAAAATACAAAACCAAAAAAAAAAAAAAAAAAAAAAAGCAACATCTTGATGAAGTATTATTGAAATTACAACTTGTGAATTAAATATTAAAACAATCAATGACTTGGATGAAAGTGATTAGAATTTATCAGCGTCTTTATGTCCGACTCAATGTTTTTGAGTAGCAACCACAAATTTCCAAGAAGACATTTTTTTATTGATGATGTTTACAGCGGCATTGAATTCTCGCTCTATCAAATAGGAAGACGTGAATTTTTCAAAAAACTTCTGTACGATGAATAACCCATAATGCATCATATAAAATTGGGATCTGTTTTTTGTTATTTACCAGAATTTGTGAGATCTGTGTTCAAACATTGGTTTTATTTCCTCATTTGTAGATTTTTCAATAAGCTGTTCCTGTATTAGTATGTATTCAACTGTGTATGGGATCTGAGTTTGTCAACGCGCAAACGGGTTCAACAGACAGTCGGAAATATTCAAGTGAAGAATGTCCTTAAATCTTTGGCTCACACACCATAGAGGGCCGTTAATTGTTGTCAGTAAGCAAGCAAGTCTTCATCTCTGCTTTGCAATTTCAAAATATTTTGAAACAAAACCTTCTCCTTTTGGTTCAAATGAGTTTTGTCAAATTCTGCAACAGCTTGTTTTAAATATGCCATATAGTCAAGGGTATAGCTTAAATTTTAAAAAATCTTTCAATTCAGTAAATAACGCTTCACCTATCATATCCTGTTTCCAAACATTTAGTCATAATTCAAATACTCAACTCTGTATTGTCTGCCTTTTTTCTTCGGCTCACTCTTTCTCATATCCGTTGTAACAAACCACTGTTAAAGATTATTAACTTTTTCAAGGGAATGCTGCAGTAAAGCCATTTTGAAGACATCAGGGCATTGGTCACCGATGGTTTATGGCGCACCGTGTTTATTTGCTCAACAAGAGTCAACGATTAGGTATGGGGACGGGTGAAAAAAGGTGTGGATGGAGGAAGACTGGTTGGGAATTCCAACAGACTTGACCTTGGCACTAGAGAGATCTTAACATTGAATTATCTGGGTGCCGCAATCAAGGAGTTACTTTGAGCTATTATCACACTTTTAAAACGTAAAGCCCTCATACGATTGATTGTTGTTTATTGAAACAAGTTTTGATATTGCATATAGGAACACGCTAATGACTTTATGAGGGGCTAAGGAATTATGGAAGTCTGGAACCTCTGCCCTAAGTAATTTCAAAAATTGCCTTAATGCCAGCAAAATTGCAACAACAAAAAAATTGACTTCACCATTTCATCACACCATCAACATTTGATGACGTCATTATCTCATCACATATCCAACATTTTTTTACTCATCATTATATCTCATTATCAATATTCGTGGCGTCATTATTTCATATAACCAACTTTTGATGACGTTATTTTTCTTTATATCAACAGCATTTGATGACGTCAACATTCTTATCATCATCATTTGATGACGTTATTATTTCCTCAAATCAAAACAACAACAAAATTACGTCATTATACCTTGAATCATATCAATAACATTTAGAAAAGTCAAAGTTTCCGGGCCATGCATTCATTACTCTTCCTTCGCTATCTCACAAGTCAAGACTTCAGTGGCCCCACCCAGACCAGATCACCCAGACCTCCCTTCAATCTCCCACACATCAAAGATACAGTCTTTGATGGTCGCCTCTGGAGCTGGTCGCTCTGCGAGTGGCCTGCTGTCCCCCGATGACCGTTCAATGGACAGAGAAAGACCTACGGTCAGTCGTATTTGTACTTGTTATGGTCTCTGGAGGCCCGGACATCAAGGGGTCAAGCCCCGCCATGTTATCGTAGCCCCCCCTGCGCGCGCATGGGGTGGTGATGATGATGATGGCGCTGGGTTACCACCCGAGGGGAGGTAACTTTGCAGCAGCAAGGGGCGCAACTGTCAGTGGTGGAGATAATCAAAAGAATGTCCGTAATATATTACAATGGTTACTCGCTCATCTTCATGTGTTGGAAAATGGGTTGAACTTTACCCACCCCGTGACCTCTGAAAACGATAACACGTTATAAATAACAATTCGTTTCGTACTCTCTGGGCGTGGTTAGTTCATGATTTTTCAGTCTTCGAAATAAACGCTCATTGCATTTATTAAGAATTGGAAATATTGCCGTGTTTGCCATTATCACATTGTACACATTAGACTAAACAAACAAACAAAAAACAAACAAACAAAAAATCTAGCAGTATCTGCATTAATCTTAGCCATGACGCAAATTGAAATGATGGGAATAAAACTTTACAGAAGACAAAATGTAGGGTAGAGATTTGAAATGGAAAAAATGTGAGGTTAATGTAATATAGGGGTGGCAAGCAGGGCCGCTTTAAGGAATTGGAGGCCCTAGGCGAAGTGAATTTGGTGGCCCTTAATGTAATAGTAAAAATAAATAAATATGGAAAGATTCTTGTGCGAGGTCCCCACTAATGATGAGACTAATCACAGGCCCCAGGCGGCTGCCTAGATTGCCTATGCCTAAAGTCGGCCCTGTGGCAAGACATGTAGTAACTGAGAGCTATTTTAAATTATTAAATAATCGTTGAGTGCAATTTTGGTCTTTAAACATTTTTTTTAAACAGATCAAAGTATTTATTTAACTGAAGAAATGCCATCTGTTAAGACTTCTGTGACGGCTGTATCCGGTCTGATGTATAACCAAAAACCGCACCTTTATTCTCAAAAAGTATAACAATTTTATAGACATTGTATTAAAAGTGTACGTGGAAGAGTCAAAGTTAGAGTTAGAGTTAACTGGTCAATTTCCAAATAATGGACATTGCTTCCGTTTAAATAATGTTAATGTATTGAATGTAAACAACAAAAGAAATTAAGGCTGTTATCGATTAATTTAAAATTAAACTGAAAATTTCAGGGGAAGTAATAATAGCCATTTTTTATTTGAAAATAAGTAGTTCAATATAATGTCAATGAATTTAAATTTTGTTATTGTTAATTAAGTAAAAACAATGTTTAATTTCTTATATTATTTTCCTTATAAAAAGTTTATTTTAAAGTTTACACTTTAATTTCTTTTAATGGAGAAGTTTGTACGTAAAAAAGCAAACTATTGTTAATTATTAATAATTAATTATTTATTAATAAATTGATGACGATATTTACAACATTTTCCCTAATTTTAATCGCTATTTTATCTATTAAAATAATTTTATTGATAAAAAATGTACCGATTAATCGAGAAATTAATCGATAATTTCCGCAGCCCTAAAAAAATATATAGATAACAAAAAGAATTTCCCTTAAGAACGAGATATGATATTCATAATCAATTATTATGTGCATTAAGAAGAGAAAAAACGCTTGAAAACGGCAACCGGACATAAAAACATATGATGGGTTTATTAGATGGATAAAAGTTATACTTGTTTTATTTATAAATGTCTCAGCGAGTATTATCTGCACATACTTTTTTAAATCTATTTCACAAATTTCACAAAAACTTTCTACTGTGAGAGTTGATACTTTATTGATACTTTATTAGAGGTCTTTATTATATTTTTTTAATCATGACCGTTAGCTAGGCGTTCTAGTGCGCCAACGGCGCCTACTTTTTCAAAAGCCCAAGTAACCTGTTTGATAAATACGAAATATTAAACTTTCTGAAATGTACACAAAGTATTTTATATTAATGAATCATCAAATCCTCTTTTTAGAGCGTTCCCTTTTCCAAAAATAAAATATGAGCTCAAACAATAACGTCATACATTATTTTACGGCGAGAAACACCACGCGCTCTGTTAATCTCGAAACCAAAATGATACCATTCTTTTTGAATTGCTATGAACTGTCGTACAATGTCCCTCAGAATTTAGTAATTAGTGACTTGTGTTTTTATATTATTTATTTTTCAAATTTGCTCAAAAATGTCATTTAAATCGACCCTAACGTGCCAGACAATAAATGAAATTAAAATGTACAGCTAATATCCATCGCCCAACCCTCCACTCATGGAAACAACGAGCTGTAGATGAGCTTAGTCAGAGAAGTCAAACAAAATGTAAACAAAGAATAGAATTGTATATATACGATGCCGTCTTTCTACTAACGGGATTAGAAGGTGGAAAGAAAATCTGAAAATCTATACACCAAAAATTAATTATCATTGGCAGTAGTTCTGTTCCGAGAAGTTTTCGTAATGCAGGGGCAAGTTCGAGTTCTTTTCACAATAAATATTTTAGCCTATTAAAAGTTTATTCATACAATTTATTTTGTTTTCATATTATTTTTAGTTGGAAAAAAACATAATGGACCTTAGCCATTTGCTCAACATTACGGTCTAAATTCTTCCATTGATAGCCTTAGGCCTTAGATATCGGGATTGGTAGAAAGAAAATGAACTTAACAAAATATGGAAAAACCTGGTTTGCCTATAAGACTTCATTTCGACTATTGGCTGTTGTTGATATTTTTTCAGTATCTCCCACAACATGTTTTATTTTGGATTATTATCAATTAGCAACAACACGAATATTTTTAAAAAATCTGCGTTTTTTTTTAATCAATCCGATTCGAGCAACGAAAAAAAAAATTATAAAAATAAAATCATCTGTTTCTAGATGTCAGGGTCGTAAACCTTTTCATCACTCTGGCTGCGTGTGCCAGTTTGTTTTAATACACCAGACTATCCATATTATATCGATGGCCTGATTTGCCATGAGAGAATTCTTAAAATCTTAGAATCCTAATATTAGTGTCGTCACTGAAAATCCTACATGTGAAAGAAATCAGCAGTCCCGAGCCTTCGCTCTTCATGGGGCTTCCCGGAAAACCCCCCCAGCCCTCTGGCCCCCTAAGGGGTGCGAAGGCTGGGAAGCCCCCCCCCGGAGCGGTCGCTGCTACAAGCGGCCGCCTGGGCGTCCAGGGCGCTGGGCCGAAAACGCCTCCCACTAAAGTGTTCCTCCCGAGGGAGGTGTGGAATTTGCCTACTATGACTCGCTATCAACATAGTATCACTTTGGCGCCACCACGGCAAAGCTTACGAGTCTATATAGTTTAGATCGCCGCAAGGCGTGGGGATCATCACTGACCTAACTAGGGTTTAACCCCCACCGGAAGGTTTCCTCAGAGCTGGCGACCAAAAGCGTTTCCTAGCGGTACCTTTTGCTATTCCGTACTGGCGCTCCTGGCCCTAAACCGGCACCGCTCAACAGCATTGCTAGTTAATTGAGGGGGACGAAACGGTCGCTTCGGAGTAACCCGACCCTCAACGGGTACTTTGGTTTTCATCATCTGCATTGCATCTAGATGCTTTGCCTAAGATCCGTACAGCGACTGTAATCATATTTGACTAGCACCTATCGCCTAACAACGGCCTTCGGCTATCCAAGCCTGGGGTTTGTCGGTTTCAGGTCGCAATGCGCACCACGACCTTACTCGTCTGTCGAACCACGTAGAGGTCACCCCATCTCGACAGAGTGTCGTCACTAAATGATTCTTTTATATACTCCTTGTCTAAACATTTAATTTGTTTCTATATGTCAAAATAACAACGCACAGCTAATATATTTCCAGCGAAAATTACCTCACCCAGACGTATTGACTATACATTCACTGATCGACAACGATGCGGCTCACGAATTTTTGTGTTGCGCTGTAAGACTTTCACCCAAAAAACTCTGCATTACGTAATGGGTGCAAAACTCGAAATCTAAATTTATTGGGTTCTGATTCTTCCTCCCCCCCCCCCACTCCAAAATAAATATCTGCCGATTATTCTATTTGTAGAAGTCTTATTTTATAAACAAGATTTTAACGATGTTGCTTTTCAGTTTTCAGGCGCTCGTAATCTTTGATATCTAAGTACCAGGATGTGGTCGTCAACGTTACTGTCAAAGACTTTATTTGTCTCATGTGAGAGGGTGAGTGGGGGTCTGGGATTTATTAATATCGGAATCGTGCTAACCACATGCAGAAACCTGGAGTAAAATTTAAAAAATTCCCAGCTGAAGTGACCTTGATAAACAAATACCAAGGCAACCTCTCACAGTATGACCTTCATCCCACCTTAAAGCCTTGACATTCCGACCGTTTTCGGACAGCGGTGTTTCTAACGGTCTCTTCGGGTCCCTTGAAACAAACAATCAAAACAAAATTTTGGTAAAACCTTCTACATCGATCTTCTATCAATAACTGACCAATGCTTTCTGCGCCACATTCTTTTATCCCCCTTCCCCCGAGCTTTCCGGACGATTTCAAGTGGACAGATTACAAAAGAAAGGCACGTCTTGCACAGAGTCGTTTCATGTCCGTGCACGCGTTACGTCCGCGCCGGTGTGCAAGTAATGAGTAGTCATGCACGCCACACGTACCCCCTCCCGACTCTAAGCTGGTAGAGGTGGGGGTTGCTGGGAGGTGGTGATGGTCGGGGGGAGGGGTCCTGTTAAGTGGACTTCTGATTCCTAACGATGCTGATAATCCCGATAAGAACCAACGCGATTACGCCGGCGATAATGGACCTCTCGTGGGGTGTGCGTGTGTAGTGGAGCGAAGGGAGAGACGGGGTGCGCCCCAGGGGGTGGGAGTGATACGGCGGTCACGCGCCTCGAGATCTGGTCTGCAGTGAAATTAAGACAAGTGAACGGAACCTGGACATCCCAAAGTTTTCTGTGTCCTACATTTATCTATGATTGGCAGAAAGCTTAATCTAATTGTGGTGACGAAGGGTCTCTAAGATCTGAAATGCGCATGCGTTGTGCGATAAACCATAACATGTTTTATATTTGAAAGGTATTATGCCACATTATGCATACATTAGTACACCGTGTAATTAAAGATAATCAAATAAACAAAAGTTTGTGTGTTTTTTCTCTACGATTTTTATCTAAAGTTTGTTATTTATGTATTTGTTTAAATTAATATTCAAATTTCCCAGTTCAAAAATAAAAAATTAAATAAAAATTTTTAAAAAGACATCGGATATTTCCATGGTATATGCTTAATTAATTTTTTTTTTCAAAACAAAGAGAGAAGAAAAGAACGAACCAGAAAGTGAGAGAGAGAGAGAGAGAGAAAGAGAGGGCGGCGAAAGGTAGGAGTTATATGGGACAAAGTGAAAAAAAATTGCTTATTGAATGTATAGACTTGACCCACTAAACATAACATACAGCTGACTTGGTCTGTCTGTCCATCTGATTTGGTCTGTCTGTCAATCTGACTTGGTCCTACCCCAATAATCAAGTTTTAAAAAGACCAGCCCCTACCCCAATAATCAAGTTTTAAAAAGACCAGCCCCGACCTCAATAAATTTTTTACAAGACCAGCCCCTTCCTAAATAATCAATTTTTAAAAAGACCAGCCCCTACCTAAATAATCAATTTTTAAAAAGACCAGCCCCTACCCCAATAATCAAGTTTTAAAAAGACCAGCCCCTACCTCAATAAATTTTTTAAAAGACCAGCCCCTACCTAAATATTCAATTTTTAAAAAGACCAGCCCCTACCTAAATAATCAAGTTTAAAACAGACCAGCCCCTACCCCAATAATCAAGTTTAAAACAGACCAGCCCCTACCCCAATAATCAAGTTTAAAAACAGACAAGCCCCTACCCCAATAATCAAGTTTAAAACAGACCAGCCCCTACCCCAATAATCAAGTTTAAAACAGACCAGCCTCTATTAACCCAATAATCAAGTTTCAAGAGGAGATCTATACACTCATTACCTACAATGTATTGTTGTTCAATGAAAACAAGCATTTTTATCAGCTTCACACGTGACGTAAATTATGCTGAATAAATTATAGATCTCAATTATAATCAACATGTCATGACATTCACCCCAAGATGCTAATGATTATTTTCTGGGGGTTTTTTTATTTGTTTTCCTGTGACTTGTTTTTTTTTTAATTGTCAAACGTGTGACTCTTCATTGCATGCAGCAACATATACTTTTATATCAGACATTTTAGAGTTTGTTTGTTTTCATGACAATTTAACTGCTATCTTCTTATTCTTGGTACA
The DNA here is from genome assembly GCA_002072015.1 of Radix auricularia. Lineage (NCBI taxonomy): Eukaryota > Metazoa > Mollusca > Gastropoda > Lymnaeidae > Radix > Radix auricularia. The sequence continues at coordinate 923,399 of MUZC01002404.1, read as the reverse complement.
CAACTTTTTTTTTCTACGGCCACACATGAAACTGAGTTTACTGAGGGATGGAAAAGTACATTTCTTTACTGTTTTTTTTTACTTCAAGTGTTTTAAAAAGTAAAAAAAGTAGAGACTAGCGAACAAAAAAAAAGTATCTGTTTGATTCGATTATTGGAGGGGGTGGATGGGGGGGAGTTGAGTAACATATACACCGTCTACGGGACTAGGTCAGCACAGCGAGAGATTGCAATACCCGTGGTGGGGTGGCTGGACGTTGAGGTAAACACCCACCCCCACCCCACACACACTCCAGTGTCACCGGTTCAATCCCATTATGAAGATTTGCGTTCACCCACGTGCTGTTCCTGGATTAAAAACTTCAAAAGAATCTCCACAATGGCCGGGGTCGTTTACGGGGCAATTTATAAAAACTTCTTTGGGGATGAGAACCCCTGGAGGTTTAAACAAATGAAGTGGGAATCCCCCCCACTTCCTCCCAGAAGTCCAGACCAGCAAATGGTAATTTGTACAGTAATGATCTACACGGCTGGGGTAGCCGACTCCTTGATGACGTCCGGAGCCCCCGTTCAGTCGTCTGCTGAGAAGTGAGCCCCACAACACGACTGCACGTAGTCACGTGGTCGTCTCACTTCAGGGCTCCTGGCGCGCAAAGGTTCATCTAAAGACGAATTGTTTACCTAGGACTTTGTCTTAAAGTTATTCCCCCCCCAACCCCACCCCTCACACACACACACATTTTATTGCATTTTAAATTACGCAACATTTTGCAGTTTAGATGAAAGCGACTTGAATGTGTTAAGAATAACGTAAGTTAAATTAGTGCGCATGACATTTGCAAGGGAAATAGAACTGACAGGATTTCTCTCACAGACGCCTTACATCAATACAATAGTCCTTTGCTCTGTCATTTCAAACTTTTTTCGTGATGTGTAGATTTTAATTTTAACATAATTGGAAGAGAACATTTAGCTCAAGAGCATCCAAAGATTTTTGTTATTTAAAAAGAAATTTTGCTTGAGAAAATAACTTTAACACAGTAAATTTTTTAAGTGACATTTATATTTAAACTAGGGCTGCGGAAATTAACAATTGACTCCTGAGTTGATCGGTAAAAAAAATTGTATCGATTAAAATGATTTTAATCTATAAAATGGCGATTGAAATTAAAGAAAATATTTAAAACAATTTTTCCCTTTATTTATAAATAATTAATTAGATCTATTAATAATTAATAATAGTTTGTTTGTTTGTTTTTTTTACGTACAAATTCTCCATTTAAAAAAAAAAGTCATTCAAAGTGTAAACTTTAAAATACGCAGTTTTTATAAGGAAAATGATATTTAAAAAACATTGTTTTTACTTAATTAACAATAACAAACTTTAAATTCATTGACATTAAATTGAACTACTTATATTTAAATGTATCTCCTAAAAATATCACTATTTAAAATTAAATACTTAAGTTATGAGCATTTTATGAAATATTCTGTGTAATGACGTCATAATCTTATTTTCAACTTTAATCAAAATTATCGCTTAATTATTCGGTAATTTTTCAAAAGCTAACGATTCACTTTAAATTAATCGATAACAGCCCTAATTTAAACATTTATTTTCATAAATTTGGGGACGCCCTGACTCACTGACTCATTACTAATTCTCCAACTTCCCGTGAAAGCAGAAGAATGCAACTGTTTTCCTTATATGAGCTATATAAAAATTGAAAATCCCCAAATTTCCCGAGTAGTCAAACTAGGTAGAAGCATTAAACGTTGGGTGGGGGGGTGTTGTTAAGTACACTTCCCGATGGTAGCAGGTGAAAAAATATTTAAAATATCCCTTAATGGGGGCCGGGGGCTTAAATGTAGGTTTTTTTTTCTTATATGAAGTATATAAAAACTGAAAATCACTAAATCTCCTATTTCTCTTGTAGGTAGAAGCATGAAACTTTGGGAAGTTTTTTTAGCACACTCTTACAACAATAATTGTGAGAAAGAAATTTAAATTTCCCACTCATGAAGGGCCGGAGGGGGGGCAAACAAGTTTTTTTCCTTTTATGACCTTTATCAAAACTGACTCATCACTAATTATACTACAATTTCCCAGCATGTAAGGAAAAGCATATATGAAACTTTGGGAAGTTGCTGACTACACTCCCGCGATGGTAATATAAAAATATCACTCACTGGAGAGTGTAGTTTTTCCCCCTTATATGATCTATATTAAACAGACTAATCATTAAATCTACAACTTCCCGTATAGGTAGGAGCCTGAAACTTTGGGAGGTTATTGAGTATATACAGTCTCACGAAGATGACTGGTTAATTTGTTTCACAGTGTCCATCTGGGGCCCAGATGTACTTTTTTTTCCTTAAATGAGCGTTATAAAAATTGAAAATCTTTAATTCTCTTACTTCCCGTGTAGGGTTGAAAATGAAACTTTGGTAAGTTGTTAAGTGCACGCCCGAGATGGTAACAGGAGAACAAAATATTCAAATTATCACTAACTGGGGGCGGGGGGCGAAAAAACATTTTTTTTCCATATAGGAGCTTTTTAGAAATTGGAAATCACTAATTCTCACATTTCTTGAGTAAGTAGAAGCATGAAACTTTGGAAAGTTGTTGAGTTTACTTTCACTACGGTAACAGGTTAAAAATCTATTTCAATTATCAATTATTGCGGGCCGGGGGTCTAAAAGTAAAAGTAGTTGTTATTTTTTTTTCTTATATTAAAAACTGACTCATCACTAATTCTCCAATTTTCCGTGTAGTTAAGACATGAAACTCTTTGAAGTTATTGAGCACAGTCTCCTAACGATAATTGGCGAAAAAGACATTTAAAACTCCCACTTGTAGCGGGCCAGGGGCCCAAATGTAGGTTTTTCTCCTTTTATAAGTTATCTGAAACAGATTCGTCATTAAATCTCCAACTTCCCCTGTAGATTGGAGCATAAAGCTATTGGAAGTTGTTGTACACTCCTGCGATGGTAACAGGCTAAATACATTTAATTTATCCCTAAAATCCCTAAAATTGGGGTTGGAGCCCAAATGTAGTTATCGCCTAATATTACAACTGATACATCACTAATTCTCCAATTATCCGTGTAAGTAGAAGCATGAAACTTTGGGAAGTTTTTCAATAACCTACGGCAATGCTACAATGCCATCAGGCGGAAAAATATTAAATTATCAGCTGGATAGGATCTAGGACAGTCAGTCATTTTTTACTTTAGTTTTTCCACGGGACCACGAAAGACAGACACAAAAGACGGTGAATTTAATATATTTATTATATTTATCATGATGTAGATTAAAATCAATTTGTGTTTTGAATTGGTGTAACGCGGGTATTCAACACTTAACTGAAATCCTAATTTTCCGCTGCAATGCGCGGGTATTTTGCTAATATATAATATAAAGATAACATGGCATGTTTTGTTATTGTTTGTTTTTCTTGGAAATGTTTAACTTTTCAAATACAGACACAAACTAAGTAAATTGTGAGGTTAAATGATTTTTTAAAATCCGTTGAAGTGACGTCATTTTTCTTTGTCGGTGGAGCGAGTGGACTTTTAGATCTCTGAGGTCGTGTGTTTCCCGCGGGACCGTGCAATGGACCCTAGACCCACGTCCACTGGACCCTAGACCACCATCAAATGGACCCTTGACCACCGTCAAACGGACCTCAGACCAACCAACAGTCAATGGACCTAAGACCAACGGTATATGGACCTTAGACCAACTGCCAATGGACCTTAGACCAATGGTCAATGGACCTTAGACCAACTACCAATGGAACTTAGACCAACTACCAATGGACCTTAGACCAATTACCAATGGACCTTAGACCAACTGCCAATGGACCTTAGACCAATGGTCAATGGACCTTAGACCAACTACCAATGGACCTTAGACCAACTGCCAATGGACCTTAGATCAATAGCCAATGGACCTTAGACCAATAGCCAATGGACCTTAGACCAATAGCCAATGGACCTTAGACCAATAGCCAATGGACCTTAGACCAATAGCCAGTGGACCTTAGACCAACGGCCAATGGACCTTAGACCAACTGCCAATGGACCTCAGACCAACTGCCAATGGACCTTAGACCAATAGCCAATGGACCTTAGACCAAATGCCAATGGACCTTAGACCAATGGTCAATGGACCTTAGACCAACGGCAAATGGACCTTAGATACCTATTCAGTTTGGACACTGCAAAAGTTAATTCACGTTGCGGACAATTGAAAAAATTAAAACTGTTGAGATAGCATAATTATAAGAGATGTCAAGGAGGATAAGGAGGGGGGATCATAATGTTCAATATACGTGACAGTTATACACAAAGCTTGCAATTCGGCCTGTCCCCTATTTCTTCTATCAAATAATATACTTCTATTTTAACGACAACACAGATAGATACAAAGTTTTCCATGGCCTCAACTCTCAGCCTCAGTGATGTCGAAGTGGAAACTTAGTTACTGTATCTCCTAGTTATTATGTGCTTATGAATATATAATTTTTATTTTGGTTTTTACAATCTTTATATAATTAGTATGTGGATATTAGTTGCTGGTACATTGGTTTGTTTTTAAAATAAAAAATAATTAATAAAATTTTAATAAGTTTTGAAAAACAGTGTCCTTGCGGTATGAAAGAAAAAAATGCTCTTTTATTATGGGCAGAGCCGTTGATCCTAGTGATTTTTTTAAAGCAATTATTTTAGGATTTTGTTAAACTTCAATATGAGCACCAGTGACTATGAGGGATCGTTAAATCATAGACCCCTAGCACTCCTTGAAGATTTACATATTTTTTTGCTGTGGATAAAAGACGACATTCAGCCTTAAAAATAAAATGAGTCTCGGTTTTAAATCGTATAATTAAGTATAATTGACCGATTGGCGACCATCAATTGCCATCATATTTGTGCATACGGTCTCGTCCTTTGGTGGATTAAGGGGGGGGGGGCTGATCGGACTAAAGCCAGGGGCCCCAAATTTTTTAGGGGCTCCAATGATTTAGGGGCCCCCAAACTTTGTATATTTTATAATAAAAGTAGGCAAATATTTTCACGAATTCTTGAAAATATTGTCAATTAAATAAATTAATAAAATCGTATCTATTATTCTGAGCGCTAATCAGACCCCATAGTCTTAATAATCGAAAAACTTGATTTAATTGGCTCAAAAAAAAAAGAAAGTATTATAGAATATTGTTCATTTTTTAAAATATACGAATTCCATGTAAATTCTGCTGGCCGTACGGAAGTGTGTAGACTTTTAGTACAAGTGATGTCGGGATCGATTCCCAGTGGTGTAATGATTTATTTTATTAGCCAGTTTACACTCAATTTGAGTATACCGGCAAACACTTGAAACAGTTATTTCTTCTTGTCCATTTTTTTTCCATGCATAATATTATTTGGCCGGGTAGGGCGACCCAGTAGTACAGAGAAAGTATGAGCAAGGAACCAATGGACTATTTAGTTACAGTCTTATATTAGCTGCTAGCAATCATTCTATTTATAGGAACGCTGACTGTATAGGGCCTTGTGATTGCAGCCAGGGGCCCCGTGCAGTCTTAATCCGCCCCTGGTCTCGTCTCACCAGGCCAACCCCCCCCCCCCACATCATTGTTTAGCACTTAATAAATTCATTAGCGTGTTCCTTTATGAAATAATATCAAAACTTGTTTCAACAAACAATAATCAATGGTATGAGGGCTTTACGTTTTAAAAGTGTGCTCATAGCTCAAAGTAACACCTTGATTGCGGCACCCAGCTAATTTCATGTTAAGATCTCTTTAGAGTCAAGGTCGCGTCTGGTGGAATTCCCAACCCGTCTTCCCCCCCTTCCCACCTTTTTTTCACCCGTCCCCATACCTAATCGTTGACTCTTGTTGAGCAAATAAACACGGTGCGCCATAAACCATCGGTGACCAATGCCCGGATGTCTCCTAACATAAACACAGACGGCCATTAAACGGTGATAGAGCAACCGTAGGACACCGCCATGACACCCGCTCTATCTGTTAGTCGACCTCCGTAAATAGAGCAAACTAATTTGTCCCGGCCGGCCGTACGAAATGGCGCATTCATTGGTCCGTACAATTAGCCCGATTAATCAGGGGCGTTGTTTTAACAAGATAGCGCGTGTTTAGAGGCCGGGGATTTCGTCACCTCGTACTGTCGAGCATCTCGATGGTCCCCCTATACAACCCCCCTCCCCATTTCCATACCTCCCTCACCTCGGAGAGGATTGGCTGAGGTGATTAACACTCCAGGCGTTGTCTTGGGATAGTGTGTAGACTGGGGGTGGGGTAGGGGTGTTGTACTTGACACGAGGTAACTACCCTAAGCGATCTCAGGGGCGGACCCACCACACCCGGTTAAATGTTATCAAGCTTTCATGGGCCTGACTGACATACTCATACAGTGATGGATCTCAAATAACAATTTAGGGATCGCTGAAAAACACGACACTAAATGCATGTGTTCTTTTTAAAATGTTTATAATTAACCAAAGTAGAATTGTATGTCGAGTCATAACGGAGCTCATACTTTTAAACATAAGCCTCTGAAATTGTAAGTGCTTGTGTGGCTTTAAGTTGTGATTTATGTTGTGAATGGTTTTGGATCAACTTACTAAAACTAGGTGACTAAAACTGTCTGACAACATTGTACTTATCTACATATATATANAGTATGTCAGTATGTATGTGTTCGCGCGCGCGTGTGTGTGTGTGTGTGTGTGTTTGTGTGTGTTTGTGTGCGTGTGCTTGACCTCTCGGGATGGTAACTGGCAACTTTTTTCCTCCATTTAACACACATGGGGCGCCGGGGGCCCTTAATGCCATTTTATGCTTATATGAGCTTATATAAAATCAATTTAAGCGCTATCTACCTGATAAATTGATGGATTTTAACCAAACTTTGTATTAAAATACTTGATAGCCAATATTAAAATATTACACGGAACTGATCTCCTAATGAGCCCAGGGGTCCCTAAATGTAGTTGTTTTCGCCATATTAGCTTCATCAAAATTGGTGTAAGCATAAGTTACTCTGAAAATTTATGGATCAAAGTATGTATGTATCGATGTATGTATGTATGTTATGTATGTATGAATTTACGTATGTTTTTCCGTTACAGCTGAGAAAGCAATTCATCCGTTCACGATGAAACTTTATGAAATTGTTGCGTATGCTACCGGGTTGGTTTTCTTTGGAAAAATTTTTGAAAATGACAGTGACACTCATGGGGGTCCGAGGCCCCAAATGTTTTCTTTCCTTATATGAGCAATATAAAAATTAGTTTAAGCTTTAGCTACTTGGAAAATGAATGGATCTTGACCAAACTTGGTACTTACATACTTAAAGACAATATTAAACGGCGTTGAACTCCTAATGTCCATTCCTTTGGGAACAGGGGCCCAACATCTTTTTTTCGTAAGCGTTTAAGAATTTATTCCAATTATGATTCTACATAAGCTTGAATAATATCTTAAAAATGTATCTCTAATTATGATTTAGAACGAACTAAACATGTATTTTTAAGATAATTTCTTGCACCGATTGGGCCTGTGGGCCGTTAATTCCGTTTTTGCCTATAGCCTATATATGCGATGTATATATAAATTGTATACGCTTAAACGTCTGGGAAAATGAATGGATCTGAACCAAACTTGGTGTATAATGATGATAGCCCATATTAAAATTATGTAGGACATTGAATCTATAATGGTTATCCTTTCAGACCGGGGGCCTTGATTATTTTTTGTAAATGTTTACAATTTTATTCCCCATTCTGTGCCATGGTTTCGACAAATATCGACAATATATTTAATATTATCCAAATTAAAATAAAGAAATGGTTCAAAATTTAAATCTTGCACCAATTGCAACAGGGGAGGCCTGATTTCATGTTTTGCTCATTTAGATCTTGATATATAAATCAAAGTATGTCTTTGTGTGTGTGTGTGTCTGCATGTCCTTTATAAATCATGCATTCGATCGTCATACAACTTTTGGACACTGCCAAGTACGCTCCCGGAAAGATAACTGGAAACTTTTTTTTTTCTTTTACCACTCATGGGTCGCTGGAAGCTGAAGTTGTCAATTTTTGCTAATATAAGCTATATACAAATTATTTAATGCTTTAGTTACTTAGTAATTTGATGGATATTAACCAAACTTTGTATTTAAATACTTGACAACATATATTAAAATAATATGTTGAACTGAACCCATGATCATTCCTTCAGGACTGGGTCCAAAAATACAATTTTTCTTAAACATTTAAGATTTAAATCCCAATTCAATTATAAATTATCTTGACGAATAATTACCATATATCTAAAGTTATGTAGATTGAAATGCACATATGTTTCATTTTTACATCTCGCAGTGAATGGGTCCTGGGGCCCATAATTTCATTTTTTACGTATATGAGCTATATACACAAAAAGTGTATGCGTCAGCTACTGTGCAAATGAATAGAGCTTAACAAACATTAGTATACAAAAACTTGGTAGCCCATATTAAAATGCTGTAGAGCACTGAACTTCTAATTTCTATTCCTTTGCGGCCAGTGCCCTAAATTTCTTTATTCGTATAAATTTAAGATTTTTACCCCATTCATTCTTTTTTTTAAATAAATGAAAATGGACAGGTTTTATAAATTGACAACCTGCACCGAATGGGCCTAGGGTTCCCTGGATGTCTTTTTTTACTTATATTAGCTGTATTAATATTATTTGGATAAATTATTGGATCTTGCCAAGCTTAGTACATAAAACTCAAGAGTCTTTACCATAGGGCACTGAACTTCTAATTTTCATACCATCAGGGAAAGGGTCCCAAATGCTTTTAATGCACTTTAATAATTTAATTTCATTATCAATTTTACAGGACACTGAGAAATATAAATATAGCATGTGTTCGTGAGAATGACAATAACAAGTTAAAGTATCACTCGTTTTTAACCGGCCCCTTCATATCGTATTTAAAAAAACATTTTAAGCTTTTAAATTATTAATTGATTTATCTGTTAGATATGGTTTGCCATGAAACTTGGACTTTATTTGCACACTTCCGCGTAGGTTTCTGGTATAATTGTTTTTAAAACATCACTCGTTTGTTTCTTAAATTTATTCATTATTACAGAGATCGCTGCAACGCACGACTGGTCAGCTAGTGCTTATATAAATCTGGTTTCTCTGGATTTGTTGTGACCTTTTTTTTTTTTTTTTTTATCTAACTGCGATTCCAGAAGAAATATCTGGGATCAAGATAAGAACGTGGCATTGTGTGCTCTTGTCTCTAATTCACCGGAGAGTGTTGGTGGGGTGGGAATTGTGACTAAAACACACGGATGGTGGCAGGATGATATGGTGTTATGGTGAGATGGTGGCAGTGGGGACATGGCGACAAGGAGGCATTGTGAAATGGTGGGATGGTGAGATGGTGTCACGTTAATATGGTGGAATGTCGGATATTTCCAAATAAATCCACTCCCCCCTCTCCCCATTAAAAATGGTTTTTGAAAGGCCAACCCTGCCATGCCTCAGATATCCCACCTACCCCCCCTCACCCACCGATACGGCCTGACAACCTTTTCGTTAGTAAAAGGACACAAAACCCATCTACACTTTCCGCTGACAACAAAACGCCCAGGTACCTGGTCATGAATGATCGCATGGTCATAATTGCTCGTGTCCAGACAGACGCCAGGGCTAAGTGCACCCTATCCGTTAGAGAGATACTGGCTGACAACTCTTCCTACCTACCCCTTGCCATCCCCGCTGGGGCTTGGACTTTTCCTCCCCTCAGAAGACGCCCAAACCAATCCGAGACGAGCTTTCGATCAAGTCTCGCCTCCCCCCTCCCCCCATCGGAATGTATCGCCTTTCCCGATTGGCTCAGATTGCGTCACCAGCGTTGCTATGCTCTCCCGAGCCCTACATAGCAACGAGCACCCAAGACAAAAGCCAGACCTCCACAGCGCCAGTCGTGGAGAAATTGATGAAATGGTGGATTGGATTAAAAGTATTAATCGCCTTTTTTTATTTGAAACATTTCCGTGACAGGAAGTCCATCCCAGTAAGCCCAGTTCAGGCACCACGTAAAAAAAAACAACGAAAGGATGAGGGAATTGTTAATGAAAGTGTATGGAGGAAATTTGGACGGAGCAACCTCTCCGTGGGAGAAGAAGAGAGTAAAAAAAAACACAAAGTTTTAGAGGTGTATTTCAGATTGAAAGATTGTTGTGAGGTCGTTTTAAAGAAACTAGATTTTATTTCTATTTATTTAATATTTATTTTTACTACACCCCAAAAGCTCTCATCCACCGTTGAAAGAGATTTTAGATTTTTTAAAATCATTACGAGAGCATCAAAATACGGTCGTTGTGACAGTTAGTGACATTTCATCGCTGCGGTGTAATCATGTAAACATGCATCCTCCCCCCGCCACCTCCCCCAAATCACATCAATATTCTCCCGAAGATACGCCTTGACAACTGCGTGAAAGAACGGTCGTCTTGGGATAAAAGTGGAGTGGGGGGGGGGATTAAGAAGCCATCTTGTACTCGTTGGTTTGTTGTTGACTCGGCGCTGGTTTATCTCGACACTTATTGTAAATATATCTTGTCTTATATATACAGACGCTCCACAGACCATGACGGATGATCTGTTGGCAAGTGATGCAGCGGTCACAGGCCACGGCTATGAGGGTTTCACGCATTACCCAGCCGTCTAACAATTGTTTTGTACCCCTTCGGAGCTGGGTGGCTCAAGGACGCCCTGGTTCCCAGACCCCCCCCCTTTTTTTTCTCCCATAGATTCGAACTCGTGACCATCGGTACGCCAGTCGAGCGCGCTGTCACTCGACCACCGTGTCCCAAATATATATGATCCCAGCATTGCCAAATTTATTACCCTGTCTCAAAACTCATGGTAAAATGATATCAGATTTCAGCTAAAGGATAAAGTTTCAGGATGCTTACATTAACTTACAGACAGTGCAAATTTTAAATAATCTAACATTCTAATGGTAAATAATCCGAATACTAGCACACCGAAGGCGGGCGCCTTAATTCAGATTCTCCCCCCCTCTCCACCTCCGGGTCCCAATTTTATTTTTATCAACCCTGCCAAACTTCATGGACTCTTCCTTGAAACCCATTCGAAAAAACAATCACAGGAACTAACATCCCGCTCCCTCTGTTTTGAAACGCACCCTACCGCTTTACGGACACCTCTCCAACTAAATTGATACACCTTACCCCATATGGACACTAAATAGACACCTGCCTATATAAGGACATTCCTTTCCCTTATATGGACACACCCCTCCCCTGTACGGACACCCCTCCCACCTGTACGGACACACCCCTCCCACCTGTACGGACACACCCCTCCCACCTGTATGGACACACCCCTCCCTGTTACGATATGGACTCCCCGTATACAGACATCCCCTCCATATATGGACACCCCTCCCCTAAATGGACTCCCCCTTCCCGTGTACGGACACCCCCTCCCATAAATGGTCACACCACTCCCATAAATGGTCATACCTCACTCTCAATGGTTACACCCTCCCCCTAAAAAAGCACCGTATAGGGAGGAGGAGCAGCCTGGCCTCTATCCAGCAACAGTGGGTCTTCACCCATGTTGTCTGTCCTCGTACTGGCAGCTCGCTAACTGACATCGACTCACGAATGTTTGTTATTATAAATCCACTCTAGATCCAACCATGGATTTTGTTTGTTTGTTTTGTTTGTTTGTTTGTTTGTTTGTTTGTTTTTTTTTTGTTTTTTTTTTCGGGGGGGGGCGATCCACTCGAT
>MUZC01002404.1:891383-911513 GCA_002072015.1 Radix auricularia | reverse complement strand
GGGGGGGGGGGGGGAGAGAGAAAGGATTATCTGATCCGTGACGGCACGGGATTAACGGCCACGACGCCAGAGATTATCGTTTCCAATCAATCACTTGTCGGCCACAAACCAGCGAATGCCAAATGCTTGGCTTTTATTTTTTGTCGTGGAGCAACCGATCTGAGAATTGCATGTCTTCCGTTGTGATATAGTTTCTTAACTAAAAAAACTTTTCAATTGTAATTTTTAAACACAACGTAGGCCATACTCCTGTTTTCTGTATACAAATTGGAAATTCAATATACTCTTTGGGTTGTGTATTAAAATATATTTAACATATTGGGATCATAATGTGATCATTGAATCACTAATTCGTTATTTGATCCATCGAGCTGAACAATGAAATAATCATTTCAACTTTCTTTGAGATTAAATTATAGAAAAATGAGGCCCCTATATAAAAAGTGTGTGTGTGTGTGTGTGAGTGTGTGTGTGTATGTGTGTGTGTGTATGTGTGTGTGTGCGAGTGTGTATGTGTGTGTGTCTCTGTGTGTGTGTGTGTGTATGTGTGTGTGTATGTGTGTGAGTGTGTATGTGTGTGGTGAAAAAATGGGTGGGGGTATCACTGCTACATCAAGTTACGTTGACACTCAACACTTATTTATAACTTATGATAAAATATCTATTCCAGCTTTAAACAAACAGTTAAACAAGTTTAAAAAATTTGTTTAAAAATCCAAACTCGTAAATCAAATAAACAATAATCAGCATCATTTCATGCCTCGAGACCACGAAATCCAGTTTCCTGGCATTCGCCTGTTCGCCAGTGCCGCGGCGCTGGGTCTAGTCTCGGATAGATGTAAAAACTCGAACCGGGATCTGAGGAAGAAGTGTAATAATTCTCCGGTTACAGATAAACGGTCCGGGTAACTGATAGGCGGTCCCCGGTTTTATCCCCGGGCTGGCCCCGGCAGGGCGACAAGGAGTCTAGGATTGCTTCCCTTTGCTTACCACGTGGGGATTGCGGCCCCTGGCTGAAGGATGGGAAGTTAAAATCGGACCTCCAATAATTTTTTTAAAATATTAAAACCCACCCCCTCCCACCCTTTTCCACTTGCAATAGTTGGTTTTTTTAATTACCCACTTTTAATGGAAAGCCACTAACCAACCAAAACAAAGAGGATGAGAGAGATAAGAAAATCCCCATCCCACCCACAACCCAAAACAAAACCAATTTTTTTCCCTTTGCGTTTCCAAGATTAGTTTGTCGATGGGAAACTTGTAATTTTTTTAATGGAAAGAGAATTTTAATGACCGCTTGTGGTGTCCTAATGTTAGCAGACGACAAACGGAGGATCCCGCTCAATTCTGTCGAAATGAGAACAAGTCGCCTGATGAGATCTGCCGGCTGGGGGTTTATGGTTTTATAATGGCTAAATGATCTTTTGTCGTCATTTCAGAGTTTATCGAGTTGAGACAAATTAACCTGGACGTTGGATTTAGCGCAAAACAAAAACCTGGCCCGTTGACAATGTTCATTTTAAGCTGCGCGACCGATCAGAAAACTGACACACGCTGCGTAACAGTTAAGAATTACCGCTTAGCAAATTTTGTAAAATATTGCACAAAATGTATACCATTTTTGTGGGTTTTTTTTTTAACTTTGCACATGGACCAACGAACCTCAGAGGGAAAATTGTCCTCAAATTGTGTACAAACAATAATCTGGTTCCAGAATCTCAGAAGAAGACATGGACTGGTGGTGCATCTTTAACTGTTGATTAACAGAAAGGATGGGGAAAGGAATCAAACCTGGTAAACCAACATGCTATCAATATTTAAAACAAAAATAAAAATACAGGACTAGACATTAACCACGGATAAGAGTAGGACGCAATTATTTTCTAGACTAACGTCTGTTAAGGATAAGATGAGATATTTTACGGAAAAGATGCAATTTTGTTGTCGTGCTGTTAAGGTCTGATGGGTTTTCCCGTTTTTTTTTCTCTTTCTATAACTAAGTTTTGTTTTTTGTTGTGTTAAGCCCAACGGGATTACCTAAGGCTAACACCCCTCCCATACACACGCACACGAACACTCGCACGCGCACGCACCAACAGTCACATACCCGTGTATCCATGATAATGTAACACCCATTATCCCAAAACATCAATCTCTTGATATAATGAGTAAGTCATTCGTTGCAACTGCCAGCATCTATTTGTATCCTGCAAAACTTCAATTATATTAGTTTTCTTTTCTTTTCTTTCTTTATTTATTTTTTAAATATTTTTTTTAAAACAATTCTCTCTTAGCAGCATTTGATAGAAGTATTTACAGAGCCGAAATTATCAGAAAATTTAAATTACAAGCTGTTATGGCACTTCTCTAGAGCAGGTGATGACGTCACTTATCTCACTGTTTGTCAATATTAACTTGGTGCACCATTCAACCCCCCCCCCCCCCAAACCACCAGCTCTCCTGCCATAGCTATAAACTATGGGTCACTCCTGTCGCCCCTATAAGCTATAGGTCTCTCCTGCCACCCCAATAAGCCTTAGGTCACTGCTGCCGCCCCTATAAGGTTTAGGTCACTCCTGCCGCCCCTATAAGCTCTAGGTCCCTCCTGCCGCCCCTATAAGCTATAGGTCACTCCTGCCGCCCCTATAACCTCTAGGTCATTCCTGCCGCCCTTATAAGCTCTAGGTCACTTCTGGCGCCCCTATAAGCTCTAGGTCACTCCTGCCGCCCCTATAAGCTCTAGGTCCCTCCTGCCGCCCCTATAACCTCTAGGTCACTCCTGCCGCCCCTATAACCTCTAGGTCACTTCTGGCGCCCCTATAATTTCTAGGTCACTCCTGCCGCCCCTATAAGTTATTTGATTCCCTTGTCCATCTTTAAGCTATAACACTGGTCAGTTCGACTTAGTTTTAACACTGGTCAGTTTGACTTAGTTTTAACTTTAACACTGGTCAGTTTGACATAGCTTTAACACTGGTCAGTTTGACATAGTTTTAACACTGGTCAGTTTGACTTGCTGAGGGTCGGAATATTTTTGCACATATTTGTCAGACATTGTGACTGCCGACTATGTGTACCAAATTTTCAAATAGTGGTCAGCTGGTCAGTTGACTGAACAGTTATCAGCTGGGGTGTATATCGGGCTCGGACAGCCTCGGTTTCGGCCAGTGTTTGTATCACGTGACATAAAATACACTACACTGTCAATTTTTCTCTAACTTCGGATATCTCTCTGAAATTTTTCCTCTGGACTTCGCAAATCTTTCCTACAATGGACATCTGTGATTGTATCAAGTTAGTCGACGCTTCGTGTCTCCTCCCAAAAAATCTCTATATTAGAACTTGACTCGGAGAAAATGGCCACGACAATGTCTTCTAGTCTTCTATCTAAATGGCCACGACAATGTCTTCTACTCTTCTATCTAAATGGCCACGACAATGTCTTCTAGTCTTCTATCTAAATGGCCACGACAATGTCTTCTAGTCTTATTTACATTTTATTAGATTCATAGATTTCAATAAAGGAGGGGCAAGTCTTGGCTGGGAGCTTGAGCAAACAGCCTACTTCAGTGTTAGACGACACTATGTAGTTGTGTCCTGGGAGCTTGAGCAAACAGCCAACTTCAGTGTTAGACGACACTATGTAACTGAGTCAAGGAATATAAGGAAAACATAAATGGTTTATTGAGTGCATCCAAAGGATGTGTATTTCAACACAGCATCCCGTGAGACATCCTCAGTCACCAAGAGAGATGTACACTGTAGACGTACTCAGTACTCAGTCACCGTGAGAGATGTACACTGTAGACGTACTCAGTACTCAGTCACCGAGAGAGATGTACACTGTAGACGTACTCAGTACTCAGTCACCAAGAGAGATGTACACTGTAGAAGTACTCAGTCACCAAGAGAGATGTACACTGTAGACGTACTCAGTACTTAGTCACCGAGAGAGATGTACACTGTAGACGTACTCAGTACTCAGTCACTAAGAGAGATTTACACTGTAGACGTACTCAGTACTCAGTCACCGAGAGAGATGTACACTAGAGACGTACTCAGTACTCAGTCACCGAGAGAGATGTACACTGTATACGTACTCAGTACTCAGTCACCGAGAGAGATGTACACTGTAGACGTACTCAGTACTCAGTCACCAAGAGAGATGTACACTGTAGAAGTACTCAGTACTCAGTCACCAAGAGAGATGTACACTGTAGACGTACTCAGTACTCAGTCACCGAGAGAGATGTACACTGTAGACGTACTCAGTACTCAGTCACCAAGAGAGATGTCCACTGTAGACGTACTCAGTACTCAGTCACTAAGCGAGATGTACACTGTAGACGTACTCAGTACTCAGTCACCGAGAGAGATGAACACTGTAGACGTACTCAGTACTCAGTCACTAAGAGAGATGTACACTGTAGATGTACTCAGTACTCAGTCAATAAGAGAGATGTACACTGTAGACGTACTCAGTACTCAGTCACTAAGCGAGATGTACACTGTAGACGTACTCAGTACTCATTCACCGAGAGAGATGTACACTGTAGATGTACTCAGTACTCAGTCACCGAAAGAGATGTACACTGTATACGTAAGGCAGAAGGACTTAACGGCATGTTGCAAATTTTGTCAACCCACCCCACCCCATTTCAACTGTATTAAAATATATTTTAAAATCCCCCCATGACGTCTTCACCCTCCCCCCTCTCCGTCACTTGCGTGTATGGGGTAAACGTATTTAGTACGAGCGGCCAGTGAGCCTGTTACCCAATACACTAAGCCAAACCAGGGGGCGCACCATAACCTTTGACCCCCGAAAACAAGTTCATAGAAAGTTTGAAGGGGAAAAAAACGAAAACCTCCCCCCCCCCTCTCTCCAGCAGGCCGACCACCGCTTTAATCAAAATATCTAATGAGGATGTCTGACTGTGGGACAAATAGAAATTAGAGTACGTGGTTTTCGTGGCTCCATCGTCTCTCTCCTAGTCCATTCTCTCTCGTAATGTAGGCTAACTGCCAATATAGGATCCAGTGCTCACAGCATGAATAACATGCACTGTAGCCTGGGAAGGAAGAGGTACCATAAATCTTGAACGTGGAGATGAGTAGAAAGGGGGGGGGTAGGATTTCATAGTCACCCATCGCCGTCTATAAGGAGTGTTCTGAACAAAAATTAACAAAATTAAGAAGATTATTTTTTTTCGTGCAAAACTTTCAAACAATAAATTTTAAAAGACTCTCAGGAGGAAATTAATGCATCTTTATCTTTTATATTTTACTTTACAGACGGTACTTCTAAATAACAGATTTTTGGTTCCTAGGCTTTCTTATCCATAATTTTATCTAGTCTTGCATTTCAGCAGAGTTCTGAACAGAGGCGTCACTAGGGTTGGTGTCACCCGGGGCGGTAGCTCATGGTGTCACCCGGGGCGGTAGCTCCTGGTGTCACCCCGTCATGATTTAACCCATAGAACTCCTCCGAGTTTTCCAGTGCCAAATAACGGGGATATGTAGAATTTTACTGTCTGGTGTCACCCCCCTGATGGTGTCACCCGGGGCGGCCCGCCCCCACCGCACCACCCTAGCGACGCCACTGGTTCTGAATATTGATAGAAAGTTGGGTTTCCAGGCCTTTTCAGGCAAGCCATTCCACATCCAAATGTCAGGAAGGAAGAAATAGAATAGTGTTTGCATACAGCGCAAGTTAATTTTTTTCCCCATGTTTCTATCTGAGGGTTATATTAGGTTGGTGAAGTGCTGTATTTCGAATATAAGTTAGAATTTATTGCCTTATGTTTTATTTTACTTTGAACTTTGTTATTCTATCCTCTGGTTTTTCTAGGTTTAAGGATATTTACTAATGGTATTACACTTGACAAATTTGAATTTTCATCATTATTGAATCTCGCAGCTTTTTTTTTTTAAATTTTGTTATAGTTTTATCTTTGTTTTTTATTTAAAATAAATGCCATTACAAAAATGATTTAGGTCTAAAAATTATGAGTTTACCTTGTTTTTTTTTTAACACAATGATTTTAGTTTTGGATTTTTTATTTTCCGCATTAATACGCTTGAAATTGATTTAAAAAGGACTCAGGTTTAACTCTATAAATCTAACATTAGTGTCCGATGTTGAGCCAATTACCGGAGGATATGTTGTTATTTGCAACTTCCATCCCAAAAAGTACAATGTTCACAAACTTGGTTTTTAATAAGATTGTAGGTGGTTGAGTGTACAAAGTTTCTATTCGACCTTAAAACATCAGGGCCAGGGGTTGACGAATTCGTCCAACACTTACACCAAATAACAAAACGACAAAGTTTTTTAGCGAACAATTTTTTTTTATAGCATCGTGTGATATCAAACGTTAAGTTTGCTCTTTTAATTTTAAACTCCACTCTCTAAATATTTTTTTAAAGATCCACACATTTTCATCCAATCGTTGTGCTTGGTTTATTCGGTGCCGTTCTCATATCTAAAACCATCCAATCTCGTGCATCGGCGGGAGACCCCCGCGCTTGTTTACGTCTGCTAATTCTGCGCACGCGGGCAGATAAATTCGTCCGCGTCAATTCAAATTAGGTTAACCGGCCCGCTAACGTTAAGCAGAAGTTCATAATTTGATATCAAAGGGGGCCCCGAGTGATTTACAATTGTCGATTGATTCGCTAACTTCCCCGGGCAGCGGTGGACAAAGTGGGGTGAAATTGCAAGCGATTATCCTGTGGAGAGGGTGGAGGGAGGATGTGGTCGATATTTTGTGTGAGGCATCCATCGCTCATTGGGAAAACTGGTGGACCTCGTGGCTTTTCTTGTGGTCCTTGTAGAGGTATCTTTATAGTTGTCGTTGTAGAGGTATCTTTATAGTTGTCTTTTATAGGTGTATCTTTATATTTGTTGTAGAGGTATCTTTATAGTTGTTGTAGAGATATCTTTATAGTTGTTGTAGAGGTATCTTTATAATTGTTGTAGAGATATATTTATATTTGTTGTAGAGGTATCTTTATAGTTGTTGTAGAGATATCTTTATAGTTGTTGTAGAGATATCTTTATAGTTGTTGTAGAGGTATATTTATAATTGTTGTAGAGGTATCTGTATAGTTGTCGTTGAAGAGGTATCTTTATAGTTGTTGTAGAGGTATCTTTATAATTGTTGTAGAGGTATCTTTATAGTTGTCGTTGTAGAGGTATCTTTATAGTTGTCCTCGTAGAGGTATCTTTATAGTTGTCGTTGTAGAGGTAGGTATCTTTATAGTTGTCCTCGTAGAGGTATCTTTATAGTTGTCGTTGTAGAGGTATCTTTATAGTTGTTGTAGAGGTATCTTTATAGTTGTTGTAGAGGTATCATTATAGTTATCGTTGTAGAGGTATCTTCATAGTTGTCGTTGTAGAGGTATCTTTATAGTTGTTGTAGAGATATCTTTATAGTTGTTGTAGAGGTATATTTATAGTTGTCCTCGTAGAGGTATCTTTATAGTTGTCGTTGTAGGGGTATCTTTATAGTTGTTGTAGAGGTATCTTTATAGTTGTCCTCGTAGAGGTATATTTATAGTTGTCGTTGTAGGGGTATCTTTATAGTTGTTGTAGAGGTATCTTTATAGTTGTTGTAGAGGTATCTTTATAGTTGTTGTAGAGGTATCTTTATAGTTGTCATTGTAGAGGTATCTTTATAGTTGTCGTTGTAGGGGTATCTTTATAGTTGCCGTTGTAGGAGTATCTTTAAGCCAACGTTGTAATGATATATGTGGTGTATGTCACCGTTATTTCGCTACCTTTTCAAAGCACGCTAATGGCAAAAGTTTGTTTTTTTTTTTTTAAACATAAAAATGTAAATGAAATATATTTTTAAAACTCTAAATTGAAAACTGTAAAACTATCCAGACACATTTACATGGTCCGTCTTTTTAGTTCTGTCTGTTATTTGGTAAAACTAACGCTATAACAAGTAAACCAGATTAAATGGCCAATAGCAGTCTAAACTAAATATTTTTAACGCCACAAGATCATAAAATGCTAAATACTTTTTTTTTGTAATAAATCGCAGGCACAAAAAGGGAGGGGTGTATTGAAACGTAAATATAGTTCAGAGGCATGAAGAAATTAACGGACGGTGTGATAACTGTAGCGGATACGTATCACTTATTTGGATTTTTAAAAAGATAGAGAGCAAAAAGCGGGGTGAGTCTGCAAACAGGCTTAAAAATAGAGAGCAAAAAAGCGGAAATGGAAAAGAAAAGACGTAAACAGGGTAAGGGTTATCCTGACAGGACGTAACAAAACAGCGAACGTTTCGGCAAAGACCAACTGGCAATGGTCGCTATATATGTTGAGATGAAGGTGCTATGTTAATTCACGCTTCATTGACTCGATGGTTTGGTATGCACCATTGTGTAGCACTAGAGGTGTTTACCTGATTGTGAAGCGAGGAGTATAAACGATTAGATAACACTAGGTGTGTTTAACTGTTAGTGTACCATTATAGGTGTTAGCCCTTGACGAGATATCATTACAAGTATCAAGTGTTTACACGCTGCCGTAAGAGACAATGTTTGGTTCCAGTGAGCAAAGTCTTGTTGCTATATTCAACAGTATTCAACTTTGTATTTGGGTGCCACTTCCGCTATGGACCAAAGCGTGTTTCATGACTTCTTCGAGGCACAAGAACTCAGCACTTGTCAGATACGGACGCTAATCGGAAAAAATAAAAGGAAAAAAAATCTCATTTTAGAATGGGTTTTTAAGGGATACATTTTTATTTTGTACAGATCTACGTATTTCATCACATAGTTAACACAATTTATGTAACTCGAAAATCCTTTTGGATGAAACGTAGTATACTTATTTCTGAAATGCTTTACAAACTCGAACTCTTCAAATAAGAATCGCATTTACAACATAAAAAAAGTAAGCTTTTTCTTAATTTTTAAATCTTTTATATTAACTTGCGGTGTCTGTTTGAGCCCTTGCTTGCTTGCGAGCATAAAAAAAAACTTTGGATTTATTTTTAACCCACTTCTTCGTAAGCTAGCGAACTGACATTTTGCAAGTTATGTCTGGTATGTAAAGGATTTATAGTATAAAAAAACTTGGGTTTTTTTTTAAATATTAAATCCTTTATATTAACGTGTGGTGTCTGCTTGCTTGCTTGGCGAAAATAAATTGGGTCGATTTTAAACCCACTTGCTTGCAAGCTAGCAACCTGAAATTATGCAGGCAGACTATTGCCGATGATAAAAATGATGTAACGAAATTTGATCGAATGTACTGTACTTGAATTATTGAATTTGAAGTTAATTTTATTTATCTCTATGTCTCATGTTAATTTTTTAGATAGTGTCGTGGGGCGTTTTATGTTCAACAACCTTTCCTGTCGCGCTATAAGGTGCACATTATATTGAAAATACTTTGAAAAAAAATATTCACGATCGGTGCGCATTATATTAAACATGTGTAGGAGACATAGCTAAATTTTTGTATTTTTGAATCGTCTTGCGCTGCGTGTTATAATGAACATCCTTGTAGTTATGCCTCGTATTTTTTACTTTTTTTTAAAAATATTTTTTTTTATTTTTTTAAGTAAACTTATTTTTGAAAATCTGTTGTCTAAAACCGCTATTGAAAATATTAAGTTCAATTGAAAATCTAAGCACTTTTGTCACTCGAAAAAAAAATGTGATGGAAAGTTTAACGGTTCAATTAAAGCAAAGTCTAATTATTGTTTGTTTTGGTTTTGTTTTAAAACAAAACCATTCTAAACAAGTTTATTTTGATTAACATGTATTGCTATCAACGATGAGTGTCTATGTCTTGTTTTAGCTCACTAGCTAATTTAGAAAATAGTTTTTATATTATCTCACAAGATTCCTAGTAGAGACAAAGACACTTTAATGTTGCTAATTTTTTTTCAAAGTTTGGAAGAAGCCGCCCTACTTGTCGTATACCACCCCCCTTTATATTCCGCCCTATCAATATGTATGTATACACTATGCAATGTATGCTGTAAAAAATAAGTTTGATTACATTTCATATATATGGGCCCCCCTTAAATCCTAGGTTTTCTTTTGACTCAGTCATTGCTGGGCCCCAAGCGATGCCACCACGACTGTACGATCTGTTGTACACGCGACTGACGAGGCGACGTCATATCATGTAATGTACTCCTCTTGTGTCTTTTTTTCTCTCCAATCAGCCGTATCTCTTTGTTCCCCTGCATGTATCTCTTTGTTCCCCTGTGTCTCTTTGTTCCCCTGTGTCTCCCTGGTGCTGACGTGCAGCAAATTATCGCGACTCGGCGTCTTGTGACTCCTGTATCTACTGAGGCTGTCAACAGACAGGGATAAGTTGTACAGTGTTACCGGGCCAGGTTGATTGGTGCCATCGTGTCGACCCAAGTCTACCGAGTTCGAATAGTGCATGGGAAATTTTCTGTTTGGTTAGTCCGGCGGGCACAATGTGTTTACTGCAAGCACCGCCGCTATTACTACTACTACTAGTAAAACTATTACAACTGCTGCTACTATAACTATAAGACTTTACTACAATTACATACTACAAATGTTGCTATTGCCGCTATTACTTTCAATTACCTACAAATTAAAAATAATTTTAATAATATCTTCATTTTTTTTTTTTAAATAATTACCTTTGTTAAAAATTTCATTACTCTTTGCTTTTCTTTCATTTTCAAAGTCAGCATTACTTTTCAACAGCTAAATGTTGTTGCTGGGTTGTTGTTTATTGTTGTTTTTGTTGTTTTGTTGGCTTTTAAAAAAAATTTATCTATTGTAGAGTATCATTTACTGACGCCTATCTTACACACACCCCCACTAGCCTAAGATAAGTGAGATGGTCCAGTTCTGACGCCCCCCCACACACCCCCACTAGCCTAAGATAAGTGAGATGGTACAGTTCTGACGCCCCCACCCCACACACACCCCACTGGCCTATGATACGTAAGATGGTCCAGTTCTGACGCCCCCACCCCACACACACCCCACTAGCCTAAGATACATAAGATGGTCCAGTTCTGAGGAGCGTCCTCAGCAGTGGAAGTCAGTGTGGGATATCGTGGCAAGAAAGGGGAGGGGTAGAAGGTATCTGCTCACTCACCACTCTCCCCAAGTAAGCGCCTTCCCCAAGTACGAGCCTCCCCAAGTACGTGCCTATCCAACTACGTGCCTTTCCAAGTACGCGCCTCTCCATGTACGCGCCTCCTTTAGTACACGCCTCCCCAAGTACGTGCCACCCATTGTATGCGCCTCACCAAGTTCGCGCCTCACCAAGTACGTGCCTCCCGAAGTACGCGCCTACCCCATGTACGTGCCTCACCAAATGCTAATCTCACCAAGAAGGTGCGTCCCAAAGTACGCACCTTCCCCAAATACGCGCCTTCCCCAAGTGCGCGCCTCCCCATGTACGTGCCTCACCAAGTACGCGCCTCACCAAGTACACGCCTCACCAAGTACGCGCCTCACCATGTACGCGCCTCTCCAAGTAAGCGCCTTCATATGTACGCGCCTCACCAAGTTCGCGTGTCACGAAGTACGCGCCTCACCAAGTACGCGCCTTCCATAAGTACGCGCCTCCCCATGTACGCGCCTCACCAAGTACGCGCCTCACCAAGTACGTGCCTCACCAAGTACGCGCCTCACCAAGTACACGCCTCACCAAGTACGCGCCTCACCTTGTACGCGCCTCACCAAGTACTCATCTCACCAAGTACTCATATGACCAAGGACGCGCCTCACCAAGTACTCATCTCACCAAGTATTTGAATCCCTAAGTGTGCGCCTCCCCAATACCCCCTCCCCAAATCGAGAAAGAACCATGTCTCCATGTAAAGATAGACCCTAGCCGTCAGGAGATAAGAGGGGTGACTCCATCAGTGACCCCAGCTAACCCCGGCCTGGAGTTCTACGGCTCAACTCAGGACCAGTGACTCTTACCGTCCCCTAAATGGCGTCAACGTGTTTTATGCCGCAGAGGCAAAGGTCAATGCGGATTTTTTTTGGGGGGGAGGGGTTGCATAGAGCCCCCGTCAATGAACCAACAAACTAGAACCATAAAATTTGTTTGTTTGTAATTTAATAATAATGTTTTGTTTGATATTTTATTTTAGGAAAAATGGAAATATTCTATGACAAACCTCAGCAGCCTTCGGTTTTCGTAGGGAAAAACGCTTGGTAACAATTTTTGGATACCATTTTTAAAATAATAATAATAATAATAATTTAATAAATGGGTTGGATTTCCACAAATGGAATGACATTTACTTTTTTTAAAGTTTCCGAAACCTTCGTTTCTTTTTGTCCACGCCGCTCCTTCTCTATTCCATTGAAAGTTGACATGTGGAGGTGGCAGCATTAATTCCACAATGCATGAAATCTGTTTTTATTTCAAGAGATCATCTATAGAACTCAAAAAAAGAAATTAAATGGAACTTAAACACCTTATCAGCTCCAAGTGATTTCCTCATGTAAGTCGGCGCATCATTCTGGCAGTGGGACAAACGCAGGCCGCCAGCCAACGCCCCTGTTTCACGTTTCTCCCCAAACAGTTATGTGGAGATAACCTTTTCGTATCGTTGTCGTAAATGTTGCTGGCCTGATTGTTCTTCCCCCTTTTCACCGTTCATTAGCCAGGTGGTCGGTGTCACCATGGGCCTCGGTGCGCACGGCAATGTTACTCTGGGTGCGTATCGCGATGTTGCTATCCTCCCCCCCCCCCCCCCGAGTCAGCTGCGGGCCCCACAAGACGATTGTTGGCCCTGCCAAGACGACGGCTTTTGATTGTTTGTTTCTGTCTTTTCTTGGAAGTTTGATATTAAGTTAAGTTCACAAAGTTAAGTCTCAAAGGTCTGCTAATTTTCTGAAATGACATTTTGTAACATGCATTTGAAAGGAAAAGTAATTTTGCGTAAATTTGTTACTATTAATAGACATGATCCTTCTGATTAGAATATCATTTTCATCATGTTCTTTTTGGGCTTCTTGTTGCACATGGGACAGGGTCTCTTTAAAAGCACGCCAATGCTCTAGTTGCTCCTAGCTCTTTTCTGCTTTTCTTTTCAGACTTATCCGATTCAACGTAACCAGTGGCGTCAATAGGGGGTGCGGTGAGGGCGGGCTGCCCTGTGTGACACCATCAGGGGGGTGACACCAAAATGTAATATTATATTTGTTCCCGTCATTTAGCCCTGGGGAAACTCGGAGGAGTTCTATGAGTTAAGTTGGAAGGGGGTGACACCATGAGCTACCGCCCCGGGTGACACCAACCCTAGTGACGCCTCTGAACGCAACGAAAGCTTCTCTCACTCTCCGCTATGTTTGGCTGTTGGTTTCAACACTTGGGACCGCCTACAGCTTTGTTGGTGGTGTCTTTTCTGAGACTGTGTCCTCTACAAAATTGTTTCTGCTGCTCTACATCTTTCTGGCCTATACAATAGAAGAAATGCTTTCCTGTTGGAGTTATACAACCTTAATTCGATTCTTAGGTAGAATAAATATATCCGACAGTCACCTAGTGCTATCAATACGTCTGGATTATAAAGTAACCCCTCCAATTTCCACTGATGATTAGTCTGCCTGCACTCTTTGCCCTTCTCCTAAACTGCAAATCTTTGTTAAGGTTAACAAAATTTGACATTAAGGTTCCGAAAAAACCTCTGTTCTGGCGTACCATTATTTTTTTTAAAAAGAGTTCCTCTGTCTCATCTCCCATGGAGAACCTCAAGTTCAAGGACTGCTTTGGTCATGTGATCTTCTCGCATTTCCTTTAAAGACTTCAATGTTGCACATCACCCTGAGATAAATCTCTGCTTGTCACGTGGCAGATGGATGTTAAAGACTCTGGTAATGAATACAGAAGTTTGTACTTTCTGTGTTAATTTGATCTTACATTTTAATTGAACTCATCAATTACTGAGCTCTTTTAAGTAAGTTCTGAATTCTCTTTTTTTTTTCAATTATTATGAATCTACCGTCTACCTAGCTGACGTCTCGCTTACAGTACGTGTCAGTTTGTATGTATATATGCACCACATTTTAATTTATTTGTAAAAATCACATTGTCGTGCGCACTTCTTTAAAAAAATCTCCTGGAATCTTATTTTGTTTATTTTAGGTAGATCTACTCATAATGATTCGTTTCATCAAATAGAAATAATTTTGTAGCGGTTGATAATAAGGATTAATTCTTTCCCCTGCCCTACCCTTTGACGCGACTCCTTGACTCCGTCTATCCTCAAAGTTCAGTAAATTAGTAACTGGTTGAGATAATGGAGGCTTCAAATGTTGAACGTGGGCGATGGTCTCTTTAGAAGTGTCCAGTCGTCGTTGAATATCATTAACAAGAGATAAAACTTTCTAAACTAGAAATCTATCGTTACAGTCAAGATGGAGATATTTTTTTATTCTCGCCTTTGGGGACATCTTTTTCTCTAACTAGAGACTAGAGACTAAATACTAGAGACTAGATACTAGATACTAGAGACTAGATACTAGAGACTAGATACTAGAGACTAGATACTAGACTAGATACTAGAGAATAAATTCTAGAGACTAGATACTAGATACTAGAGACTAGATACTAGAGACTAGATACTAGAGACTAGATAATAGATAATAGATACGAGAGACTAGAGCTGCTTCGTTTCAAGTTAACTGATGTCTATTGATGTTTTTTTTTTAATCCTTTATATTAACTTGTGGTGTCTGAGCCCGTGCGTGCTTGCTTACCGAAAAATCTTTGAATCGATTCTTATCCCACTTTCTCGTAAGCAAGCAAGCTGAAATTTTGCAGTCAGACTCATGCCAATGACAAAAATGATGAATCAAAATTTCAGATCGATCGAATGGACAGTAATTGAATTATTGAATTTGTTAATTATTTTATTTATCTCTATGTATTGTTATTTATTTTTTTAGATAGAGTGGTTTGGTGCAGTAACCTTTCCTGTCGCGCAATAAGGTTGTCACATGATATTATTTGGTAGAGAGAGATCACGTGATGTATGAATACCAGATTGTTTTGTGCGACAGTTGAAAGTGTTAGGAAAGACGGGCGAGATGCTCAACTGATTTCACTGATATATATTATATATAATATATGTAAAAAGTCTACATAAGTTTAAGTATTGGATTAAAGTTAATTGTGTTATAAAGGACTTCATTGTTTTAATGGGAGCCGGAGTGTATCAGTTACAAACGCGTACAAGTGAGAAAGTGGCCCCAAAAGACAAAGGTGCGCATTACATTGACATTCTTTTAAAAAATATACCCACGATCGGTGTATTATAATGAATATCCTTGTAGAATGTCTCGTATATAAAGGATTTATAGTAAAAAACTTAAGTTTTTTACGTTTTTAAAAAAAATATGTCATGTTATCATTGACCACAATACTCAGATGTGTCAGATGTGTAACCATTTTTTAAAAAAATATTTTGACACTGTCTTGACAATCATTACATAGATTAGTTATATGACGGGGTCAGCTTTATATATTTTGCAAGGTAAACGGTGTTCATGGTGTTTGCGTTCATTGGTGTTTTTTCATTGGTGTTTTTTTGTTGTTGATGTTTGTGTTCATTGGTGTTTATGTTCATTGGTACTTTTGTTCATTGGTGTTTGTGTTCATGCGAATTTTTAAATGTCTCATATTAAAAACACATACTTGATATTTCAAAGCATCCAATAGACATCTCGTTTAGAAAATTTGTTTGGAAAGGAATTCTAGAAGGTCAGAGACAAAGATTTTACGGTTTCAAAAATTCAGCTGTGTGAAGTTGAAACTATATACTATATAATGTAAATATCTTATCCTATCCGTTAGAGACTCTCCTTCTATGCAGAAGATTATTGCGTCCTACGCTAATCTATGGTTTGTGACTAGTCCGGCATTCTTAAATATTTAAATGTTGAATTAATTACCGGTTGGTGGTATGCTTGTTATTCGTGTAGATAGGAAATACAAACAGTAATTAGATGAGGAGAAATATAAACAGTAATTAGATGAGGAGAAATATAAACAGTAATTAGATGAGGAGAAATATAAACAGTAATTAGATTAGGAGAAATATAAACAGTAATTAGATGAGGAGAAATATAAACAGTAATTAGATGAGGAGAAATATAAACAGTAATTAGATGAGGAGAAATATAAACAAAAAGTAATTAGATGAGGAGAAATATAAACAGTTATTAGATGACGAGAAATATAAACAGTAATTAGATGAGGAGAAATATAAACACTCTGGTCAGTTTGCACCAAATGTAATAAAACCTTTACAATTAGGCTGCTAAAATTGCGACCATTACTTTTGTTTTCGATACATAATTATTTGGATCATAAAGCAAGTTTATTTTAAATAAGGACAGATTTTATTTTGAAAAAGAAGACAAAATAGTATATAAGAACACAATTTTTAAAAAGATTGGTTTTATTTTTTATGAAGGGCGTGGTGGGGTGTGGGGGTATGTATATCATATATTTTTGTTGAAACATTGGACATGTCATCAAGCAATGATTATTTCAAAGTCTCCTATATGCAGTATGACAAATAGTCTACATGTTAAGATTCAACATTTTCTGAATGACATTAAAGTAGTTGGCATTTAAAAAACATTTCTTATTTCACAAATTTGATA
This sequence comes from Radix auricularia, assembly GCA_002072015.1. Lineage (NCBI taxonomy): Eukaryota > Metazoa > Mollusca > Gastropoda > Lymnaeidae > Radix > Radix auricularia. The sequence goes on along the minus strand of MUZC01002404.1, from coordinate 894,857 downwards.
AATCGTAAATTTCATTTCCGGCGATATCGCTTTTGAAACGAATGCAATATTAATTATTAATGATACTTTGCTCTTTATTATAGAACTCAATGGACGACATTCAAGCCGTATGAACAAATAAATTTGTTTAGGAATGAACTATAAGAATTTACATTTATATTTAAGCAAATTATAATATTTTTGTTAATCTGTTATGAATTAAATAACCTGAAAATGTTCTTCGTCAAGTTTTATTACTTCATTTTTTTTTTTACATTCTGCTCATCAAGTTTATAAAGAAGTTAAGATAACTCGATAAGACTAATTTATTTTTACTTTAAAAATAGATCTGTGTATTTTTCAATTGATAGACAGCGATGGGTGTGCATTGCTAATTTCTTTAATATCTACAGAAGGCGTCTTTACTTTACTATAGCAAACACCATTGTTGCTATGATTGTTGACCAACTGTTACCATGATTGTTGGCCAACTGTTACCATGATTGTTGGCCAACTGTTACCATGATTGTTGACCAACTGTTACCATGATTGTTGACCGTTACAATGATTGTTGACCAACTGTTACCATGATTGTTGGCCAACTGTTACACAATGATTGTTGACCAACTGTTACCATGATTCTCATTTATGTAAACACTCGGAAATTGTTTTTTGTAGCGATGAATTTTTATTGAAACTTTTTTTAAAAACATTATTTTAACGCACAAATTTAAAATATAATCAATCCCTGGATTTTTTGACAAACCCTGTAAGTTCTTTGACAAACATTGTTAAGGATGCATATTGAAAGGAAACAATGCCAGCACGTCTACTAGTTTGGATGTGGTTGTTGTTGTTTTCAACTTTTTTACAAAAGATCTTTTTTTTTATTAAAAAAAACTGTTACTTTCCATCCAATGTTGTCATTTTTATGGTAATAATTGGCCATTTCCGGAGACTAATCCTACAATGTTAAATTTGAGAACATTTGCTTCAAATCTGTTTCTACATTCTGAAGAGCGAAGCTTCTATCAAATAATGTGCGATAATAATAAAACTGTAGAATGTTACGTTCAAAGCTAATTTAAACCAAAATAATAAATATTTAAAAACAAACAAACAAACAAACAAGATTACAAAATGTAAGTGTAAGGTGGCATGACAAGATCAACACAATAAATAGCAGAGGAACATACTCAGTGTGAAATAAAAGGCAATAAATATAACGACTGAAAGTCTTTCAAGGCCCACAATCTTGGGGCCAGACAAAGTCTGTCCTCATCCCCATACCCTCCCCCACCCTGTAGTAGCCTCATTTAAAAAAAAAAAAATCCTATTGACCTGGTCCCAGCACGGTGCCTCAAACAGACACCAGCGGGAACATATTTTCTTTTACCTTTAAATAAAGCTGTCTGAGCTTTTACTGGTGCGAATGATTACAACTGTTTTATTTACCTCATAACAACTGTAACCATATGACGTAGTATTCAAACTGTTATTGCTCTGTGTCCCTGACTGTTAAGGCTCAAGAAGTAATGCTGATCATTGAAATAAATAGTCCAGACATTAACAGTAATACTGATGTGATCAAAATACTGATTTTGTCAAAGCGGTGATACAATGAGAAGACTAGACATCTAAAAAAAATAGTCTTTGAAATGCAGAACGAACATTGTACATGTATTGGAAAATATCACCAACTTTGTTTACTCGCGGTTCATTCTTTCTAATACTTAGTGATCAGGTAGCCATCACAAACTAAGTCGTTCCCATCTAATACTTAGTGATCAGGTAGCCATCACAAACTAAGTCGTTCCCATCTAATACTTAGTGATCAGGTAGCCATCACAAACTATGTCGTTCCCATCTAATGACCACTTACTGTCCCCTGGAGGCACACGACTAGGTATAGCCATCGATGAATCTATTATGGTGATACAGAGAATGTAGAAATAGCTGAAGTTCATGTCTTCACAGAAAAGTTCATGTCTTAATAGAAAAGTTCATATCTCTAGTTTGAAGTTTTTAGTTCTAGATTGAAGTTCATGGCTCTAGATTTTAGTTCATAGTTCTAGATTGATCATGGCTAGAGCTACAAGTTCTTCTCGCTAGACAGAAGTTCCTGTAGCTAGTTAAAAGTTCATGACTCCTGATTGAAGTTCTTGACAGTCCTCAGGTGTTGTCCGATCACATGCCTCATACGTCATCAGACCTTGAAAACAGTTGTGGGGCATCACTTGAGCTCTGCTGCCCAGATATGTGGGGGCATCACTTGAGCTCGCTGCCCAGACATGTGGGGCATCACTTGAGCTCGCTGCCCAGACATGTGGGGGCATCACTTAAGCTCTTCTGCCCAGACATGTGGGGGCATCACTTAAGCTCTGCTGCCCAGACATGTTGTGGCCACCCCGTCCTGCCCTTGGGCTTTTTCTCTGGACAAGGGCTTGAACCTTGGCTGCTTGCCTCACTCTCTCCATCCTGTGGGAGGAAAAAAAGAATTACCATTATAACCGCTGTATAGAAAAACTTTCAAGACATTTAGTGTATGAATGGTGAGCGCTTTAAATACACACTTCAACTCAGATGCATGTTCCATCATGACATCACATGAAATATCCTGGGAAGTCTTGTACAGCATCAACCCTACGACAACTTAATAAACCTCGTCACATGACATAATCTTATGACATCATATGACATCAAACCTACAACTTAATAAAACCTCGTCACATGACATAATCTTATGACATCATATAACATAAGCGCGCCGTCACCCCAAAACAAAGTCTGATCATCCTGGTCCCCACAACACACTTCTGGCATTAGATGTGGAATTTTAGCCAAACCGGATTGTATAAATACAATCACTCGGGATATAAAATAGAATAACAGTGTGTGTGTGTGTGTGTGTGTGTGTGTGTGTGTGTGTGTGTGTGTGTGTGTCCCTTTATGGTACAAATAATCAAGAGAACAAGGGTTAAAGATTTCAGACATGCGCATCAAACCTAATTTTGCCAATTATGACTACTGACAAATGGTCAAGAATATACTAGTGATTATTTATGTCATCGGACCCGTTTATGCAGGTTTGATATTTATGGAAATTGTAAGGACATTAAAAACTAAACGAGCCGAACTAGATCTCGCACAGGTATACAACTGCTTGGTTACTGCTGACCACTGGTCAAGGCTACTGCATGGTCAAGACGCCCGCTGTAAACACCACGCACGTGCAGTCTTTGATTCGGAATGTTTACAGAGATGCACTGTCGTACCGAGGCCGACACGAGGAGCAAATATTTATGAAATACGAGCTCGTGAACTGCGAAAGATAACTCACCGGAAGCTGCTGTCCTAGAGCGCTAAGAGTGGCCGTGGTAAGTGAAACTCTATTGTATGGCCATCCTCAGAGTGACCAATCTTGGTAAGGAAACCTCCTTTGTACGGTCAGCAAGACAGGACAATGTGTACGTTTACTTCCATTATATATATATA
>MUZC01002404.1:839691-873580 GCA_002072015.1 Radix auricularia | reverse complement strand
TCAGATTCCCCATACCTCAGATTCCCCAAACCTCAGATTCCCCAAACCTCAGATTCCCAAACCTCAGATTCCCCATACCTCAGATTCCCCAAACCTCAGATTCCCAAACCTCAGATTCCGCAAACCTCAGATTCCCCAAACATCAGATTCCCCAAAACTCAGATTCCCCAAACCTCAGATTCCCAAACCTCAGATTCCCCAAACCTCAGATTCCCCAAACCTCAGATTCCCCAAACCTCAGTTCCCCGGTTCCTCCAAACCTCAGTCCTCCAGTTCCCCAAACCACCAGTTCACTAAATCTCAGTTCCCCAAGCCTAAGTTCCCAAACCTAAATTCCCCCAAACCTAAATTCCCCCAAACCTTAGTTCCCCCAAACTTCAGTTCCCCCAAACTTCAGTTCCCCCAAACTTCAGTTCCCCCAAACTTCAGTTTCCCCAAACCTTAGTTCCCCCAAACCTCAGTCCTCCAGTTCCCCAAACCTCAGATTCCCAAACCTCAGATTCCCAAACCTCAGATTCCCCAAACCTCAGATTCCCCAAACCTCAGATTCCCCAAACCTCAGATTCCCAAACCTCAGATTCCCCATACCTCAGATTCCCCAAACCTCAGATTCCCAAACCTCAGATTCCGCAAACCTCAGATTCCCCAAAACTCAGATTCCCAAACCTCAGATTCCCCAAACCTCAGATTCCCCAAACCTCAGATTCCCCAAACCTCTCAGATTCCCCAAACCTCTCAGATTCCCCAAACCTCAGATTCCCCAAACCTCAGTTTCCCCAAACATCAGTCCCCCCAAACATCAGTTCCCAGTGCCTCTTATCAAAACTGTATTGAACCAAGAACGTCTTTTCCCCTAATTGTTAGTTTTGGTGGTTTGTTTGTCAGGGGCATTCAGTGCAAGTCACATGATGACGGGTAGTCAGGTCGGTATTATCTCCCTTGTCCTGAACAGTTTACTCATCAAATTTAAGGATGAGATAACTCTGGCGGCTGATTTTCAATCGTTGAGGTCGAGTTGTGGGAGGGGAGGAAAACATGACCTTAATATTTGTTTACATGAGTGTTGAGATAGGGACATCGGGAGTGGAGATGTTGGGCTTTGGGGGAGGGGAGGGAGTTTTCTAATGAGGGGGTTGAGGTCGGAAAGATGGGTAGAGGATACAGAGGTGGAGGGGTGGGTATAAGGTCTACACATTATTAGTGTGATGAGGATTGTGCACGGGGGGGGGTGGATAGATGTGAGGCGTTGATCTTTGAAATATAGGGATGTTAATAATATGACGGAAATTTATTAATAGAAATATTATATCTAAATTTATCTTTTTTAAGGACAAAATTCATTTTAAAAAAAAGTAGTGATTATAGCCTCGTCAGGACGACCCAATATGCGGCTGCATACGCGCTCGTCCACTTCCGGTTATTGCTATTCTTGGTAACATTGTTTATAAAATGATGTTTATAAAATTGAAGAGTTACAAGTATTCACTGCGACTTTCATTGAACCTCCGATTCTATATGTGCATTCAAACAATCTCTAAAATATATCACTAAACATAACCCAAAACCCTAAAAACTATCACTAAACCTAACCCAAAACCCTAAAAACTATCACTAAACCTAACCCAACCCTAAAACCTATCACTAAACCTAACCCTAACCCTAGAAGCTATCACTAAACCTAACCCAAACCCTAAAAACTATCACTAAACCTAACCCAAACCCTAATAACTATCACTTAACGTAACCCTAAAGTCTATCCCTAAACCTAACATCAAAAGAAACCATTTTTTAAAAAAAAAATCTTATTCATTATCAATTCATGTAGTATTGTTTGAAAAAAACAAAAAAAGAATTGGCATAAATAACGAAACGAACTCCGGACCTACGATGTAGCGTACTATCCTACTATCAATACGACCACACAGCCACATTCACTATTGAAATTTTTAACATTATAAAAAAATGTTACCAAGAATAGCAATAACCGGAAGTGAACGAGCGCGTATGCAGCCGTATATTGGGTCGTCCTGACGAGGCTATAATCACTACCTTAAAAAAAATAATAAAAGATACGAGTCAATACATGAATGTAGGTATAATGAGAATGACTGATCTTATCAGCTAATTTTAAATTCTTCGTTAATTTAAGACAGCTAATTGGACTTGCAACATAAAAAAACAATTTCGTAATTTAACTACGCTTACAATTTTGAGAACATAGTGATCTGACTGTATTTATGCCTCAAAACTTTGTTCCGCTAAAATGTAATCTAAACAAAGAACATTACGAAATGAGCTATGACGTTTTCCGGTTTTAGAAATGAAGAACCCTATTGAATCCATACAGAACAGCGCCTCGTATTTCGTGGATTCGTCTACATACATAGTCATAGAGAGAGATAATATAAATGGTTGGAGTGGGATGCATGTTAGCATCACAAGATGCAACCACGGACGCCAACATTACAATCAATGACACTACCCCTACAATCACAGACACCTTTACAATCACAGACACCACCATTACAATCACAGACACAACCATTACAATCACAGACACCACCATTACAATCACAGACACCACCATTACAATCACAGACACAACCATTACAATCACAGACACCTTTACAATCACAGACACCACCATTACAATTACCGACACCATCATTACAATCACAGGCACCATCATTACAATCACAGACACAACCATTACAATCAGACACCCCAGGGTTTTAATAGATGAACAGCTTCACCCCACCCCCACCCCTGTCCCCTAACGCCTAATTTCCTACCCTATTACTATTACACTTCATGAATAATATTACAAAGCAGAGTCTATTAAATCATTATTCAACCCGCCCCCCACTAAATTATCCAATAAACTGACACATTGATCCCCCCGTTCCCCCAAGCCCTGACATAGGCAATGTTACGATTGGTGGGGAGTTGGGGGAGCGCTCGCCTAGTGTTATCATAACCCAGTGTAATTTTGGGGATGAAGTACAGTTGCTCCATTCTCTCGCTCACTCAAACGGCGCTACGCCCGTCTGATTTGGGCCAAATTAACTCCGGGCGCATGGTTTTTAAACGACTTTGCCGTTTGGTAGGTCACGTGGCGCTGTCGTCTGCACCACCACCCCAACCCCCCGGCCCCGACATTGACGACTGATGCACCGCGACTGTGTTTTACGGTAATTGTCGGGCAGAGCCCACGGAGTTTTACGGTGACGTTCGATCCTACAGATGGGCCGCAAACGTTGGGGGCGCCGAGGTGGGCGGTCCGCGCGGCGTTCTGGCCAATTGTAATTCAATCAAAAAGTCGCAGAGGACCGAGACGCAGGCGCGAAAATTGCCCGGGTTTGGTTACGGATAAACAAAATGGCGATCAGGTCTTATTCTCATTGAATCCATCACGGGGACACCATTGATTTTTATCACGGGTTTGTTAAGTAGGTCACCCCCCCCCCCCCCCCACACACACACACACAAACCAAGCCCAGGTCATTGTTCGCCATCTCTTTGAGTATTTAAATGATATGCGTTTTAGTGTGAGCTGTGGTGACGGTGGTTGCTGAGCATAAATTTTAACCAATTTTGTGTTCGGCCAGAGGCTATTTTTAAAGATAAAGTTGTGGCTTGCATCGTTAAAAGGCGCGTTACAAAACATCGTGTTTGACAGTGGACATAGTGACATAGCGAAAAAAAAACAACGAAAAGAGCAGAGGCACCATGACATAATAGTTATTTTATAATGCAGTGCGAGTGTGCCTAGTTTTGCGAGTTATAACATGTCTTACAGACACATATACCATACAGAAGATCATTGCGTACATACTGGACCCATACGACACGTGTGCCATATGTATGAAATATCAAATTTAAAGGCACGCGTACCAACATGAAAATATCTTTGACTCACGGCAATTGTAATGTATGGGGATCAAACAGAGCTAAGCATGAACCGTGTCACATATTAAAATATTGTGTTGGAATAATAACGTTCTATTATAAAAAGCTCTTGGTCTTAATATTGATCATGCTGTTATGTTCCTTCCTGACGGGACGCCAATAAATAAATATAAAATTCTGATGTTGATAATTACGAGCTTTTTTAATTATAATTTAATTTAACACACACAGTCGGGGACACCATACACTAATTTATAAGAAGAACACAATTATAACTTCATGTGATGGGCGGCATACAATTTCAGTTTATTAATCACTGTGTGTAAAGGATGAAAATCGACTACCCCAATCTAATGTTTCTCTTAAGCTTCGCTGCTGCGCAGATGTCTGACCAACACCGCGCAACAGTTTAGACTTACTGCGCAGCAAATTTCGTTTATATTAAAAAAAATTATAGCACAAAAAATAAACTCCGCACACGAGCTTGTTGTTTGTTTTATTTTTTTTTTACTTTGCACACAGACCAACGAACTTTAGAGGGAACATTGCCCCCTTCCCTCAGTTGTAAAAATCGTGTAGCTATAGAAATTTTTGCATTTATATTCTCGATTTCTATTATTTATTTTTTTTTTAAAACAGTTATAAAATATTTTTTAAATTATTTTTTTGTCTTGAACGCTGCACGGTTCCAGCTAGAAATAGGTACAGCGGGCCATAAATACCCTGTAAACACTATCTTATGTGTATGTATGTGTTACGGTGGCGAGATATGGGCAAACTATAAACTGAAAAAATCTGGATGGTAAAATTCACATCAGCCCGCGGTCCAACGTCAGCCACAAAACTCATTATCTTGTTGGACATGATAAAACTTAATTCTATGGGAGTCGTGGCACAATTGCCGGGGGCCGATTGTAATAACAAAACCCCAGGGACAGCCCCGAAATTTGGGCATCGCCATATAATGTAAACAAAGAGACGACCCGGAAGCTTTTTTTTTTTTTTTTTTTTTTTTTAAAGAAAACACACCACGACCTTATTAGGAATCGGTGCATCAGTCCTATGATGCTTTTAGATTTTACGCACTTTAACAGTGTAGGATTTAGTCTTGATAAGGCCCTAAGGTTTATGAGGTTTGAGTCCCTTTATCAGTCTAGAATTTTTACGTCAGTCCCTGATATGACTATTGCTCACTCGGACAAAAAAAAGGGGGGGGGGGCAAGAAAGTGGGGGCCCTAAACTATAACTTTTTTAGCTTATACGTAAATCCAACATTGCATTTAACTGATTGGTGTCTATAGAGGAAAATGTAATGGGTGTGGGGTCGGGGTGGGTGAGTTGTGTGTATTCATCTCGAAAACAGAACCCCAGCCCAGCAGAACGTGGAAACAACGAACCTTTAAATAGCGAGTTCACCAACAAATGCACAAATTCTCGCTCTTTCTCTATAACCCGTGCGGACCGAACTCTTGAACAAAAACAATTGAAACGGCGCAAATCTTGTCCCGTGTGAGATAGGCGAAGTTGGGGGTGTGGTAGTGTTTTCCATCCATGGGCAGGACGCCAATCATTAAGTTGTCAAGATTTGTTTTAGATTAACGGAAATATAAGTCACCAACAAAAAAAAAAATTCACCGAAAAAATTATCACAGAAAATGTCACAGAATTCCAAAATAAATACAAACGTTGGTAACTCTTTTTCTTTGACTGTTTTATGTTGTTATTCTTAGCGAATTTTATGAATTTTTATTTTTTTTACCCTTCGTTAATTTTTTTTTAAATCAGCCATTGGGTCGTTGGCTGTTATTATTTTTTCTGTAGACTTTGTGTTTTCTGACATTTGTCATTTTATTACTTGTATAATTCTATTTATAGACCTTTGAGATACTTTTTTTTAAAATGTGCCATCGTTATGTTAGCACCTATCATGAGGTGAGACCGAACACCACCCCCACCCCCCATAGACCTGTGACACCCCCATGACACCGCCGACGATGACTCGGCCGCCAGCTACATCAACATCTTAAACCAACACCAGGGAGACCAGGAGTTGTGGCATGGGTCACAGGGACCAGTTCTTGTAATGGACGGGAGATAAGGAGGTGACCGACGTGGACTGACACTTACTGGTCAACTCCGTGTGACAACTGACAATTGGTGTGGCGACTGACAACTGGTGTGTCAACTGACAACTGGTGTGTAGACGGTCTTCAGCGAATATTGTTTTCATGCGATAGCCGTTTAGTTCCATCTCATGTTTTGATTCATTATTTCTCTCTACCATACCCTCCCCACCGTCACCATTTTGTGCTTTTTAAGTTACTAAGATTTCCGTGTACCATTCGGGAGCATCAGCATAGCATTTCCTAAATAAAACAAGTGACCAGTGCTTCTCAAAGTGGTGGTCCACAAATCGGTGCCGGTGCGCAGAACTAATCAAGAAAAGGAAGAAAATATAATTATAATCCTCTGTTTGCAACCATTAATAATAACTCTATAAAACACGTCAGTTTTCCGACAATAAAATGAACCAAATAAAATAAAATAACGTAAACTTCGATATCATGTCAGTGCAGGGAAATTAGTGCATAGGTCCCTAGTGCAATGTAACAATTCCCGCTGGTCCGCTATACGAAAAGTTTGAGAAGCGCTGCAATTGACGACATTTACCAACAAACTGAACTATGTAAAGTTGACATTGAACCCCCTCCCCCCCAATTAGAATTAAACTTACTTCTACATTTTCAAGTTCTCGCCACGCGAAAAGTAAAAATTGAAAGCAGTGAGAAGTAACTGAAAAAAATATCAATACGAAAAGGAAAGAAAAAAAAGTTTTCGTGAATTAAAAATATGTAGATCTAAGTATTTTTTGCAAGTGAAAACTTTTTTGTCTAGGATTATTTCGTATATTAAAAAGATGTGATAAAAAACATGTACCTCAATTTTTCCGAATCATTTTTAAACATTTTAAAACAACACTCTCAATCCACCTCTATAACAATTATTTGTATGATATACTCAACCTTGTGCATAATCTCATAGTTGTAATCTAATTCACAATGTCCCTGATAACTATTGCCATCTACAACATTATAATAAGTAAACGAAAGCAAATAATAATAATAAATAACCTTACAATTTCAAAATTTCCCGAGTTTTTAAGAGTACTTTTCCTATTTGGTGACATTTAAGCGTCAAGCGCAAACCTCACCGATATTTACAACATCGATCAGTCACTTTTTGATTTCAATTCCTATCACATCGCAGGCTTGTGTGTCTGTCTGTGGGTCCATCAGTGACATTGGTATGATTTCTTATAAAACCGTATTTCCTCCGATAAAAAACAATTCAAATCACAGGAGATATGTGCAGTGGTCCATCCAAATGGTCATACCGTTAATAGCAGTATCTACGGCTGGCGGGGAGGTAATGGTAGTTTCCAATTCACTTCCAAATCTCCAAACGATCAAGTGGCCAGTTTGTTGTCTCCCTTGTCGCTCCCCGCCCACTAATTTGATTAGCCCGCCATCGTGTTTCCCCCCCCCCCCCACCGCCCGTCCTTCTGCCCCACCACCACACACTACACCTTATTAATCACAGATGACCGAAACATGGTCCCCACCACTTTGGATAATTGAATTAGTCCGATCGTCTGCTGATTAGCCGGCAGACGTAGCACGGCACCGGGTCAAACTACGAAATACGGTGACTACAAAATGAAAACAATGGATTCTGTGTTTTGCACACCCGAGGAACGACAAAAATTCAATGGCGAACAATTGTATAAAACATCAAATTGAAAGCACGCCGAAAAGAAAGAAGTTAAAAGTTTCAGTCATTGAACACAAAACACAATTTTGAAAACCAAATAAAAACCTTAGGAACCAAGGCAGTGTGTGTTTAAAGGAATCGCATAGAAAAGGGACATCAAAGCTTCTCTATCGTAGTATTATATATATTCAGGTCAACATAGGTCAAAGCCGTCTATCGTATAGTAGGTCAAAGAATGTTGAAGTCTGATGTCATCTACAAAATCAGACATAACAAATAATTGTATCAATAAGACTTCTGGTAACACCACTCAAATATGAAACTATTCGTGGATCCTATGACAATTTTAATATTCTGGTAATAATCTCTTGACCAAGTGATTTAATCATAAGATATTGATACATTGTAAACGGAATAACAAAACTAAATATTTAATTAAGATTTCCCATGTCACGAAATATAGCACGAAAATATGCCGCAACTACTCGCGTATTAGCCGATTCGCGCTGATAATTAACCGCCAGGGTCATTTTACAACAAAAGAACTTATAAGTCAACAATTTTTTTTATTATAGCGATGGAAGAGTGTGTGGTTTTCGTTGTTTGCTGCCATAAAGCATAAATGAATTATTTTGATAAACCTCTTTCGTTCAAAATCCACCTTTTTCAGTGGGGTATGTACGGCAGAGCGCAAATCGCGCTATTAATTTTTTAAATATTTATTTTATTATTATTATTATATATTTTTTCTGTAGCGTGCAGATATATGAAACAGCAAAATCCCTAATCCGACAATTCACAGTTCTTTTCTTAAGATACCCGCCCATGTTAAAAAAAAGAAATAAGAATTTTCGCTATATCAGTAGAGTCTTTGAAGACGTACCTTTAAAATAACTTTAAAATTAGAGCTGGTACTGATTAAAAAAATGTGTTCGATTAAACCTTTTGGTTTACATATGCACGTCTAAATAAATAATAATACGACCGAAATGTATGTAATTAACAAGAAATATAATAATTAATAAATCGAAAAAAAAATAGAAATTAATTTTAATCGATTAGATTGTTTTTAATGATTAACCGATTAATTTATCGTTACTTTTTGCAGCCCTATTAAAATGCATTCTAAAATATGTGAATTGAATTTATTTTTAAGTGTAATTCTTTTTTCACCACCTTTTTCTGGGTATTTGGTGGGACGTGGTTGTCGAGAGGTAGCGCTCTCGACTGTCATACCGATGGTCACGAGTTCGAATCCACACTAAGGTGAGGATTTGTTCTCGGGGCCTGAGAAGTCCCCGAGTCACCCAGCTCCGAATGGGTACCTAACTAGACAATAGTTAGGCGGCTGGGGTAATGCGTGGAACCCCTATAGCCGTGGCCTGTGACCGCTGCATCACTTGCCAACAGATCATCTCTCATGATCTGTGGACGCAATTATCTTCTGCATAGAAGGAGCGTCTGTATATCTAAGATAAAGATAAAGATATTTATTTTCGGTGAAAAATAATGTTCTATAAATAGCCGACCTACATCCCCGATATGGTCGTAATAATTTATGTTATTTCTCGGTGTTTACTTTTTTATCTTTGGGCTCAAATGCGAGTATTAACAGTAACTAGATGGCATAGATTTTTTTTTAAATGCTATAAATAGATATTATTAAAGTTCCGCTGAGAAATATACATCATAATCTCTGAGCTCCCATTATTGCAAACTATTTCATTAATGACTAACAATCCAAACCACATATTACAAATACTTAAAAGTAATTATAAATGAGAAACTATCATGGAATCCCCAAGTCAATGAAGTGATTTTTAAAATTCAACGGAACTTCAGGCTGCACATAGAAAAACGTATACATATTTATTAAGAGTGTAAAGAATATAAATAAAAGCTACCTCACTTTTGTTGGGACTTATACTAGAATAGGTATCTTCTGTATGCCGCCCATCTGTAAAAGTGACTGAGTCAAGAAATAAGGCGGCTTGTCGTCTGTGTAAACAACTGTTTTTAATCAACTCTCTAACTTACATTTTGAAGTCACAGCACAAGTCCCGTGTTTCATACTCTCTACTACTATAGCTTATCAACCAAGGAAACCATTGATCAATTAAGACAAATTGAAAACAGATTGCATCTTCATTACCGGAGAATATTCAAAATTGATTCAAGTAACTCTATTAATTAAATCATAAAACCTTGAAACACTAGAGTATTGAAGAACAAAGAGCAAAATAGTAATCTATACTAATAAAAGGGAAAGCCCTCACTGACTGACTGACTCACTCATTCATCACTAATTCTCCAACTTCCCGTGTAGGTAGAAGAATGAAACTTTGGGAAGTTGTTGGTTACCTTCTCACGACGAAAATTGGCAAAAAAGAATTTTAAAAATTTCGCTCATATGGGGCCGGGGGCCCAAAAACATTTTTTTCCTTATTTGGGCTCTATAAAAATTAAAAATCACCAATTTTCCTATTTCCCGTGTAGGTAGGAGCATTAAACTTTGGAAATTTGTTAAGTACATACTCCCAAATATAATTGGACAAAAAATAGTTAAATTTTCCGCTCATTGGGGCCGTGGCCCCAAAAATGGTTTTTTCCTTATTTGAGCTATATAAAAATTAAAAATCACTAATTCTCCTATTTCCCGTATAGGTAGAAGCATGAAACTTTGGAAAATTTTATAGTACACGCTCCCGACGAAAATTGGCAAAAAGAATGTTAAAATTCCCTCTCATGGGGGACCAGGGGCCCAAATATACTTTTTCTTATATTACAAACCGACTCATCACTAACTCTCTATAAATTCCCGTGCAGGTTGAAGCATGAAACTTTGCGAAGTTGTTGGTTACCCTCTCATGACGAAAATTGGCGAAAAAGAATTTTAAAAATCTCGCTCATGTGGGGCCGGGGTCCCTTATATAAGACATATAAAAATTGAAAATCACTCATTCTCCTATTTCCCGTAAATGTAGAAGCATGAAACTTCGGAAATTTTTTGAGTACACGCTCCCGACAAAAATTGGCAAAGAAGATTGTTAAATTTCCCTCTCATGGGGGACCAGGGGCCCAAATATAGTTTTTCTTATATTAAAAACCGACTCATCACTAATGCTCCGATTTCCTGTGTAGGTAGGAGCATGAAACTTTGGGAATATGTTAAGTACCCTCTCACGACGAAAGTCGGTGTAAAAGAATTTTTAAATACACACTCATAGGGGCCGGGGCCCCAAAAACGTATTTTTTTCTTTATGAGATTTATAAAAATTCAAAATCTATCATTCACTTATTGCCCGTGTAGGTAGACGCATAAAACGTTGGGGAGTTGCTAAATTCACATTCACGATGGTAGCAGGTTGAAAATATTTCAAATATCTTTTACTGGGGACCGGGGGCCCAAATGTAGTTTTTTAAAAATATATACTATGTAGAAACTGAAAATCACTAATTTGTCGATTTCTCGTGTAGGTAAAAGCATGAAACTTTGGGAAATTGTTGAGTACAATCTCCTGACAAAAATTGGCAAAAAAGAATGTTATAATTCCCACTAATGGGGGACCGGGGGACCAAATATAGTTTTTCTTATATTATAAACAGACTCATTACTAATTATCCCATTTTCAATGCAGGTAGAAGCATGAAATTTTGGGGAATTGTTAATTACCTTCTTACGACGAAAGTCGGTGTAAACGAAATTTGAAATACACACTTTTGGGGGTCGGGGCCCCAAAAAAGTTTGTTTTTCTTATGTGAGATTTATAAAAATTGAAAATCTTATTTCCCGTGTAGGTAGACAAGGAAAAAATAATTATATACTTTTTAAAAATTTCCTCTCATGGGTTGCTGGGGACCAAAAACTTTTTTTTTCACCTAAAATGGGCTATATAAAACTGAATCATCACTAATTCTCCAAGTTTCCGTGTAGGTAGAAACTTTAAACTTTTGGAAGTTGTCGAGTACCCCCCACCCCCCACCTTCCCTCGATGATAAGAGGCAAAAAATATTAAATCACCTCTCACTAGGAGGATGATTGCCGAAATATAGTTTTTCCCCCATTATGAGTTATATAAAACGGACGCATCTTTAAATCTCTAAGTTCTTGTGTACGTAGGAGCCTTAACGGTTGAAGTTAATATATTTAGTATATCCATCTTGATTCAGATTAAAATCAATAGGTGTTTTGAATTGGTGTTTCGCGAATTCTCAACGCTAACTGAAATCCTAATTTCCGCAGCGTAGCGCGGGTAAATTGCTAGTAATACATAAGGGCAATTAATTCTAACTTGGAAACATAACCCAAAGCTAATGTAATAAAACACACGGTTAAAAAACATTTTTTATTATTCCGTCAACGCAAACCAATTCTCGTTCTTCGTGTCTGGAATACGAGAGAGGAATGGATTGCCGGATGAAACCGGGGAAACTAAAACTATCAACATTTCAACAACAAAAAAATCAGGACTAGGCAAAAATCATAGATACGCGTAGGAAGCAATAATCTTCTGTATAGATGGAGCGTCTGTAACAGATAGATAAAATGTATACATTGTTTAACATAAAACTGAAACTAAAAGAAATATTCGTGCTTTGCCAAGATTAAGCTGCTTTCCCGGATTGTCTATGAATTGCTTGTGAAATCTTTTCGTTATCCCATGAGAAAATATAACCTACCACTCATTTTCAGCACTCATTTTTTTAATCCCTGATTTTTTTAACAATTTGCAAATTTTTTGCTTCATAAAGGAGTCTCTTATATTTGTGTTAGTATTGACAATTAAATGCCAAGGTCGTTTTACCAAAAAATCTCACATGCCAACAAGTTTTTTTTTTAAATTATTATTTAGTGTGTATAGTTAGAGTGTGTAGACAAACGCTACAATGCGTGTTAACTATGAAACCACCAACGAGTTCTAGGTGTGCATGAAGCTACAATATTTAACGACAGTTTCCTACATCTGTCTGCAGTAAGTGGACTGACTGCGTTATTGTAACGTTGAACGCTTGAAATCATTGAAATGATATGAAGAGAAGTGGCGCTGAATGTGTAGTGAAATACACGCATTCACACGCACACTCATATTTTTGTTTATTTATCTCCCTGGGTGATGACAGCCTAACACCACCACCCCCACCCCCAGCCAACCCAGTTTACACACGAGCACTACCAACATAAAACATCTGGCTGAAGAAGTTGTGCAGAAATTCAAAATGTTTAGTTGCTTCTTATTAAAATAGAATTGTAATATTTCCAGTGCTTTATTTTGTCTTAGTTTCAGTTACCGTGTTTATGTTTTTGACTCGTCTGATAAACTTGTTGTCCCAACACCCTTTGTGCAATCATGTAATTTATTGTGTTAACATGTAAATACTTGTTCTATCATCTAATTCCGTGTCTGATAAGATCATATTTACACTGATAATTGCTAGAAATATATTATATTGAGCTAACACAAAAATAAGACTGAAATTCAAAGGTTGAATTTTACTTGGGGTAATAAATTAAATCAGCCGCGATAAAAAATTTTTTAATAAAATGGAGATTCAATGTAAATGACATTCAACATATAAAAAAACAATTTGAACAAAAAAAAATTTGGTTCGTGATTCACCAAAATGTTCACACATTTCATGGGTGTCTTTCTGAGAGACGTCAGAGATGATGATGATGTCCCCTTACATCTTCTGTAATTTTGTTACAAGTGTAAGGATGGAAGGTCTTGGTATAGTTTAATTACGTCTGTGTGTATATATTGTGTATCATTCACATGCAACCCATTTGTATTGCAAACGACAATCATATGTTCTACTCATGTAAACAATGATACACATATAAACATTCCCAGGGACAAAACCGATAAATTCCTGGCTGAATGTTCGACACACCAGTGAATCTTTGATAGGTTGACTGCTAGACGAGCACGTGACCTATCAAGTACGAGTAAATGACGTCATACTATTTGTAACTTTGATATTTGCAAGTACAGCAAAATTGAGGACATCAAAATTAATTAAGTTTTCGGCCCCCCCCCCACACACACACACAATATTCAGAGTTTAAAAAATAACACAACGACGAAAAGTTCCCACATCAATATACAAGGCGCTAATGTTAAACAATTCGGGATATTTCTCATCCTTCGTGCTCTGTCGAGAAATGCCAGAGTCAAAGAGACGCGAGAATTCGCTACAATCGGAGTTTGGATTTAACGGTTCCGGAAGGGAAAACCTTCGCTTCTGAAACGGTCCAAGATTACCACCCTGAGCGCATGCGCAGATTGATAGCTCTGATGTCCTGCCGGGAGCCCAGCAGGTGTCCACCTATGAAATCTGACGGGGACGCGCAGTAATTTTCGCGTGTATATTTTTTACGGCCGGTAGATAGGGCGCGTTAGCAAATAGATCTATTTTAGCGATGATAGAAGATGGGCATGGAGCAGATTTTGTCATAAATAATAATGAGTTCTGTGGATGGGCCGTGTGAGTAGGACGTTAAGGCGGGGCGGGAATGGGATGAAATTGAAACTATGTGCACACTGGCAAGGTCTTATGTCATTATGCACGCTGGTAAGGTCTTATCTCATTGTGCACACTGGTCAGATATAATGTCATTGTGCACAATTGTAAGATCGTATGTCATTGTGCACGCTGGTAAGGTCTTATCTCATTGTGCACACTGGTAAGATCTTATGTCATTGTGCACACTGGTAAGATCTTATGTCATTGTGCACACTGGTAATGTCTTATTTCATTCTACATTAAGGTTTGAATCTTTCACTATGACCAGATCGACTCACTCATTGCCGAGCCGCACAGATGTCAGGATATCACAACATATTAACGGGAAATAACTTATTTCAATTGGATCAGAAGAGATCTAAGTGCAGTGTCCTAGTACTAGCGCCCAAGAAACCAAAGACATCGTCAGAGCTGCTATGAAGTAAGAATCATTGTCAAGATGTCAGATAATTTAATGTTTAATTTTTGAAATATTTATTTACTTTTTTTTTTAGCTATTATCTAACAGACAAACAGAAGGAAATTGATTTTGATCACAGAAATTGGTTACAGAAATGTGTATTGAAAAATATATAGCAATAATTTTGTCTATATAATGTTTACCAAGCTTGTCCATAGGAATATTATTCCCATGGGATTCCCATGGGGAACGTCCCATGGGATGGGATGGGATAGCACATATTTGTATTTCCCGTGTATTTAAAGGCTTGTCTAGGATGTCACCAGCTCTCGTTATAAACTATGTGTCCATCAGATTTGCTTGTAAGATGAACATTGTGGAAATGGTTCGCGTATTACCCGAATTAACTGAATTAGTTAAAGGAGTCGATCAGCGGGAAATTGATAATGTGCTGAATGAGCAGAGTGACTCAGAAATGGTCTAATAAAATTATTGTCAGAATGATACTGAAGTGTCATAAAGATTATAAATTTTGTCGTTTTGCATGTCTCTGTGTATATGTAGCCCTATTTAGTAGACACTATGCCTAAACTTTCGTAAATTTCATAATTTTATTTTAAATATATTACATATTAATATTATAATAGTAATCCCATGGGATGGGATGGGACAGGGGTAAATTGCCATCTGATGGGATGGGATAGAAAAATATGTCCCATTGACAAGCCTGGTATTAACCATGATATTTTCGTGTTTAATATAACAAACGCAATAAAATGGTATAAAATATCCGGCCAATGATGATGCCAGAAAGGGTCGTAAAAACAAATAACTTTTATTTTTTAAAAAGCCAAAGAAACAAAAAAAAGCCATTTACCCATTCTTTAAATCACCTTCTTGGGGTGATCTCTTGGTCCGGTACGCGGAAAAACAGAAATCAACAGTGACCCACTTCCCATGATCCCATCGAGCTGAAATTTTTCTCATACACTTGCGTCACCTAACAATGCATCTTTTCAATATGTTTCTTCAAAATCTAATGCCAATTATTTTTTTTTAATTTTAAAGGTAGCTTGTGTGTAGGCTACTGTCATTTATGTGGTTGTTAGGGTGTCAATGTTTATTGAATTATGATATTATGATATTATCCCCATGTAAATCGCTGTAAGCCCAGTTCCTTGCCGGGATACAATATATNTATATATATATATATATATATATATATATATATATATATATATATATATGGCATATATAAATAAATATAAATATATAATATATAAAGTATCAATTTATTATGATACTCTCTTGGTATACCACCGTTATCGTGTTGAGCTATATCTTTCTTTGTATACACTGCCCATAGTAATTTCTGGACCCTATATTAAAACATCCGTGGAAACAGTAGAGAGTGATACACACACAGTTGTATTTTGACAAATATTTAGTACAGATACCGCCAATAACTGATACTTATCTACGATAGTGGGATGAATTATGTCCCCTGGACAATTATAGTTTAGTTATTATATATCAAATCGATTTTCATTACACAATTATTTTGCGTATTTTTTGTAATTTATATTTTAATTGTCGCGAGTTTACCATTAGTACAAGTTCTGAAATTAATGTCATTCATACTATCTGTGAATTGTGAGATTTTATTTATATTTAGTATCATAATATAAAAAGAGCAAACATTGTATTAATTGTCAATGCAATTTTTAGATATTCTTTAATTTTATACGATATGTAGGTGGGGTGGAGCTTATGATAAAATTGGTGGTATTATAATTACCTATCGTATTTCACTCAGTTGTGAATCAATTATTTCTGACACCCCCTCTCCCCCTCCCGGACGTGACGTTTGTGCGGCTACGCATCAGGCTGTCGGGAACGGGATTTCCCCTTGTTAGACACATCCTAACAAATGATCGGACTCACCAAAACAGTACATTTACACCTCATTAGTGGCACAGCCGGAGAAGGAAACAGAGGAAGTTACCCCGACCCCCCGCCCTTTCCCAATCATTTACTTTACCCAGACTTTCCTCATTTTTATTCCTTAAATGTTATTTTAAATTCACTGGTTGGGAACGGTGAGCAAATTTTCTGATTAAATGAAAATCGAGTTTTCCACATCTGACTCGTAATGATCATGTTAATATCTCTATTTCAACAAATTGTATTTGAAATCGAATTTCAATCATTTGAAACTTCAGCTGTCAGAGTTTCTAGTTTTACTTGCCTCCGAATAATCTTCTTAAAGAATTGTTTTTGTAAGTTTTCAAACAAGCAGATAACTAATTTTTAAAAAGTATAATAAAGTAGTACGCAAGTTTTTATCTTGGTCAAATGGACTAAAGTAGAATTCAACGAATTTCAGTCTGTTGAGGTAAGTCCCCAGTACCCACTGAGTACCCGGACATTTGATTAATTTCTTAATGAAATTGTTTCAATTCAATGACCCGGGAAATTTCCGTTCATTAATTTCCGCTTTGATATGACATAGCCTAAATAAATATTCCGAAATTTTCCCGACTTCGGTTAACGCCTGCACATTAGATAACATTATAGGTATAAACATGCCCCGCCTACTTTCTTGAATTACACTTTACCCTAGACAATGGAAATCTTGTCAACTGAAAAAAAACATACTTCTCCCATAATTAATAATATGTGTTTTGTTTCTGACAGCCATTTTAAGAGCTGGGAGATTATTTGTTTTTTTATCTTTTAACGAAACAAAACCCACCAAAAAATTGTAAGTGGAAGCCTCGCAAATGGCGGAGAAGGAATGGCTCGGGAAAGCTGAAGTAGGGCTCGTAAATTGTTGGCATGTTTAGGAGCGGCAAGTAGCCATCGGTGGCTAGACGGGGGAGGGTATGGGGGAGCCGCTCGCAGGAGATTGCCTCAGACATAACTCGTGTCACCCTGGAGTTCACGCCTAGTTATGCCCCCTCACACTGTGTGGTCCGGCACCGAGGTGACTAGATAAGTACACCGGGGGCCTGCAGCGGTGCCATGACAATAAGATGGCGGACCGTTTTATCGACGAGTCCTTGGGACCTAACTTGAGTCTCTAAAGGTCTCGAAGCCGCTCAGCCTGACGATATCAGTCGGGGCTGCGTCCTTTGCTGTCCGGAGTTTTGGCTCAAGAAAAACTCGAATTCATATTCCCACGAATGTTGTTGTTTTACTCTCTGCGTGGTAGTTGTTAGTCAGATCAGAAGTGTAATGAGACCAGTTTATCGGATGGCACTGTTTGTGTCAAGTTGTTGATAGAATGACGTAAAACTGTTGACAACGTGCACAACTGTTGTTCATCCGTCGAGTCGACGAGGACCACTCTAGTCACCCGAGGGTTGCTGGGACTGGTTTTGCCTTTGTGAGCGAAGATGGCTGACGAGACCGATCCTGGCACGGAAGGTTAGGGAACAGAAAGGACATGGGACGAGTGGGTTGGCTCCTAGAGGGTTTGGTAACACGGGTCTTTCGGGCTTGCCACGTCTTTTCTGCGACGGGAACAACTATATCTACACTGGAGCCCAAACAAAAACAGAAATATGGAAACTGGGAAAAGTCATGTATGAGAATCGTCATTTAGCGTTATTATTCTCGGCTACGGGTCGAACTTCAAGAGAATCATCAGACTATGATTAGACTATCATTAGACAATCATCAGGCATCATCAGTATATCATCAGCGTATTACACTATCACCATACTATCATCAGACTATCATCATACTATCATTAGACTGTCATCATACTATCATTAGACTATCATCATTCTATCATTGAACTAAATCATACTATCATCAGAGTCTCACAGTATTAGCCGAGTATTATCATAGCATAATCAGACAATCATCACCGTACCATGTAGATTGCAGTAATCAAAACTTAACTTTCGACCAAGCGAGTGATGATGAAGTAAACGAGCCTAGAAATATCATGTGTCGTAAATCACGTAAATCACAACACGGAGATCAACGAACGAGAAAGGGGGGATGGTGGCGTTTGGTTGAACGGGACTTAAATCTAAGATAAAAGACATAAGCAAATGATCCATTTATTGTTATCCATGTCAAGAGCAGTCCATGAGAATGAGCTGTTAAACGGGTGGAGCTGGTTGGAAATAACAGCCATTAACCCAATACATCCGTTACATACAGCTTTTTAAAAATGAAACGATTTTCAACAGACATCAAAGAAATAAATACATAGGTTTCCGTGCATTTCTATAGTGACCACCGTCAAATTAATAAACACCAATTAAACTAAAATACTGCAGTCGCCAACAGTGAGAGCTGGTTAGTCTCGGCAGCTATTTAGGAATGCGATTTGTTCTTGCCATGTCAACATTCCTGTAGGAATAGGACAAGAAGTCGGAGCGATTGTGTGAAATTCTTACAACATGCACACACAACAAGGAAGGCGTTTGGGTTGTAATTTAAATTACAGGGCTCAGGGCTTTTTCAATAGGAAAATGTAATTCTACATCACGTAGGAGAGGCAGGAAATTTTATTTCTATTTTTTTAACCAAAAAAAATATATATTCACGCATTCTCCGAGAAAACAAAAAAAAAAACCCATAAGAAATATAAACTTTTTTTTAAAAAAACCGAATATTATTTTGTCTTTTATGCAAGTTCAAACATTTTCTCTAAAAGTATTTAAATCTATAGTTGTATGAATTGTAATTGTGAAAATTCAAAAGAATATCATTTGTAATAGTTATGTTGTTAAATCAGAATAATTGTTTTTATTATTACAAGGCTTTCCTTCCCTCCCTCTTTTATAAAATAACCATTGGAAACACTACCATTAGAAACACTACAATTTGAAGCACTACCATTGGTAACACTACAATTGGAAGCACTACCATTGGAAACACTACAATTGGAAGCACTACAATTGGAAGCACTACCATTGGAAACACTACAATTGGAAGCACTACCATTGGAAACACTACAATTGGAAGCACTACCATTGGAAACACTACCATTGGAAACACTACAATTGGAAACACTACCATTGGAAACACTACCATTGGAAACACTACCATTGGAAACACTACCATTGGAAACACTACAAATGGAAATACTACAATTGGAAACACTATTAATTACATTAAGCTTTCCACAGGGTTGGCGTTCATTCTGTAGTATTTTATAGCCCCCTCCCCCACACACACAAACACACTATTTCCCCAAACACGCACATAACTGTCTATCCAAGACCTGGAACGCAAACATTCTGACATTTATGACCGAAACACTTACCGCTGGAGTTCTACAACTATTTGGGAGTGAGGGACTCACGCACAGTGAGGTCCTACACCTTGCAGGGAGTGAGGGACTCACACACAGTGAGGTCCTACACCTTGTAGGGAGTGAGGGACTCACACACAGTGAGGTCCTACACCTTGTAGGGAGTGAGGGACTCACGCACAGTGAGGTCCTACACCTTGTAGGGAGTGAGGGACTCACACACAGTGAGGTCCTACACCTATTAGGGATTGAGGGACTCCCATACGTTGAGGTCATAGTGTTCACTCTCTAAAAACCTTTCACTTTAAAATAATTAAGGACGTCATATTAATTTCTTTACAATGTTTGTTTTATAATTCTAGTACTAAACATGAGCGATTGGTTTATGTTTATCCTTACAATGTTTGGGATATGTTAATAAGGCTTACAATGTTTGGGATATGTTAATAAGGCTTACAATGTTTGGGATATGTTAATAAGGCTTACAATGTTTGGGATATGTTTAGCCTTACAATGTTTGGCATATGTTTAAGCTTACAATGTTTGGGATGTTTAGGCGTAGCATGAGCTATTAGGATATATGTATAGATATGTTTAATACTAGCTCCATTGTGCTTTTAACCCTTGTATTTTTACTAGAGCTGCGGAAATTATCGATTAATTTCTCGATTAATCGGTAAAAATTTTATCGATTAAAATTATGTTAATCGATAAAAAGCGATTAAAACTATGGAAAATCTGTTTCGTAATATTCCCGATTTATCAATAAATAATCAATTATTAGTAATAAAAAATAGTTGCTTTTTTTTACGTAAAAACTTTTCCATTAAAAAAAAAGATTTTAAAAGTGTAAGCTTTAAAATAAGCTGCTATATAAGGAAAATGAAAACAATTAAGCATTGTCTTTACTTCATTAACAATAACACAATTACAATTCATAGACATTATATTGAACTATTTATATCTATGCAAAAATTGTGAATTGCCTGTTTTTGTTACTTCTCTTAAAATTTTCAGTTAAATGACGTTATACATCTTATTTTAATCAAAATTATCGATTAATTATTCAGTAATTTTCAAAATATAACGATTAATTTTAAATTAATCGATAACATCCATAATTTTTACTATATAAAAATGTATGTAAATTCATGACTATTGCTTGAGGCAGATATCATAGTTAGTCATTATGATTTAGGAAAAGTTCAACTCGGGCTCCCAATAATTGTTTCATGTACCCTTGACTAATTTAATTTTTTGTATATATATTTTTTTCCATTTTCTTACACAAACCACAGTAAAATGACACACGAATAGCGGGAGTAAAATTCGAATATAACCGACCGCCACTTTGTTAAATATTTTTAAAAATTTAACTCACCGATTCTCGTTTTCTCTTCTCCTCTGACCTGTCCAATATTGTCCGCGCATGCGTGATAGCCGTAGCCACAGAACCGTCCATTTTGATATTGTTGCCACAAGCGATGTTCATTTGCGGGGCGATGGTGTTGTTGCCGTTGCCGGCCGCTGCGGTGACCAGGCCTGGGTTGGACGCTACTTTCTTGGTCAGCTCCGCTTTGAACCCCGATCTCGAGAGTTCGGGGTCATCCTTGGCCAGGATGTCCATGAGGTACGAGATGTAGCTGGTGGCCAGCCTCAGTGTCTTGATCTTGGACAGTTTGGTGTCAGATGGAACGTTTGGAATACAGCCCCGGAGCTGGGCGAATGCGTTGTTGATGCTGAGTGTCCTACGGCGCTCCTTCTTGTTGGCCGTCACTCGGCGCTTGATGCAGCGCACCGGGACACCGTTCTCGTACTGAATGAAAGACTGGTAGTGAGTGCCGCCCGGGGAGTTGGCGCCCGGCGCCCCGAAGCTGTGGTAGCCGTCCGGGATGTGCCCGGACACCGTGGTCAGCTCGGGTGGCGGGGAGAGCATCCAGTTCGGGAAGTAGCCACTGGAGGCTGCGACAGCGGCGGCGGCTACTGCGGTGTCGGGGTGCTCGGGGTAGCGGGGCATCTGGTGGTGCGGGTAAGGGGCGTAAAAGTCGTGCGGGGCGCTCGGTGAGGGCATGCCGCCCCCGCCGCCGCCCCCCGGGACGGCACCGCCCATCCCTCCATTTTGAAGGTGATGCGGGTGGTGGTAGTGGTGCGGTTGATGGTGGTGTGGGTGGTGTGGATAGCTCTGTGGGTACCCACCGACACTGAGACTCATGGTCGCTAGTTTAACAACTTCTTATCTCCTCAAATGATCACACACAAATATCCGCCCCAGCTCAGTGGGTTAGCTGTACAGTTACAAACAGCCAACACTTAATGTAAAGCTTACTTACAGCCACTACGGAGATTCTCCAAGATCACACAGTGAGGCACAGAAAGATAGTGAAATGATCCTTGAAGGGATACGTTCGTCACTTGGCTATGACGAAGACGTAGTCATTGTTAGGTGTACAAACTATTGGTACGTCATCACATAGACTCGAGAGCTTATAGATGGTATTATTTAAATATTATCTGATTGGAAAGACCAATGCATTATTAGTAGATTAATTAAAATAAGATATTTGAAAATAAGGCCTATTTTCGATAAAATATATAGTATAAATTGTTTATTTGTTTGTAACTAGTAAGTACTCAAGTTAAAGTTGTTACAAAAAGTAAAGTATGTTTGTGTTGTACCGATTTTTTAAAATGTTTGTACACAAACTCAAGATAATGTTTTCCTTATAATTATGCTCCCATTAACTTTACTTTCAAACACATGATAATTCCAACTTCTTGTATACAATATACTTATACCAAAGGTATGTGCCTTTGACATGCTGAGTTTATATAATCTTAACTAATGTTCAATCCGAACACAAGTTTTCAACTCAAGTAAAACTCAGAAAGAGCTCGGCAGTAGTGACGTGTTAAAATGTTGATGGGAATAAAAAATATTTACTCATAAGCGTGACAGCTATACTATAATGTAGGCTTTGATATTCAATATTTTTCTTTAAACCAAATAAGTTACATTGACTATTGACATACTTTGATCAATAAATTACTATATAGATATACCAGTTCAGCGCCACACTGTAATATTTATCTTTAATCGTTTCACGCATTTTATTAAAACAAATATACAACGGTTGTTTTCAAGTATAATACGCAGACAAAAGATATTAATATTTACTATTAAATGTTACGTCATGTTTTACCGCATCCTTTCTTTATTTCATATTGTATATACTATTAATGCCCTTAGCTGACGCCTTGTTGAAAACATCTGCAACAACTTTATATGTGTTCCACAAAATTTACCTTCATATTGACATAATTAAGAGTGAAAGTGACATACGTGATGAGAAAAATAGTGCACCCGACCTGATCTTATTTGAAATTTTAAAGAAACCTTTTAAGAATATGAGTACTTCGAGTTTCGAAATCAAACAATTTATTAAAATTAATTAATAAATTGTAACTACTTAAGGAATTACCAGACAGTGAGACAGCTACTAACTACTAAAAATACGTTTTTACTTTTTTCTCTTGATACGCGCGAGCCTTTCATCTGACATAAAGACGCGAGATAATCATCAAGTACACGGTTAAAACTGCCACGGTCTCATGAGTTCTGTATGTGTCATCAATCAAACAAGTTTTTGTTGTTGTTGTTGTTTTTTAACGGTGCAATTCATCTTCTGAGAAAATGATAGATCTGTCCGAAACGTTACTGACTTGAACACGTCATATTTCACACAAACGTCTGACGTCTGCTTCGAGTAAATCAAACCACGGGAGGGTCCAGATATCAGCTGAACGGTCGTCGGATCAAGAGTTGCACGTAGCAGGCGGCCACACCTCTCGGCCAATAAACAAAAAGTTCGATGAATATCATATTATTATTATTAATTTTTTATTCTAATTAATTGCCTTGTTTTTTAACGAGCGATGCCGATACTGTTAAAATTCGAACTCCGCGTAAATTAGCAAATATAGTTTATGAAGACGACGATTTCTTACACAGTACACATTTTATTTTACGAGCCTTCCCCATAGTGCCCATACTATTACTATTAAAATTAGAGCTCCACGTAAATAAGCCAAAATAGTTTATATAGACGACGATTTTTTTACACACACATAATGTGTTTTACGAGCGATCTTCATCGCGTCATTAAGCCAACATATAATAATAATAATATAGTTTTCACAGACGACGGTTTCTTACACAGGTTAGAAAATAGAGGATCAACAGAAAAAAATCTTTCAGATGCGTCTCATGATCACTGTGAAGAGTCCAGAATGTCCACTATCGTCCACTGTGGTAGAATGAAACACTTCGAGTTCACTCAAGCGGAACATACGGGCACTCGTCTCGCGGTGAGGTGCCAATAAAATGAGCAGAGACCAGGCACTGGGCACGGGTTTCTTCAACAATTTTACTCCTTGGACTTGGAGCAAAACTTCTTCTCGGAAACCTGAAACCCGCAGAGAGAGATGAGAAGGAAGAGGGGGGAGGAGGGGGGAGACGGACTTCCTGAAACCACGCGGGGATCAAGTGACGTCATTGATGATTCCTTCACTCACCCCCCCCCCCTTTGTGTCCACCAGTCACAAATTGATGCCGTGTCTGAGTGGCGCCTCGCCGAGCGTGAATAACCCCGCCCCTACCTCTCTTCCACTCTCTCTCTCTTTCTCTCGACTCCGCCCACTCCCTGGATATGTGTCAGTTTACGAGGGGACGGGTGCATGCTGGAAATCGGACAAGGATCTGGGCGCCCTCTCGCACACGCCGACTGAAGGTTTAAATAAAGGATTAGCCGGTGCGACAATCTCTGAATATCTTTTAACATTACTTTCAAAATAGAAATGAATTGAAATTGGAAAACTTTATTGAAATGAAATGAAAATCTGAACGATAGCGATCACGAAGGAAACTTTAGTTAAGAGAATGCATGGCATGCATCAAACTGGAGTTATATTATAAATGAGAATTTCCCGTTAGTTGATTCGCATCAGAGAGTCAGGGCCAGGGTGGATTTTCGTGTTTGACACAGAGGGGCGCATGTTTAGCATCTCTTTCGTGTCATCGGTGAAGTCGCTTAGGATTGTGACCATGACTTTGGCGCCTTCGCTCGCAAAAAACCACAATTATTGTGAATTTACGTGATATAGTACAAAAACCGCTATGATTATTGACATCATTACATATAGGCATATTACAGAAACCATAATTTGTCCAATTTTTACGACTACAAAATACAAATAGATCCCGAAAATGTCGGTCCCTAAAAAGTGCCACCCCCACCCCCTCCCAGGGATGGAATTCCTTTCTCCCCTGGTCTTCTTTTGCCAATACACTTCATTCTTATACTTATACATAGCCAGTTGACAAACTTGATGATGCAAGGTCAAGGAGTTGAATGTTTGTAGAAATTAACCGTGAAACTAATCATCTAATGATCTAA
Organism: Radix auricularia; assembly: GCA_002072015.1. Classification (NCBI taxonomy): domain Eukaryota; kingdom Metazoa; phylum Mollusca; class Gastropoda; family Lymnaeidae; genus Radix; species Radix auricularia. The sequence goes on along the minus strand of MUZC01002404.1, from coordinate 848,247 downwards.
ATAGACGAATAGAAATGATTTCCACCAATTTATTCTTGACAATCCGGCAATCTATAGTTGTTTAAAGTTTTTTCCTATAATGTTTGTTTGCTGGCCGGGTGAGTTTGTGTGTGTGTGTGGGGGGGGGGGGGGTCCGAATCCTAGGGATGTTTCATTCCTCCCAGTTTGGTATCTATAACCGGAAGAGAAGATAAGAGGCTCATCTTTTATGTTTATTTTTTTTTTCAATAGTGAAGTAGAATTTTATTTTTATTAAAATAATAATAATCATAGTAAAAATAATAATAATTTAAGAGCTAGAAAAGAAATTGTGTGTGGTGGGGGAGAGTGGGGGTTGGGGTGATTGCCTTTCTCTTTCATCAACAACGCGCCATATTTCTGGTTTATGTAGAAATCTGGCAACTCTTGTGGTGTATAAAAACAAATCATTTCCGCAAAAGTCATGCTGCAAAAAAAATAATAATTAAAAAATATTTTAAAAGTTAAAAATAAATAAATAAACAACAATAAAAAAACGAATGAGTATTTAATTTAAGTGCAATTTCCAACATTTTTTTTCCAAGGGAAATCATAGATTAAAAATAGATTAAATAAAAGGTTATTTCAAATAAATAAGTTTGCAAGTAAACACAACCATTTCTATCTTATCAATAAATTGCTGCTAAAATTACGGGAGTCGAACGAAAAGAGATTTTTTTAAAAATTCCTTCCCCATCATTGTTCTAAATATTATTAGCTATCGTTTGGTGTTTGTTTCAACCCGATAGATATTTGCAGAGAAATTAACCCCCAAAAAATAAAGTTTTAATATACTTTCTATCCAAGAAATCCAGTAAACTTTTTTCCTGTTACATTTATCTTGACTTAAATTTGTCTTACATTCCATTCCATTGCATCAGAATAGTTCAAACTCTAATCAATGGGTTTTTTTCCTCACCTTGACCCCACCCATACCATTTGCACAGACGAAGATGAATGAGATCAAAATTTTCTCATGACATTCAGTTTAGCAATACCAAAAATCCGCCAACACTAAACACGCAATTAAAATTCCCGCCACAGGAGATGGCCGGGATGTCAACACCTGGAAGCGGACAAGTTAGCAAACAACACGGAGGAGACGTCAGACGTATGGCGTAACGTAGTACGCTAAGCTGGCGTGATGACGGACTGGCGAACAAGTCTGGGACCGATGTAAGGCGAGCCGGCAAGTCGGCGACCGTCTGGACATCGACCGTTGGACAATGGTCGCGGTGGGTGCTGAGGTCGAGTTGATGACGTAACACCAACAGGACGGCAAGTCTATCAATCTGAAAACAACTTCGGATCACCGGGACCGGGATCTCGCGGACCATGGCATGTAGGTCATGATTAAACCTTATGTAAGTACCCCCCTCCCGACCCCGCTTTCAACACTTTTTTAAAATCAGATTGTAATCACACCATTTCCCCTTCACCGTTAAAGCCTAATAGAGGTTGTTTTTTTTTTTTTCAATAACAAACAAAAAGAAATCATTGAGTTGATATTGAAACAATGCATTAAAAAATGAATATAATTCTACTGAAGTCTACTGAAAGCAAAGGTCTCAAGATTATTGATATTCTTCAAACACTGAGCTAAATTCTTACAATAAGTGATAATTTAATTCTCCTTTGTGGGAGAGTTCCCAAAGTTTCTAGGCGATGGAATAAATGGTGGATTAAGGCATAAAGGACAAACAGACATAGATGTATTAATTTAATAAATGGAAATAAATACAGATGAGCAAAATAAAGTCTAGCTTTGTTTAAAAAGACAAATACATATCTTATATTATCTTATATGTTACAGACGCTCCTTCTGTGCAGAAGATTATAGCGTCCTACGTATTTCTATGGTTTGTGTTTAGTCCTGTATTCTTATTAGAGTTTTAAAAGATGATAAAGGGTTGGCTTTCCTGGTTTCTTCAGGCAACCCATGCCACGCCCGAATACCGGACGGAAAGAAAGAAAACTTGTATGTGTTTGTTCTTGCATATGGAATAAGAAAGGTGTTTTTATCTTTTTGTCTATTTGAGTGTTGTATTAAGTTATCTTTGTGTTGTATTTCTAAATTAGAATTACAGTGGAACCCACTTACCTCGAGCTCGCTTAGGTCGACCACCCCATTAAGTCGACGGTTTTTTTTGGAACCGCCAAATTCTCTCTTTGTCTTAGTATTTTCTCGTCGTTTAAATCGATTTTTTTAAGTCGCCGAAACCTCATAACACGAGCACAAAAAAGGTCAAATTTGCCACTTAACATCGGTTAAGTCGATCCACATGACCAATCGCAAGCTTTTGAAAATGTTTCACCAGTGTCTGCTGGTGACGTCACAGCCCACTTGCTTTTTGCTCTGTGTTGTTTTTGGTACCATGGCAATGCGATCAGCTTGCTATGTGTGCTGGTGACGTTTTCGACACAGCCCACTTGCGCTGAGACATGTGTTGCTAACTTAAATCGCCAGTTTCAGAGATGTGTTGGAGAAAATTAAAAGTTTTTATCGATAATCGACGTTGGTTTTTATTTTAAATTTGTAAATTTCTGCTGTCAGTTGGTGCACATATACCTTCTGTTGTTAGCAAACATGTATGTACAATTTTATAGCATGCCGATAGCTTCATCAAACAAATAACGGCAATGCTGTTGTGTTAAAAAAAACTTCAAAAACACGTGCATGAACATTATCATTTATTAACGCTAGTGATGGGACGATACCAAAATCATAGGCTGCTTACTGNAAGCAAGGCTCCCCAGATTTTAAAATATATAATATAACAGACTACAGACAGTTTACTCTCAATCTCCCAAACCATTGTTGTTGGTTAGTCCTATTAGCATCAAGTTACCGAAGGAATTGTAAGCTGAGGGGATCGTATGGAATAATAAAATGTACCGTGTGCAGTGTCCAAACTTGTTGTCATTGGCAACCATTCATCCTTCAACCTCATTTTGACTATTACATGTACTGTACTACTGCTTTGTTCTCATTTTTTCATTCATAAGAAGTGGCCGTGTGCAAAAGCCATTTAACTATTGGTTAGAATTAGCTAAAATATGTCAAAGTTGAAGGTTCAAAAGTTCAAAATGAGTACCTAATTTTTTTGTGAACGTTTATATAAGATGATAGTTCTCTTTGAAGTCTTTGTCATGAGTCATATATAGGTCACGATAGACCATTCCGAGTCCAGAAGAGAATGGTTCGGGGACAATGAGGGGATGTGTAGGCTACTTATTTGTGTAGCTTGTAAGGAAAATCAAGCAAGTCGCTTCGAAGGCACAGTATCGCTCAATCTGGGAATCACCGCAAAACGGCGTTATATTTAAACTTAAACGTCTTTAAAAACGAACGGTCTTAACAACCTTAAGAAAGCGTGAAGAAATAGGGTCCCGACATTCCGATACGATTCTGATTAATCGTCCCATCACTAATTAACGCACATCACGTACATATAGAAATTTCAAGCGCATGTTAATATTTTGCCGCCATATTGGTTTTCGCTTTAACTCGATCATCGGTTATGACGATGCCATTTTTCATTCCCCGACGCCGTCGACTTAAGCGGTTTCGACTGTAATTGCCTTATGTATAATTACAAATTTACTCTTTAAACTCGCTTCTTTAAAAAAAAATGGTACTATGACATTTTTGGTGTTAAAAAAATTACAGAATAGAGCGATCGCAGTAACACTAACACTAACACTAACAGTAACACTAACCGTAACACTAACAGTAACACTAACACTAACAGTAACACTAACAGTAACACTAACAGTAACAGTAACACTAACAGTAACACTAACACTAACAGTAACACTAACAGTAACACTAACAGTAACACTAACAGTAACACTGACACTAACGGTAACACTGACACTAACACTAACAGTAACACTGACACTTACACTAACACTAACACTAACAGTAACACTGACACTAACACTAACACTAACACTGACACTAACACTGACACTAACACTAACAGTAACACTGACGCTAACACTAACAGTAACACTGAAACTAACACTAACACAACAGTAACACTGAAACTAACAGTAACACTGACACTAACACTGACACTAACAGTAACACTAACAGTAACACTAACAGTAACACTAACAGTAACACTAACAGTAACACTAACAGTAACACTAACACTGACACTAACACTGACACTGACACTGACACTAACACTGACACTAACACTGACACTAACACTAACTGTAACACTGACACTAACACTAACAGTAACACTAACAGTAACACTAACACTAACAGTAACACTAACAGTAACATTGACACTAACACTGACACTAACAGTAACACTAACAGTAACACTAACAGTAACACAGACACTTACACTGACACTAACAGTAACACTAACACTAACACTAACAGTAACAGTAACACTAACAGTAACACTAACACTAACAGTAACACTAACAGTAACACTAACACTAACAGTAACACTAACAGTAACACTAACACTAACAGTAACACTAACACTAACACTAACAGTAACACTAACACTGACACTAACAGTAACACTGACACTGACACTAACACTGACACTAACACTAACTGTAACACTGACACTAACACTAACACTAACAGTAACACTAACAGTAACACTAACACTAAAAGTAACACTAACAGTAACACTGACACTAACACTGACACTAACAGTAACACTAACAGTAACACTAACAGTAACACTGACACTAACACTGACACTAACACTAACACTAACACTGACACTAACACTGACACTAACACTAACTGTAACACTGACACTAGCACTAACTCTAACAGTAACACTAACAGTAACACTAACACTAACAGTAACACTAACAGTAACACTAACACTAATAGTAACACTAACAGTAACACTGACACTAACAGTAACACTAACACTAACAGTAACAGTAACACTAACAGTAACACTAACACTGACACTAACAGTAACACTAACAGTAACACTAACACTAACACTACCACTCTACTTTATCATCTTTTTGTTACAATATGTATTTCTTTTCTTTATTAAATAGTAGCTTAGATTATTTATTTATTACTAGCAGACCCGGTCGTGCGTTGCAACGATCTCAGTAAAAATAACTATTTAAGAATAGGCCTGTCAACGGGTACCCGGGACCCGGGTACCCGTTGCCATCAGATTACCCGGGCAGTAAAATTCCGCCCGGGTACCCGTGAAAATGTAACTTCAATGTCTATATTAACGGGGGCCAAACTTCGGCTCCCATTCGGCTTTATTTTTTTATTTATTTTTTTTAATTTTTTTTTTATTTTTTTTTTTTTTGCGTAATAATTTTTCAAATGAAAATTTTTGTTTGAAATAAATGCAGTAAATTATATCTAAAGAGAAATATCTGTCAACGTGAAATATATTTTGATACATCTTTTTCTCTCAACGTGAAACAGAAATCGCAAACACAAAAAGGTTTTGGCGCATTAAAAGAATCATATAGAAAATCTAGATAAGGAAAATAAAAGTCCTCAGCCAAAAATAATGATGTTAGAGATAAAAGCGGCGTTTGTTAGTAACAAAAAAAATCCTTTCTGTGACAGTAACTTCGCTTTGAAATACGCCGATTGATACTAGCTAATGTTGTTTATCTACCCCCCTCTCCTCCCTTCATTCATATAACCCACACCTCTTGCATTCGCTTGTGCTTCTTGTGTGAATTAACACGTGTTGACCTAGAAAAATGATGTACAAGGTTGTCAGTATTTAAAGTTAATAAATTAATCAGTTACTAACAATTTCAAATGGGTAAGTCGTCGGCCGTGGGGCGGGACTGCATAGAGATGAATGAGGCCGTGTTTGGTATTGTTAATAAAAACATCCCTGCTTTAAACATTAAAGTTACTTTGAAATACGCCGACATAGGATTTCCGATTGTAGACGTTATCTCCCCCCCCCCCCATTCGATTGTGTTTTGCGTGTTCGTTCCCGGGAGTGCCTCATTTTAAAAAAAATAATAATAATACACCAAAATTTGTAATTTTAAAAAAGTCAATAAATTAGTTACTAACAGTCTAATAAAATAAAATGAAGTTTAGCACCTACGGAGTAGGCGATCATACATTTGTGACAAAGGGGGTGTTTGTTTTTTAAATGTGACATCGCATCAAAACGTGCAACTTAAAATGAAAGTTCCACTTAAAAACTTGAATGCTTACAATTTATTTATTGACGATTTACATGGATTTACACGTATATCGATTTAATAGAGTTCAACTTCACATTAAATACAAACTTAAGTGACAATAAAGTTATTTCACAAATGCTCATTTTCAAAAAGGAGGTACAGCTATTATGGGGGAGGGGGGCGCGGCTGCAAATCTTTGTTCTAAGGGGGTTCTAAGTTTTTGTGACAATGGCGGGGAGGGGGGTATAAATCAGCCAAAATCACGTGACGTCACTTTTAGACGTCGGCCGTGTGGTTACTGAGAAATAAGGGGCATGGAAGGTGGCTAGGTTGCATAGTATAGCTGTATGACGGTGAAAATTATGCGATGTTTTGAACGGGTAACCCGGGTACCCGTTCGAAATTTGGACGGGTACCCGGGCAGCATTTTTCAAAAAATTGACAGCCCTATTTAAGTATCCAATGAGTATTATGTTTTTAAAAAAAATTATGACAGAAACCTACACGGAAGTGTGAAAAAATTCAAAGTTTCATAGCAAATGGATAAATAAAATAGTAATTTAAAGGCTTTTAAAAAAAGAAGAAAAAAACGACATTAAAGGGCCAGGCTCTAAAATAAGTGATAATTGACAAGAAAGTTACCTGTTAACTTCCTGGGAGTGTACGCAATAGTCTCCAAAACTTTCATTACGATCGAATACATGGTTTAGTCAGCTATAAAGGACATGCACACACACACACATTCACATATACATATTTATAGATATAGGGCGAAAGCACATTAAGGGGCCCTCAGCCACATTCGGTGCAAGATGTCTAGTCCAAAATCTGTTCATTTTATTCCAGTTTCACATCATGGATATATTTTCCGAGATCGTTAAAAAATGAATGGAAAAATATCTTAATCATTAACAAAAAAGAACTATGGGGCCCCTGGCTCCCCCCAAAAATGACATTAGAAGTTCATTGCATTTAAGTAATTTTATATGGGCTACCACATTTTTGTATACAGAGTTTGGTTAAGATCCACTCATTTACTCAGTAGGTAATGATTTCACTAAAAATTAAATTGCTCATAAAAGCAAACAAAAAAAAACCTCTATTAAAGGCCCCTGGGTCCATTCAAGGTAAGATGTCAATTTAAAATCTTCTGTTCATTTGAATATGGATACAAAGGGATAAGTTTATCATTATTTGTCTAAACCTTTAATAATTAAATTGGGGAATAAAATGTCAAACGTTTACAAAAACAGGTATTTTGGGCCCCCCACAGCCCGAATGAGCTACCATAAGAAGTTAAGGGCCATATGGTATATTAATATTGGCTATCAAGAATATAGTTGCAAAATTTGATCCATTAATTTATCATCTAGATAGCACGTAAACTAATTTTTATATAGCTCATATAAGCAAAAAATGACGTTGTGGGCCCCCGGCGCCCCTTTAGTGTTAAATGGAGAAAAAAAAGCCAGTTACCATTCTGGAAAGGGTACTCAACGGTCTGAAAAAATTTCATAACGATTGAATACATGGTTTAGTCAGGTATAAAGGACATACACTCTCACATACATTTATATTGAAATAGATATAGAAGGAAAAAAGTATTTAGGGGCCCCCGGCCACATTCAGTTCAAGATGTCAATTTAAAAAATCTGTTCATTTTAACTCCGTTTCATCATGGATATATTTATTGAGATCGTTAAAAATGAATGGGAAAAATATCTTTACAATTTTCGAAAAAGACATGTGGGACCCCCTGGCCCCGATGGAATGGACATTAGAAGTTCATTGGTCTTAATTATGTTAATATGAGCTACAGAGTTTTTGTATACAAAGTGTGGTTAAGATCCATTCATTTACTCAGTAACAAACGCATAAACTAATTTTACATAGCTCATAAAAGCAACAAAAAAACGACATTAAGGGCCCCAGGGGCCCATTTAGGGCAAGATATCAAGTTCAAAACCTCTTTTCATTTCAATAAGGATAATAATAGGTACATTTATCATTATTTGTCAAGAACTTTAATAATTAAATTGAGGGATACAATCTTAAACGTTTACAAAAACCGGTATTTTGGGCCCCCAACCCTGAAGGAGTTGCCATTAGGAGTTTAGTGCCATATAATAGTTTAATATTTACTATCAAGTATTTATAAACCAAGTTTGGTTAAGATCCATCAATTTAGCAAGTAGCTATCGCTTAAACTAATTTTTATATAGCTCATATAAGCAAAAAACGACATTAAGGGCCCCAAGGCCCATTCAGAACAAGATATAAAGCGCAAAACAACTTTTTATTTAAAGATGGGTAATAATGGATACATTTATCATTATTTGTCAAGACCTTTAATAATTTAATAGT
>MUZC01002404.1:821877-839531 GCA_002072015.1 Radix auricularia | reverse complement strand
ACACACACACACATACACACACACACATACACACACACACATACACACACACACATACACACACACACAACACACACACACACACACACATACAGACATACTTTGATTTTTATATATATAGATTTTTAGCGCAATTTCCCCATGGGACAAACTGCGTGTAGATATTTGAAAAGTATGTCCTGTATGGATGTCCGTACCAGCTTGCATAAGCAACTGCTTCTGAACCATACCAGATAGAGCAGTGGTCTCCAACCCACGGGCCGCGGACCGTACCGGACCGTGGAACAAATGGTACTGGGCCGCCAAATGAAAATTAATTATTAACATTTTATTTACAATTGTATTTTCCCCTCTGGATCGTGTGTGTTCTATACCAGAGGCAAATGGCTTTTAACCCATTTAGGCGGAACCCCGTCAAAAGAATATCAACGATGTACTAGCACACATCCAATATCCTTGCAAACCACCTACAATCATTTTTTTTGCGCTCTTATGAAGGCGCTCTTTTGTCGCGCGGTGACAAGGTTTTTTCTGACATGACCCGTTAGTTTCTTATGACAGTAACATAAGACAAAGAATTAAACAGCGAAGTGTAGTGGCAAGACACAAGTTTTCTGAAGTTCTTTTCAACTATAAGCAATGGTGATATCGCACTGAAACATGACCTCGGAACATAACACTACGTTCCCAATGTCCAGTGAGCCTTCATGATCCCAATGTCCAGTGGGCGTTCATGTTCACAATGTCCAGTGAGCCTTCATGATCCCAATGTCCAGTGGACGTTCATGTTCCCAGTGTCCAGTGGACGTTCATGTTCCAAATGTTCAGTGGACGTTCATGTTCCCAGTGTCCAGGGGACGTCCATGTTCCAAATGTTCAGTGGACGTTCATGTTCCCAGTGTCCAGGGGACGTTCATGTTCCAAATGTCCAGTGGATGTTCATGATCCCAATGTTCAGTGATTGTTCATCGTCACATTTTCAAATATGAAAACATAAGCACCACGATATCACCAACAAAAAACACCCCACCCCCTCTCCCAAAATTATTCTGACCTTTGATCCCCACCTTGAAAACGAAGCGTGCCTGGACCATCTGTTACACGCGCTCCATCTCACCATGTGGCACCCCCCCCCACCGCGCGATCCACGTGGGCTCCCACAGGCCGGGGGCCATGGGCTCACACCCACCCCCCAAAGGCCACCTAACTGGCCAGTGGTCCAACAAACACCACCCGCCTGGGACGTAGCGATAATCGGGCCGATAAGGCCGATCAGTATTTCAGATATCACGTGGACGTTCTCTCTGATCGCTGAAGAGTAGTCAATTTTTCTAGTTAGCTTTTGCCTGAGGAAAAATCTGGCACAGAGGCAATGTGGATGGTTGCCATGTTTATTACTATTATAACTATTATTATTATTATTAGCGCATTTTCGAGATGTCGAAATCGCTATTGCACCCGTTTTGTCCGTCCGTCCGTCTGTCATCACCCTAGACCTCAGCATCCATAAGTCCTAGACCCATGATGTATATATGTTTTTTTTATGCCCTGACCTGCCATTTGTGCATCAACACTCAGTTACTCGATCCGTTTAAAAACCCCGTTAAAACTACCAAAAAATATTTCGAATCGAGAGGTAACACTAGCGCAGGGAACGGCCGCCATTGCCGGAAGTCGCATGCATAATTCTTCAAGCATTGAAGAGTGGTGCGAATGGGTGCAAAAGAATTAGTTTTTTTTTTAAATGTAAAGAAATGACTTTTAAATAAAAAAATATCAGGTATATTCATTACGCAAGAAAATTCATAAAAATATGTCTAAAATCTAAACACAATTACTGATAACTACATAATTCTGATATCTAACATAAGTACTGATACATAATACGAAAATGCGCTAACACGTCCTGAATTCCAATAGGTACCAGGCTTAACATGATTTTTTATTATTATGATGATTATTATTATTATTAATAGTAGTGATTAAAACAATAATATTATTAATTATTATTATAAAATTTAGCAGTTCAAACCATTGTTTTCGCTACTGCCTTTCTTTAACCTTGGAGACAATTGTATGATTGTTGGAAGTCCCGCCAATCCCCCAACTCTCTTGCTTTGTGTCTCATTCCTTCACAGTAAATCATTAATCATATATTTATTGCTCTAACCGGTGTCCATGCCATTAGAACAAATACTTTTTAGTTGTTGTTTTTTTTTTACACATATTCGATGGATGCCTTTCTCTGTAGACCAAACTATATGATGACAAAACACGTAATGACTGTGGGGAATAGGTGTTCACAAAGCTAAGTCAAACCAGGAGGTGGGGGGACAAGTGGTGGAATAGGGTGTGAGTGACATCTTAAATCCCCCCCCCCCCTCCAACAGTCCTCAGCCCTAAAAAAAAGAAACACATTTTTTTTTTGCAATTAACACTTTAGCTAAAATCACCTCAATTCCACCCCCCCTCCAACACACACACACACTTTTTCAAAACACACACATCGATGGACCATAATTTCAGTGGGTAAGGAAAGTAACTCGAAGTGTCGGCAGAGTTATCTGGTGTGACTTTTGTACAAGTCTAAGATGAACCCAGCTTCCAAAGCTTTTAGCTCAAGCGTGCACAAGATGTCTGGAGGGTTCGCGCTCTAAGAAGGGCGTGGCCGAGGATGCTATTTAAAGATCTTATTATATTACTGTGGATGCTGAGGCAACCATTTTTTAAAACTCAAATTTCCATTAGATTTACAGAGATAATGCGTAAGCTGTACGCTTTCTTTATAATTTATAGCCTTTTAAAAATATTTTTTATGGATTTTGAATATCCGTTTATAGAAGAAGGGAAAAGATTGAGCTGGGGTAGGGGGCAGTAGGGGAGAAAAAATGGAAATTAGTAGAGGAGCAGTGAACGTTTAATGTCGTCGGGGAGTCTCTAACGGAAACGTGGTGTAAACGGAAGCCGAAATTGTGTATACAAATCTTCCTCTGCAGTAGAGAGATCGCTCGCCTAATGACCAGTCGTAAAAAGTTGGAAGATTTCTGGGGAGGGGTGAGAAGGGAGAGGGATGGCTGGCATGTATATAAACGAATCAAATACTTCGCGCGACGAGTGAACATTTTTACCCAGGAACGGGGAAACGGGAACTAAGTTCTGAAATCAAATAATAGACAATAATAATGGTCGTCCTATTTGTTTATGTTTCGTGAAAGGCCGGAGGACCGGTTTTATAGATTATAGAGGAGCTATAAAAGTTCATTGTGAAATCTGCGTCCTGTGGGAAGGTACGAACTGGGTTGGGGTTGGGGGGGGGAGTCATGAGGAAGTAATTTTAAAGTAACTTCAAAGATAACTTCAGTGATGTTTGGGTATTAATTATGTTTTTAAAAATCATGTTACGTTCTTTGTGTTATTGATATTTGGCGTTAAGAGCGAGCAAAATGTTTCCAAAGATATTTGTATACTTCTCATTTTCTTTCTTTCTTTGTGGTAGGATTGGGGTGCGATTTTGATTGTAAAATTTTTATAAATTTAATCATAATACAATTTAAGGATACTACTGGTCAAAATAACTGGTAAAATAAGAATATATTTAGAGTGTTTACTTTGAAGAAGACGAAATTCCATTGGGTATACACTTTAGCTCCCATTGTTTCTGCCCAGTCTCCATTGGAAATTGTGTAAAAATATATATATTATTTGACGCTAAGAATATATTAGTAGCCATTAAATATGGTGTGGCTATCTGATCATCAAAGATATATTCAAAACATGAATCATTGCACTCATAACTGAATCATTGCACTCATAACCTTCAATAGTTGAATTATTAATTTTCGTTCATAGAAGACTTCCCAGGAAATCTAGGATTCGCCATTTAAAAGAATATGTAAATCCAGGGCCGATTTATAGTTTGCGGGACCCAAGGAAGCATACGAGATGCGGGGCCCCGGCCCAAGGCAGCAGAAAAGGAGTGAGACCCATGCAAAAATTTGCATTTATACATATATTAAAATTATAGGCATACAGAATTAAGATACTTAACTTAAATTTTACTCTATAGCATATATATATATATAATCAACATTATAAACTATATACACTAGCGTTGGTTTGGTTGAATCTTATACTTCCACCCTGTTTTACAACTTACAAGCAAATCTGACGAGCTTTCACGGCTGCAAAATGTGAATATCGGATATATCATATTGTCAAGATCCTTAGCAACACCATTCTTACTGACAAAATAACTTAGTTAGGCTACTGAGCCGAACTTGAATCATTGTTTATCGCATATAGGTTTTAATAAGTTTTAGTTTCGAAAGCTTCTTTCGTCGGAAGCCAAAATGACAGGAATAGTTATAAGCATTCGAGATGCAATGTATTTGTTAGAAAAGTACTATGTCGCTTTTTTTATACTAAAAGTAACTGAAAAATACTTACATGATCGCTGTAAATGACTGCGGAAGTTATGGAACTCAATGATTGTTACTCTTCAGCAAGCATGAAACCATCAAGATCATTACTTTTGTAGGCTGTGAACTTTCCTCAAGTTTCAGTCAAACATTTTGTTTTATATAACTGATATAAAGAAATCCCAAACGAGTCATGACGCCTTAATATTTGCTCAAGGTGACTGTCCGTAGACATGATTCTATATGAAAAAAGTGGTTAAATATATGTGCTACATTTTTCTTGTGCATCTACAAATAGTTCATCTCCTTCGTATGTAATTTTCGTTTCTTTTTTTCAACTAGTTTCAACGGGTTTAACTTCTATGTCTGAGGCAATTTCTTTTGTAAATTCTATTGCTGTTGCTGTGGCTGTTTCAAAACCACCATTCAGTTAGATTTCAACCATTTGCAAGTACTGTTCCATACTGTCAACTACAGTAGCTTGACCGACAAAAATTTGTGTGACTCTTTGCTGTAATTAAGTTGGAACAGTTGTCGTACTTCAACTATAAGGCATTTCAACCAATGACTAATGAAATTGAAGTTCTTAAGTTGTTTGCACAGTGAATCAGCTTCACTTCGAGATTTAGGATCAATTCTTTGTTCTGCAACTTCAAAATGGGCACATAGATGTTGCCTACTGACTTTCCACATTGCTTTCCCATCTTGTTTCACAAAGTCATTTCACAGAAATATTTCGAACATACTTGGAAAATAAAGTCAATCGCTTTGTGGAAGCAGAAAATAATACCTAGATTTGTTGAATTGTACCCAAAAAACATTATTGCATCAGGAAAAGATTTTGCTATATAACATAGCAGCAAGTTTTAACTGAAACGGGTACAAGAAATGTCCTGGTATTTAATTGTAAAAGACGAGCTTGTATGCCTGACTTATGTCCCTTAATGTTTGCAAAGTTGTCGTATCCTTTACCGGGGATATCATAAACATCTAAGCTCATTTTTCTCACTTCCAAGACATCAAGCAGTTTTTGCCTCGCACTATCCTTTACTTCTCAGAGACATATCAAGTGCTCATTGGTTTCTTCTGGTTATCCAGCTTACCGGGGTTATCAGTGACATCTGCTCTTGGTGACTTTGGGGGCAATCCATAAATGACGTCACGCAATTTTGGTCAATTTTTAACCTTCCTCCCCCCCCCCTCTTCTCGTCACACCTCGTCACAAAACTTTAGACCCCCACGGGCCACCCCCTCCAATATTACGTGACAAAGCTGTGACCCCCGCCCCCCTAAAAGTAGTATTTGCTATTGGAATATGAGCATGTTTCAAATCACTGTATTGTCATCTTAGTATGTATTTAGAGTAGGGCTGCGGATATTAGCGATTAATTTCTCCATTATTAGGTAAATTTTTTTATCGATTAAAATTATTTTGATCGATAAAATAGCGATTAAAATTATAGAACATCTTTTAACCAATGTTTTCGATGTATTAATAAATAATTAAAATTAATAATACTTTGCTTTTTTTACGTACAAACTTCTTCATTGTAAAAAAAAAAATTAAAATGAAAGTGTAAACTTTAAAATAAGCCGTTTTATAATGAAAATGATATTTTTAAAAATCAAACATTGTTTTTACTTAATTAACTATTTAAAAAGTTTTAATTTTTGACATTATATTGAACTACTTATATTTAAATTTAAAAAATGTCAATTGCCTGTTTTTGTTACTTCCCTTCAAATTTTCAGTTTGATGACGTCATATATCCTATTTTTAGCTTTTAATCAAAATTACCGATTAATTATTCGGTATTTTAATTAATCGATAACAGCGTGAATCTATGTAAAACGTAATTAAATAAATAGTAAGAAATCGAATATTTAAGTGGAATTTTGATTTAAAATATCCTACTTTGAAGTGACGTCACAATTCTTAACCACCCCCCTCACCTTCGTCGCACGTCATCACAGATGTGGGGACCCCCCCTCCCCCTAGATGCGTAACGTCATTTATGGACGGCCTTTGGGCAGGTGTGTATTCAAGTACTACTGAAAAGTATTGAGATGATTTTTCTCTTCCTACAATAATTTTCCTTAACTTATTTCCCATCAACGAAATGAGCTTGGTTTGAATTCGCTTTCCCAAATTAGTTATCATGAATTTAATCAGTTTTAATTTTTCTCATATTTTTCTTTAACAACGGAACAAATTTCGCCAGTAATGCAGCGAGACCAAAAAAAAAAAAAAAGTTTCCATTGTGTCCCTGGTGTAGTTTATCGTCTGAGCTACGAAATTGCCCAGTGAGAAATTTGACAATGGCTAAGAGTCTAAGAGACGTTAAAATACACTGTGCCAACGGGCCATTATACCGTTAGCTTGTCAAATATGCATTGTTTTGATTGCATGTTTTCACGCTCAAACTATTCCAAAGTAGATGTCATAATATTTTCCTTTGATTTCTGATGAGCTGACAGTCTCAAACTTGCATTTTTGTTCCATTAACCATAGCAAATTATGGCATAATTTTAAAAATCCGTTTTTAAAAAAATAAGTTTTTCACTATAAATCCTTTATATACGAGACGAGGATGTTCATTTTAATACGTAGGGCAAAACAATCCGAAATACAAAATTATAGTTATGTCTCGTAAAACGTGTTTAATAAAAAGCGCACCGATCGTCAATATAATTTTTAAAAGTAATGTCAATGCAATACGCACCCTATTGCGTGACATGAAAGGTTGTTGAACATATTACGCACCAAGACACTCTATCGCAAAAAATTAACATGCTATAAAGAGATAAATAAAATAATTTTAAAATTCAATAATTCAATTACTGTCCATTCGATCGATTTGAAATTTTGATACATCATTTTTATCATTGGTATGAGTCTGCCTGCAAAATTTCAGCTCGCTAGCTTACGAGAAAGTGGGTTAAAAATCTATCCAAAGTCTTTTCGGCAAGTTCACACAGTCGGTCGGGTCGCCCGGCTCAGACACCACAAGTTAATATAAAGGATTTAATTATTCTTTTTTTTAATTAGCGTTTTTTCAATTTAAAATGTTCTCCTGAATCCATAAATGCTTACTGAACTGCTATAGGAAAAAAAAAACAAATTACACAGACTATTTGTGTAAGGAAACAATAAAATAAAGCTTTATTATCAACTAATACAATTAATGGTAGACGTTTCGGCTCATGCCTTCATCAGTACAAAAACAATTACATGTACTTACATATATATTAAAATTAAAACATATTAAAGTCTATGTGATAAAATGAAAAGAAATGAAAGACAAAAATAAACACGGACATAGAATATAAGAAAAAGGAGGAAGTTGAAGTATCTAAAGTAACAGTGAAAACCACAACGGGAAAACGATTTTGCAGTCATGTAAAATTGTGGATTTGGTTAATTCCATATGGAGCCAACGTACCAAATCGTTTTATGAGTCTATTTTCCATGTGGACTCTATCATGGGTATTGGTTGCATATAAAATACCAGTAACTACAATATCCAAAATGCCATCGTGGTCAACACTGTTAAAATGTTTAGACACAGGACACTGAGCCTGTTTATTTATATTGTACAGGTGTTCTCTAAACCGATCTCCAAGACGACGACCTGTCTCACCCACATAAATTTTTTTACATCTCTTGCAAATAATTGCATAAATCACGTTGCGACTGGTGCAAGTGAATCCATCTTTTATTAAGAATTGTTCAAGAGGGAAAGAAATTTTGTTAATTTCAACCACATATGGACAAGTATTGCAACGGTTACGGTTGCAACCTTTTGTTCCAATATGTGCTTTCATTGTGGGAAGGTGACTTCTTACAAGTATGTCTCTGAGGCTTTTATCTCTCCGGAAAGCAAAAAGAGGAGGTTTTTTGAAGACCTGCTGAGTTAGAGGGTCAGCCATAAGGATTGATCGGTTTTTGAGAATCACCTGGCGGGCCTTAAAATTATGGGGATGGAAAGTTAAAACAAATTTGCATCTATCACATTGATCGTGAACAGATGATGTAAATGTGTCCTGTCTGGTCATGCCTTTAATTCTATTGACAGCTGATGTTAAGATTGTTTCCGGGTATGACCTCCTTCTAAAAAAGTCCAGCATCTCATCACTTCTTTCCAAGAAGTCTGCCTCATCACTGCAGAGTCTTTTAAGTCTTAGTAGTTGTGAAAATGGGATAGAGTTCCTACACGATTGAGGATGGGACGATGTATATAGAAGGAAACTATGGCTGTCTGTAGGCTTGTAAAAGATGGATGTTGATATTTTGTTTTCTTTTAATTTTATTTGTATGTCCAAAAAGTTAACAGTACTCCTATGAATAGTTGATGTGAATTTTATTGAAGGATGGAAGCCACCAATGAAGTCAATAAAATTTTGCAATTGCTGCATGTCCATTTTGGTTATTCCAATACAATCGTCGATGTATCTCTTGTAGTACTCTGGACAAATACCTTTGTAATTTTTATTCCATAGGTGTTCCAAATGGCCCATAAATATGCATGCATAACTTGGTCCCATTTTTGTTCCCATGGCAACTCCACTAATTTGATCAAAAAACTGTCCGTTGAACTCAAACGAGTTTAAATTTAGGACCAGCTCGGTCAATCGTAGTATGGCACTTGCTGGGAACTTAAGATTTGCCTTCTTGTTTAGAAAAAAGGAAATTGCAGAGAGGCCATCAGCATGTGGAATTGACGTGTACAATGAAGAAACGTCCATTGTAAATAGGAGGTGATCTTCATCCGGTAAAACCAAGGAATCCAGTGATTTTAGCATATGGCTAGTGTCCTTAATATANATTTTCATTATAAAACGGCTTATTTTAAAGTTTACACTTTCATTTTAATTTTTTTTTTTACAATGAAATATTGGAACAAAAGGTTGCAACCGTAACCGTTGCAATACTTGTCCATATGTGGTTGAAATTAACAAAATTTCTTTCCCTCTTGAACAATTCTTAATAAAAGATGGATTCACTTGCACCAGTCGCAACGTGATTTATGCAATTATTTGCAAGAGATGTAAAAAAATTTATGTGGGTGAGACAGGTCGTCGTCTTGGAGATCGGTTTAGAGAACACCTGTACAATATAAATAAACAGGCTCAGTGTCCTGTGTCTAAACATTTTAACAGTGTTGACCACGATGGCATTTTGGATATTGTAGTTACTGGTATTTTATATGCAACCAATACCCATGATAGAGTCCACATGGAAAATAGACTCATAAAACGATTTGGTACGTTGGCTCCATATGGAATTAACCAAATCCACAATTTTACATGACTGCAAAATCGTTTTCCCGTTGTGGTTTTCACTGTTACTTTAGATACTTCAACTTCCTCCTTTTTCTTATATTCTATGTCCGTGTTTATTTTTGTCTTTCATTTCTTTTCATTTTATCACATAGACTTTAATATGTTTTAATTTTAATATATATGTAAGTACATGTAATTGTTTTTGTACTGATGAAGGCATGAGCCGAAACGTCTACCATTATTTGTATTAGTTGATAATAAAGCTTTATTTTATTGTTTCCTTACACAAATAGTCTGTGTAATTTGTTTTTTTAATAAAAAAGCTTTATGCAGTCCTATTCTGTATGCTATAGGAAAATACGTTTTGCAGTAGGATTTAGGAGGATTATAGTAGTTTATTTTATAAGTCGAGTATTTTTCTAATTATTTTAACTTGAAAACAAAATAACTTTTTTTTATACTGTATTTATTTTTTTTTTAAAATTATAGATGTAATAATATTTAAAACTGTCAAATGTAGTAATCGTAACTAGTGCTGTCAATATTGTTGAGAAAAGCTGCGCGGGTACTCGTCCAAAACGTCGCATAATGTTCGTGGTCGTGACGGCTATAGAACGCAACCTAGCCACCACGATCCACCTCATTTCACTCAGTAACTAACAGTATACTTCCAAAAACATACTATTGGGCTCTACAAACTTTTATTCCTGTTGTAAATATATTCGCCAAACTCATAAACTAAAACTACAGTAAACAGTTCAAACAAAATGTCAATAACAATGACGTCACGTTTAGTCAGGTCATAGGGCCCAGCAGCTTAAATGTTAATGTCCGCTAGGCGGCGTTCAATATTCCCTCTAAAGTTCGTTGGTTCGTGTGCAAAGTTGTTGTTTTTTTTTGTTTTTTTTTAAGTCGTGAGCAAAGTTGCACTTTTTTTGCAATACTACACAATTCGCTGCGCGGTGTTGGCCAGAGAACTTCGCGGCCGCGCAACCACGCAGCTTAAAGGGAACATTGGTGGCGGTAATAACTTTTTAATTGATAAACTTTACCTACTAACAACTTTATATAGTCAGTTGCTTTTTTTGCTAGGCATACACAAAAAAAAACAAGGAAATGTAAAATAATTTTTAAAAAATAATTTAAAAAGGCTCAAATAATAAAACCTATAGTGATAATCAGAATAAAGCTTATATCCTTAACACATATTTTGCATCATCATTCTCTGCATCAGGCGACAAGGAAATGTTAATAAATTTAAGTAAAATGAAATAAATAGGTAACATAACTGTAGATGACATAGGTATATATTCACTCCTTAAAAAAACTTAACAATAACCAAGGGAACTCCTGAGTTAACCTTTAATGGCGCAGATTTAGATCCATTAATTATTACAGTTTGCTCCCTACCCAGTAATGTTAGGGGCTTGAGATTCCAAAGTATTTAAGTTTTTTAAAGTAAACTAAGGTGAAACTGAACTATAAACTTTGTCAAATGCCTTTGTTATAATTACACATTAGCTGTTAGCAATCTTTTTATTTAAATGTACGCTAGCTCGACTGGGCCACAGGCGGAATTGCAGCCAGGGACCCCTTGCAATCTTAATCCAATTCTCCCTCCCCACACACACACACACACACACACAGGCCACAACCCCTCCTACGTCACACCACTGCCTGAAAGTCCCAAAAGCTTAGAGACAAACCCCCCCCCCCGCCCAGCTTTGCAAGACACCGACGCCCCCTGAGCACTGAATCCAGGACAGTGGTTCTTAACGTGGGTTCGATCGAACCCTAGGGGTTCGGTGAGTCAGTCGCCGGGGTTCGGCGGAGGGAGGTCAAGACAGCACCCGACTCAAGGCATCTATATTACTACTAATAATGAATGTGCATATGAAACTGGTGGGGTTCGGTACTTCCAATAAGGTTAAGAACCAC
The DNA here is from genome assembly GCA_002072015.1 of Radix auricularia. Classification (NCBI taxonomy): domain Eukaryota; kingdom Metazoa; phylum Mollusca; class Gastropoda; family Lymnaeidae; genus Radix; species Radix auricularia. Next base: position 827,892 of record MUZC01002404.1, on the reverse strand, counting down.
TGATCCAGGAGCATAGTCTGCGGTAGTCCCAAAAATATTAACAATACGTTTGATAGACATATATTTTGCGAAAACTTTCTTTCTTCAAATAGATCTTTAAAATTTGAATGAGCCATTAACAAAATCAATGGTTATCATTATTCATTATGCATAAACAATAAATAAATGGTGTGATAATTAGTTGAAGTTTAATCAGCCATTATTGATAAAGAATAACTATGATTATTAACAGCGGCGTAGCGTGGGTTTGTGCCGCCCGGGGCAGAACCAAAATGTGCCGCCCCCCCCCCCCCCCGAAAAATATTTTAACGCTGTAAAGTAAAGATAGTTTTTATTAGAAAGTAGTAATGACACCCCAATAGAGACAAAAAGAGAAGCTTAATTTCTTTAATAAAATAAAACTTTACTGTTTTTCCTGATTACATGTAGATCTATTACTGTTTCAATCTTAAAATTTGCCATGCTTAATAACCGACATTGAAATAGCAATATATGATTAGAAAATTTTTGCGTAGATCTAATCGTTATTGCTTATAATTAATTTTCATTAACTGAAATTTAAAGAAGCTATTTTAAGACCTTGCAATGTTCAAATTTATTAGCCTATATTATTTTAGGCAAGGTAACTTTGAGCTTTAATATCTTAATAAACTTTTATAAATCAAGTTGTCTTAAATTTATTAATTCATCCTTTTTTTTTACCCGTGGGGTAAAATATTCTTTGCTTGACAATGTCCAGCAGATCGCCTGTTGTATGAAAATTTTATCTATTTTCTAAATTCTCCATAACTGCCAAAATCTCATATGAATTTTTTCAGTAATCTGATCTTATGTATAATTGAACTATCTTCTCTACAGTTTTTTCTAAATAACATGGATATAGATCTATAGTTTTGATCACCAAAAATGTGCTTTCTGCTACTTTGACTTGAAGATTCGATTAAAAATATGGGGTATCCACATAAAAGTGTATCAAATGTCAAAGCATCCTTAAAGTATTTCATTAATTTCTCTATGAACATCATATCTTAGCATTTTTTCAAGCACTAAACATTTATAAATTATTTTGTGCATCTTTAACATAGATTCAAAAATAAAAATATTTTAAAGTGACTAGCAAAGTTCCTGCGCCTGTTGGTCTGATGAACCTTTTCTTTCTGCATCAGTTTTTCTATACTTTTCAAAATAATCTCAAAATTGCTCTATGGTATATTCACTATTTGTATTCTTAAGCCTAGCTTGTGAAGTAAGTAGATACTAAAAACGATTATGGGCATGAATAAGAATTCGAAACAACGTTCTAGTGTAATAACATAGATAATTCGCGCCAGTCTGATTATTAAGTAAACAGATTAGATTTAATGAACTATATGATTAAGATTGACAGTGAGAGTTTAGGTTATTTCGTATTTCTTAAACACATGTATAGGCCTATACTTTCCAGCCATAGAGAAGAAGTATTAACACATGATGATACCCTGCGATCCATTAGTTTAAAATAGTCATTTATTAAAAGTCATTTCAGATGTGTAAGCAAATTCACTTTACTTCAATGAAATATTTTTTTTTAAATCCTACAATGTCTACTTCTTTGTTTTTAATCTTTAATCACAAATACCTTAGCTGGACTTGTTTGGTGATTATGTGAAATATATGAAGAGCTATTGAATACATTAAAACAATATGGGGTATCTTGTTCCTGAAAAAAGATGTTATTTTTCGCGATATATAGCACTTAAAATTGCTGTGACCTCAGTTTGAATTTTAGTTTTAGATGGTACTTTTTAAAAACCTTTTTTTTCATACAATGTTCTAGCAGTGCTCGATCGCACTTGAAAAGCAAATGCATTGGTTCCGGAATTGCCTTTTTTTGCAATAGTATTGTCCTCTCTTGGGCCAAAAAAACAGATTTACTTTTTGTAAGGCTTTAACAATGTCATAAATTTTAACAAAAACACTTCCTGCCACTTTTTTGTTTGTTTGTTTGTTTGTTATTTTTTACAACTTATTGTAGTTCTTTGTCACTTCTTTTTTATCTGATTTCTGATCCTTTAAAGTTTTAGAAAACTTTGAAAATGCTGAGCACTTGTACCTTCGTGACTACGTTTGGATATATGCGTGCAATGTCCAGCAGATCGCCTGTTGTATGAAAATTTTATCTATTTTCTAAATTCTCCATAACTGCCAAAATCTCATATGAATTTTTTCAGTAATCTGATCTTATGTATAATTGAACTATCTTCTCTACAGTTTTTTCTAAATAACATGGATATATAGTTTGGATATATTTCATTAAATAAACAATTTTGTTCATTATTTTTGTTGATGCTTCAAATCAAAAGACATTAAAATAAAAGTAATAATGTTTTGGTAGATAAACCATGTTTATGGTTACGCCAAAAAAATTTGCCAGCAGTTTATTTAAGTTAAAATCAAACTTGAATCAATTATATATTATATACAACAACCATATTTTTATATTCGTACACTAATTCCTCCCCTCTGTTTTCAACTTCAATAGCATCAGTAACAGTAGAGTTTAGATTCATAAGGGAGTTTGAAGTTCTGACATTTGAAATGTTCACATATATAATATAATTCTTTTATTTCTTTGAATTTTTTGTTTATAGCTGCTCTATTTTATTTTTAATAAACTTTACTTTTGCACTTTTCATTTTTGAAACTAATTAACGAGTAATTCGCCGCCCCCTTCTTTAAACCATTTGTGCCGCCCCGAGCTTTCGATTAGCTCATGTTTCATGTACACAAAGTTTTGATTTTACAACAGGGGAGGTCCATAAATAACGTCACGCATTTTTGGCCGATTTTTCACCCCTCCCCACTCGTCACGCGTCGTCACAAAAAGTTAGACCCCCTCCCCTCCAAAATGCGTCACAAAGCTTTGACACCCCACCCCCTCTCCTAAAAAATTATTTTAAAAAAAAAAAATTTTAAAAACACCCTTTTTTCTATTTTCTATTTTAAAATAAGTATGTTTCAAATCACTTATTTTGTCATTTAAGTATTTTTAAGAGTATGGCCCCATTGTAATACCGTAACACGCCTGAAGCTATGTAAAACGACAGTCAATAAATGGACAGTGCTTCTTAAACTTCTTCGTATTTGACGACCGGCAGGAATTTTTCCATTTTACTAAGTAGATCTACCCATGCATTCTTTACCCGTTTTCACGTGATTTTCCCCGAACTTACGTGATAGCCAAATTAGCCACTACATGGCCTTAGCCTAAAGCCCTATAAGATTAAGTATGAACTCGGCTTATTTTATTTAAAAAAATAATTTTGAAAATTTTTTAGTTGCAAAGAGATAGCAAAACAGTTAACGAACAATGCCGCGGTAATGTCAAAAAACCTTTGATTTTATTTAACCTTCAAGCTCGCGAGATTGACTATTGATATTACAAGGATCATTTCATTGTTGATAGAATATAAAGATTGATAGATCTACGTGACGATTGCTCAAATTGATTTTGATCTTAACGTTATTGTTTTCCTTCTAAGTATATGCACGTCAAAGCATTTGATCTGAAAATACCACATTGATGTCAAATTTCATGTTTTCTAAAAAAATTATTAGGTATGCACTGGAAGGGGAATAATAAGGCGTGTAATGTACAAACCCCACATTTGTGAAGGAAATGAATTTGATGAGGTGTGACAACGCCACTCAGTCATTTTATAAATCCGTTGTACTGTCCTTGCATATTGGCTGCCCCCATCTGTAGCATTACCGACACGATTTTCAATACTTATGTTACATTCAATGAGTTTTTCTAGAAATAATTCTAACATATCCTTTCTAGTAGAAGATGTTCAGTTGGCGACTCATATCATCGCTCATGAACTTATCTGTTACATATCTTATAATTATAATTTGTCCTTCACACTTACATCTTGAGTTTTATACAATTGAACTGATTCATACCAGCAGATTTAATTACCTCAGAAATGATTTCTTTATTATTTTTCTCATTGAAAACAATGATATAATTCATTAGTCTTCGGTCATCGCCAAATTAGATGCATGTCTATCATATCTATCATGTCTACCATGTCTACCATGTCTATCATGTCTATCATGTCTATCATGTCTATCATGTCTATCATGTCTATCATGTCTATCATGTCTACCATGTCTACCATGTCTATCATGTCTACCATGTCTACCACGTCTATCATGTCTACCATGTCTATCATGTCTATCATGTCTATCATGTCTACCATGTCTACCATGTCTATCATGTTTTTCATGTCTACCATGTCTACCATGTCTACCATGTCTATCATGTCTACCATGTCTATCATGTCTACCATGTCTATCATGTCTATCTTGTCTACCATGTCTACCATGTCTATCATGTCTATCATATCTATCATGTCTATCAAGTCTATCATGTCTATAATGTCTATCATGTCTACCATGTCTATCATGTCTATCATGTCTATCAAGTCTATCATGTCTACCATGTCTACCATGTCTATGTACAGATAGTACAGATCCATGTCTATCATGTCTATAATGTCTACCATGTCTATCATGTTTATAATGTCTATCATGTCTATAATGTCTATCATGTCTACCATGTCCATCATGTCTATAATGTCTATCATGTCTACCATGTCTATCATCATGTCTATAATGTCTATCATGTCTACCATGTCTATCATCACTATCATGTCAACCATGTCTATCATCATGTCTATAATGTCTATCATGTCTACCATGTCCATCATGTCTATCATGTCTGTAATGTCTACCATGTCTACGATGTCTATCATGTCTACCATGTCTATCATGTCTACCATGTCTATCATGTCTACCATGTCTATCATGTCTACCATGTCTACCATGTCTATCATGTCTACCATGTCTATCATCTTGTCTATAATGTCTATCATGTCTACCATGTCTATCATGTCTATCATGTCTACCATGTCTATCATGTCCATCATGTCTATCATCATGTCTATAATGTCTATCATGTCTACCATGTCTATCATGTCTACCATGTCTATCATCATGTCTATAATGTCTATCATGTCTATCATGTCTACCATGTCTACCATGTCTATCATGTCTATCATGTCTACCATGTCTATCATCATGTCTATAATGTCTATCATGTCTACCATGTCTATCATGTCTACCATGTCTATCATGTCTACCATGTCTACCATGTCTACCATGTCTATCATGTCTATCATGTCTACTGTGTCGAGATTTGTGCGGACTCTTTAGACTCAGTAACCCCTAGCGACTGAACCACCCCGAGAGGAGGGGGGGTAACCAGCCGTCTCAAAATGTGACAGATATGCGTGCATACTTTCTGCTACGGGGCTGAATAAAGGAAGTCCTAATACCATTGGTCATATTTTTGGACACAACCAATCAAGGATAATGGAAATCACATGACCATCCGAAATATAAGCCGTGCACAAACACCAACTCAGTCTTTTCCACTGCCCCACCACGGAGGTATTCNCATGTCTATCATGTCTACCATGTCTACCATGTCTACCAGGTCTATCATGTCTACCATGTCTATCATGTCTCTAATGTCTATCATGTCTACCATGTCCACCATGTCTATCCTGTCTATCATGTCTATCATGTCTACCATGTCTATCATGTCTATTATGTCTACCATGTCTACCATGTCTATCATGTCTACCATGTCTACCATGTCTATCATGTCTTTTATGTCTACCATGTCTATCATGTCTACTATGTATACCATGTCTACCATGTTTATCATGTCTATCATGTCTATCATGTCTACCATGTCTACCATGTCTATCATGTCTACCATGTCTACTATGTCTTCCATGTCTAACATGTCTACCATGTCTATCATGTCTATCATGTCTACCATGTCTACCATGTCTATCATGTCTACCATGTCTACCATGTCTACCATGTCTACCGTGTCTACCATGTCTATCATGTCTTAAATGTCTATCACGTCTACCATGTCTACCATGTCTATCATGTCTA
>MUZC01002404.1:803350-816359 GCA_002072015.1 Radix auricularia | reverse complement strand
TCCTTGTGGTATGGTTAAGAAGGAGTTGCTGTAAAAAGCTCGAAAAGACAGGCCAAACATTTCAAATAAATGTCACATTTCTCCCTAGGGAAATAGAGTTAAACTTAGGTGATACTACGATGTTTATAAACACCTGAATTAGTTAAAGTATGTGAAAGCCGAGGCATTGCAATCACATTGACATAACAAAGTCACTGTTCATAATATTTTTATTAGTAAGTTATCGAACCTGATCACAGGGAGAGCACTTTTATCAAGATCGATAATTCACTCGATAACTTCTTCAAATCCCGGTCCCACATTATTTTACCTTAATACGTATAATACGAATTAAGTAAATTACATATTGATCGAATACATAACGAATTAAATACTAAAAAATACCGTAATAATGACACAGCATTACAAAACGCCCCTCCTACATTAATCCCGGCTGCAAAACGCCCCTCCTAAGTTAATCGCGGCTACAAACCGCCCATCCTACTTTAATCCCGGCTACTATGCCGCTCCAACGTTAGTCCCGGCTACAAACTGCCGCTCCTACGTTAGTCCCGGCTACAAACCGCCCCTCCTACATTAATCCCAGCTACAAACCGCCCCTCCTACGCTAATCCCGGCTACAAACCGCCCCTCCTAAGCTAATCCCGGATACAAACCCCTTCGTTAATCCCGGCTACAAACAGCCTATCCTACATTAATCCCGGCTACAAACCACCCCGCGTCAATCCCGGCTACAAACCGCCTCTCCTACATTAATCCCGGCTACAAACCACCCCGCGTTAATCCCGGCTACAAACCGCCCCTCCTACATTTCCTATAAGGAATTCCGGCTGTAATCTTACTTATCCCTTAAAGCCATATCTAATATAATCTAGACTTATTTATTTGTTAATTTAATAACCTAATAATCTTTAAATATAGTAACTTAGATAGCTATCATTGTAAGTTTCATTTTAATCTAACCTTGTTTCGAACCACTGACCACTCTTCAAATTTAATAGACCAAGCATTTTGACCACATAGCCAGCACTTCACATATTTTATAACGATTTTTTAGGATTTAATATTTGATATCCATATTTGCATATTATAATCATGTAGTTTTATTGTTTAATTACTGCAATATTTCCGTGTAAATTGTCCATTATTTTTTTCAACAGACAGGTTATTATTTTAAAATTTAGCGTAAAATGCTAACTCCAAAATTATTGACAACAAAATTACTTCCCGCCAAACTATGTCCTCTGCTGATGTCAACATGGACAAGGGACACTGCCTAAATAGTAGGGGTTCTAAAACTTTGGTCAGTTATAAGCCCATCCTTAAAATCGTGAAAAATTGAAAACAAATTTCCACTTCAACCAGTCAACTCGATATATAACATATATTATTGTCATAATTCAGTAAGTAGCCTTACTAGAAACTTGTTCTTTGAATATTATTATTGTTCATGGTGACCAAATCCTTACTAACTTACTAGTAACTTGTTCTTTGACTCAACCAGACAATTCGATATATAACATATATTATTGTCATAACTCAGTAAGTAGCCTTACTAGTAACTTGTTCTTTGACTATTATCATTATTTATGGTGACCAAAGCACTAAACAACTTTTTCTCTCCATAGCTTTCTAGTTCCTTATTTATTGACATATCTATTATCTAATTTTGCAGTTTCTGTAAATCTTTCTTAGGCGATCGTGAGTTTGTTTAACTATGTTGTGAGGAATCATGTTTTAATTGCATTGTATAATTGTACTTGTACACAAAGAAATTTTATTTTTATTTTTTAGCGATACAACTTGATTGCATGGCTTTAAATAAAATTAGTTTCACTGTGCCGTATTGTTTTATATTAAATTGCTAATTGTTTTGCTTATCTTGGGAATTTCTTGCAAAATATTAAATTTTTGTATTTATTAATCAATAATTATTAATAATTAATTTTATCTTGATGCCATAGTATATTTAAGAGTGACCTCCCCACCCCCATTCCCCTACACACCTTTCTTTTACTTAAAAACAAAATAACCCGCTTTTATTTACATTTCTATTTTGGTGTCTGCATGTTAGCGTCAAATCTTGTAAAGTTATTTTGATGTACGTTGCATTGTTCGATTGAGATGTGAGAAGAAAATCGTCAGACACTTGTATATCCGCCGACCATACAATATTCCAAAATTTCATTTAATTCGCTCATTTGGCTATCAAGTTATTTGCTCTCCGGTATAATTTTTGTTGTTGTTACTATTAACTACAATAGTCAGTGAAGTCAGTAGGTCATAGGTCTTATCTCGTAGCAAAATAATTAATACATTTTTAATAAATATAGTTTAAAAATTTTTTTTTTTTGAATTGCAGAGTGATTTCTCATTAAAAGTTGTAATTGTTACAAATAAAAAAGGGAAATATACATACAAATTAGACATTAACTATTAATCATCGCTATTAAATTCTTTGTTTAGAAAAAAAATATTTAAAAAATAATACTTTTTAAATGTATTATTTAAAAATCACTTAATTAACTGATGTGCAATCCGTAAGACAGAGGTCGTCGAACAGGGGTAAATTACCCCATCTGGGGTCAAAAGGGAATTCTTGGGAATAATTCAGACTCATTTGGGACATAAACCATCCACTACACTCCACTAGATATATTAAAATACGTCATGTATACGTGTAAGCTTGAAACATATGCCCACTATTGAACCGGCTCCTTCCAGAAAATACATTTGTTAAAATTTGACAATCATGTAGATTTCATAACCTAAGTACTATACGAAGATACCTAAATCCACCATAATAATCTTAATCCTCATGACTTGGCTGTATAAAGTATCCTTTCTGTGACATTTAAAATTAATGCCTTAAAAACTGAGCTAAGAAAAAATTTGTTTTGTTCTTACTGGAATTGCGATGTCAAGAGTAGTAATTAATACTTTGACTAATTTTTAAATAGGCACATTTATCATTATATCTAGAATGGACAGGTGGCGTTAGACCAAAAACCAATCAAACAACTAAATCAAAATTTAAACGTGTATCATTTTATCAAATAGATTCCTGCCCCCCCCCACCCCAAAAACAAAATTAATTAATTAATGAATATTCCAAGTCCTTTTGACTTAAAATATCTTCTCGCATCATTTTTACACACATAGCATGATTCTAAAATTCACCAGTTGCATTTAGCGGGGGGGGGGGGATTATGCCATTCCCCCAGATCCCCGACTCATGTGCGAATGTGGGAAGGACCTCGAGCCTGGGGGGGGAGGGGGTAACACAAATATACTAGAATATTGTTGGATAGAGGGCAAAAAAGTTCGCCGACTCCTGTCGCAAGAGAACCAAACGGAGCGACGGCTACATCACACATGCTTTGGTGTCAACATCAAACGACGCTGGGTAACAATTTCATACGCTCTGTTATGGGTTCTCAAATTTAAGTACATGTATTATAATTAGATTTAATTTTGATTTCTTGATGACTTACGCAAACCAGAGTCTGATGGCCTACCGACAGCACTTTGAGAAGCATTGAGGGTTTTAAAAAGAAAAAAAAAGTTATAAAATAAACTGTAAGCCACCAAATGCTTCAGTGGAAGTGTTTATTTAAAGTTACCCTTTTGATGTGACGTCACATTTCTTCAACCTCCTTCCCCCCCTCGTCACGCATCGTCACAAAAGTGTGACCCCCTAGGTGCGTGACGTCATTTATGGACGGCCCCTCAGGAGTGAATGTCAAATTTTAAGAATCATTTAAGCTACCACTACTTCAGTGCTACATTATCATACTACTTAACTATTTTTGAATATTTTATATCCAATAAGGAGTTTGACGTTTTGACGTTTGAAAAGTTCACATGCCTTAGGATAGATCATTTATTTCTGTTATTAATTTCTTATTTATTTTATTTTGATAAAAAGCTCGACTTTCTCATAAAATTTTCCTAGCCACAAATTAACGACCAGGAATTTGCCGCCCCTGGCAATGTGCTGCCCGGGGCATTTGCCCCCCTTGCCCCCCTTCCCTTAGCCACTGGATTTCAGGTGTAGCTAAAAGTAAACATAAAATAAAAAACACACTGTTTTCAACGCTATTCTATCGCCATCGAGTTATTAATATTAATCAATACATTCAAAAAGCGACAACAGTTATACCTTATATTTTTTCTAATTAAAAAAATATAAATATTCATGCTTTGCTCACGAACCATCATGCACATCGCTGCGTACCACTAGTTGGTCCGCGGACCACAGGTTGAGAACCAATGCACCAGACCATAGAAGAACAATGAGCAAATAGTAATTAAATACATAAGACAATTAATTTTAACTTGGAAATACAACGCTAAGAGGCCGTCTAGAAATGACGTCACGCACCTAGGGGAGGGGTGTCCTCACATTTGTGACGAGGGGAGGGGGGAGTTTAAGAATTTTGATGTCGCGTCAAAACTCGCTACTTAAAATCAAAGTTCCTCTGAAATATTTAATTTCTTACAATTTATTTCATGACGTTTTACATGGATTCAAGCGTGTTGCGGTATTAGAGTGCAGCCTTATTCTGAATACATAATAAAATGACAATAAAGTCTTTTGAAACATGCTCATTTTTAAATAAAAAATAACGCTTGGGGGGGGGGGGTGTGTTCACACCTTTGTGACGTCATATTGGAGAGGGTCTAAGTTTTTGTGACGAAGTGTGAGAAGGGAAGTGGGGGGGGGGGGGGNTAAAATTAGTCAAAATTGCGGGACGTCATTTATGGGCGACCCCAAAATTAATCTAAATTAAATCTCAGAGAACAAGGACACACTAATCCTCGTTCTTCGGGTCCGGAATTCTGGCGTGGAATGGGTTGCCTGTTGATACCAGGAAAACCAACACTCTATTAACATTTAAAACTCTAATAGATATGCTAGACTATCCATAAACCATGGATAAGCGTAGGATGCAAGAATCTATATAAAAGGACATCTTTAACAGATAAGAGTTTATCAAATCCTTAATTGAACAAAAAAGAACGTTTAAGTTAAGTGTAGGGGGCGGCCCGGGACATTGGCGAGTTTAGCTTACTGAACTATTTTCTCGTTTGTTTCATTATTTATAATGATAATTTTAAATAATAATAATTAATATTGTTTTTAATATATGAAACAATGATGACAATACTGAGTAGTTGTATTTTTCTAAAACCTGGTTTGCTACGGTAACTAGTTGGCTCTTTTTCGGAATAACTAAAAGGTAGTGAGTATCGCCTCGTCAAGACGACCCAATTTGCGACTGCATACGCGCTCGTTCACTTCCGGTTATTGCTATTCTTAGTAATATTTTTTTTATAAGGTTAAAAATTTCATCTGTGAATGTGTGGCAGTGTGGTCATATTGATAGTACGATAGTACGCTACATCGCAGGACCGGGGTTCAATTTCTTATTGATGCCTATTTTTTTTTTTTTTAAAACAATACTACATGAATTGATTATGAATAAGATTTTTTTTTTAATGGTTTGTTTTGATGTTAGGCTTAGGGATAGACTTTAGGGTTACGTTAAGTGATAGTTATTAGGGTTTGTGTTAGGTTTAGTGATAGTTTTTAGGGTTTGGGTTAGGTTTAGTGATAGCTTTTAGGGTTTGGGTTAGGTTTAGTGATAGTATTTAGGGTTGGGTTAGGTTTAGTGATAGTTTTTAGGGTTTTGGGTTAGGTTTAGTGATAGATTTTAGAGATTGAATGCACATATAGAATCGGAGATTCAATGAAAGGCGCAGTGAATACTTGTAACTCTTCAATTTTATAAACATCATTTTATAAACAATGTTACTAAGAATAGCAATAACCGGAAGTGAACGAGCTCGTATGCAGCCGCATATTGGGTCGTTTTGACGAGGCTATACTCACTACCTAAAAACAAACCGCTAAACTGCTATTTACATGACGCTACAGTAATAGGGACCGAACTCCGTAAACGAGTAAATGGACTCGAATTATAACGAACAATTGTTGCACCTCCAAACTGATATAAAAGTAAGCCGTTGACAGATTGAAACAATAAATCAACTAGCTAATTAATTAGCGCTTCTAAAAATAAAGCTTGAATATATTGATCTAATTAATACGGCAATTGGTCGAGTAGTAACGCGCTCGACTGGCGTACCGATGGTCACGAGTTCGAATCCACGCGAATTCGAGGATTTGTTCCCGGGCCTGTGGAGTCCCTGAGTCACCCAGCTCAGAATGGGTACCTAACTAGACAATAGTTAGGCGGCTGGGTAATGCGTGGAACCCTTATAGTATTATACTATAATACTATAAGTATAATATAATATAGTATATACTATGACTATACTATTAATACTATAGACATAGACTTGGCCTGTGACTGTGACCGCTGCATCACTATTCACTTGCCAACAGATCATCTCTCATACTCATGACTCATGGTCTGTGGACGCAATTATCTTATCCATAGAAGGAGCGTCTGTATATCTAAGATAAGATCCTCCGAATCCCGGTCCCAAATAAGGGGAAGTAACCAGATAGTCAGATAGTACATGAAATTATTTATTGATAAAAATTAGACAAGTGATACATGTTACATATTAATATTGTCAGATAACCATTCAGCTGATCCGAAGAATCTCGACGTGACGTCTGGAGGCTACCAATTGCTGAAAACAAGAGTTCTAAAAATTTTAAAAGTAAAAGAATTTTCAAAATTGGAAGGTTTAGGGTTTGGGTTAGGAATAGCTACTTTTGAATTTTTGGAAAATTGAATGTTTTAGGGTTTGGGTTAGGCTTTAGGTATAGCTATAGAATTTTAATTTTAGCTTTTTTAAGAACGTGCCATAACAACAAAGATGGCCGCTGGTAATGACCTCATTGGGCCATAGTTTGATAAAGTATCATTTTACCAACCATTCATTAAATACTAAATTAATATTGTAATTGTCACACAGCATTTCCAAATAGCTGCCAAAAACATTCTGCTTGTGACAGTTGCGCCCCTGAAAGTGAAAGGCCGACAAGTAGCTTGCAAACAGAGCTCGACTTGAACCACTCTGATATGTTTATGTTTGGCTTGCATCCATAGTCTTTCAATAGTTTGAGTTCAATTCCTGCTAGTTGCACTGCATGTTAAAACATTGGGAGAAATATTTATCGGAGTCGGAGCGGCTGGTATAGTAATCGATAACTCTTGAAAAATAATTTGGGACCGGGATTCAGAGGCTTGCCATTAATACGAATACTTTTTTAAGTTATGTAAATTCTGAATTCTCTGTTTATTTTTATATATAGGAAAAACACACATCTGAAGACCTAAAATAGTGAACAGGTGTGTTTGAATCTGCAATCAATTACTTCAGCCACCACTTTCTGAACTTGAATCCATAACCATGCTCAAACCTAAAATAGTTTTTGTTTTAGTGGGCATAAGTGTTGTGTTTCTTGTTATTCAATTTTATGGCATAAAGGTAAATTCAGCAGATTTCTTTAAAATAAATTAAAAGGATTTAAAATGTTCTGATGATCTAAATCCAATGCACAATGTATCATAATTATAATGCATACTTTCAATGTTCAACTTTAACACAGACTGTATCTTTTGTAAAACAGTATTTTGCTACAAAGCATATAGTTTTAAAAATATGTTTAGTGTATGTATAATTTAATTTATAAATAATCAATTGTCTTAATTGACAAAAAAATAAACCCATCGCAAGAAATGATTCCTTTCATTAATTTGTTTAAGTCTTTGTATTTTAATTCATGGGCTGTTCTTATTTGTTTTACAGTACTTCTATGAGAATCTCAAATCTAATAAACCCATTGAAGAAAGGGTACCATGGGTAAAACATTTTATAATTTACACCTGTGCTTTGAATTAGCTTACAAGATAAATTTTATGGTTTTAAAATGTTTTGATTAAATATCGATATCAAATGTTTAAAAATTAATTTCCTTGTGTAAGTGAGTCCATGATATTAATAATATGAAGAAAACTTTAACTAGTTAGAATTTTTTTAAATATCTGTTTTCATTTACTAAAAATAATCAATACAGAATTCAGATATTTCACTTAATTAAAGACATTTGGTTGACAGGAAGCTTTTAAGCTATTTATCAGCAAATGTGATACTGCTGGTCTACCTGTTTTTGTCATTGAACCAAGTTTATTGCGTGCTTTGAGAGAAAAAAGTAAGAGGCGATTGGAGCTCTGGAACCAAGATCACCATAGTTCTGTTGCATTTGGTGTCATTGAGCCAGGAATTGACCATTTGGTTAGTAAAGAGCATCTTCTTTGGAGATTACATTCTAATGTTGACCAAATTCATACCTCTTTTATTAAACCTATGTAAATAATGGCATACAAGATACACAAACAAATAATTATTGTGTGACTAAAACAATTGAAAGGTTTATTGATGGACGAATATGTATAATAAAGCTAATAAATAAATTTTTAATCACGAATTTTGTTTGTGTAACTTGTATATTATTTGAAAGCTTTTTTGGAGACCAATACTGTATCACATGTTAAATAATGACAAAACATTACCATTTTATCTTTTTTCTAGCAGTTCCTCCACAATATTCAGTGAGTTAATAATTAAAAACTTGCAACTATTTTATAGTTAATTTGAAACCTTTTTATTCACCAGCATCTTGTAATGTCAGCCATGAAACATGAATATTATGAATTCTGGGAAAAAAATGACCCAGATCCCAGAGGCTTGACTATTCAACACAGAACTTATCGCTCCGTGCCGACTCACTATGTGCTCTGGGTTCCTGTCCAGGGTCACACTCCTATGCTTATACATCTGGTGGTGTTTTACAAGAGAGGAGAGTTCTTCTGGCACTCTGCTGTTCAAAATAAACTACAGAAACCACCTCACAGCCTTGCAAGCTCACTGTTTTCTTCTAACTCAGGTTCTTACAGCAGGTAAAAAAAACTTATGATCTCTATAAATGTGTGTCAATAATCAGGTCAGAAAATTGATAATAATGAAATGTTCACATTTATGCACTAATGTGACTTTTTTTTTTGACTGATTGCCCTCAAAAATATTTCCACCTAAGATAATATATGAAGTGTTGGGGTGTTTTTATTTTTAGTGAAATTACCATGTTAAATTGTGACAATAAAATGATGTGTAAAGAAAACATTTTTTGCAAGTAGTAAGCATTTAACCTATCACTGTTCTGCTACATTGAAAAACTATTAATTTTTTTTAACTCTTTAAGTGCCATAAGGTTTTTGGAAAACTTCCGCCTCAGTCCCGTAAGGATTTCCCGTATTACGATCAACCCGTTATGAAATTAAAAAATTTGCGTAAAATCCATTTATAATATTATTGTCATACTGACTTCATTTTTAAGGCTAAGAATGGTTATTTTACGCATCCAAAAGACCGTACTGAGTTTGAAACAATATTTACCTGTAGTTTAGTACTATTATTTTAGTAATGAAGTATAACAAAAACGTATCTTCGAAAAAAAACCTGTTAAAACTACCAAAAAACATCGCGAATCGAGCGATAACACTAGTGCCGGCAACGGCCGCCATTGCCGGAAGTCGAATGCATCGTTTTTCAAGCATTGAAGAGTTTTTACTTTCCGAGATCTCATTTCTAACGAGATTTGTATCTAGGGACACATTACGACGCTTTAGGGATAGCGGGAAGAGACGCATTACGACGCTTTGCGACTTTAAGAGTTAATTAGCGATAATCCTTGATTTAGAAATAAATAATTAGTTATCTTTAGTTGTCATGTTTACTTTTAAAAAATGTAGATTAATAGTAAATCTGTGTGTATTGTCTTAGGTTCAACACAACATTTGTATACCTGGATGGAGCACAAATCCACTACCCAAGTGACACGTTTACTTTTTTAAAGGAGCTAGAAACATCCGAGTTTATTGAATGCAACTATAGCAGGGCCTACCACTTTTATGCTGAGTACCATCTAGATAAATCTAAGCAAGTTGAACTCTTCAAAAGGAAAGCTAGACAGCTGTTGGTTATCACCAAACAGGTCCTTGACTCTATGGGCATTCCATTTTGGTTAAGCAGTGGAACTTGTCTTGGTAAATATTTCTTTATATAGACCTTCTTTGGTATGGAACTAACTATCTAACAGTCCAACATTTCTCAAACTTTTAAGATTTGTTAACCTATGGATATTTTTTTTAAAAGCCTCAGTGACCTGTGAAAGATGTATTAATTAATTTTATTGATTGCGAACATGAAATATTTCTTTTGTACTGATCTCCTGATGACTGCACCTATCCACAGAACGCCATTTGAGGAAAGCTGTTGATTTTGGTTTAGACATGCAATATATTATTTTAAATTAGGTGGCTGCACACTTTGAGAATGTGTATTTTAATAAAAAAATAATGCATTCTTGACATGTAAAGCAAGTTCAAAATTTCAAATTTAACCATTTTGAAGACTTTTGATAATTTTTTATGAAATAGTTCTATCTATATTTACAAGTTGTATAACTTGTTTTGGAATACACATATTTTTATCTATAAATCGTAGTTCTATAAGCCGTTACAAGTTGTCTAATTAGGTAAGGGATACAACTTAATTTTAAGATAAAAAAATGCTTAGAGCATAAACCATAAATTAATATCCCTGCTGTATTTCATATTAAGGAGCAGAGTTTGTTTTTTTTTCCACCGGGAAAGACAATTTATTTGAACAATAATTTAATTTTGGTAGTCTTTCTTTTTTAAAGGGCATTAAAATTATGCATGTATGGCTTGTGCCATCACTTCTCATATCATTGAATGAGAACTGAAAAAGTTTTAGGAAAATTGCTTAAATTTTCAGATTAGTAAATATTTAACATATTTTTAGGATGGTTTCGGCAGTGTGATTTAATATCCCACACAACAGATGTGGACATAGGCATTTTCATTAAAGATTATAGAGAGGAAATGATTAGTCTTTTGGAGAACACTGGTCTAGTTCTAACCCATCGTTTTGGCAAGGTAGGTAAACTTTGATTTAGTAAAATGCATAATCTTTCATAATTTATTGAATCATTGCTCATTGTAGACTACATTTAAAAGTCTAAATTGACTTCAAAAATCCACTTCTCCGTCATAATTTCATTCATAATAGAAATGTATATACAGTCGAAACCGCTTAAGTCGACGGCGTTCGGGTATGAAAAATGGCATCGACATAACCGATGATCGAGTTAAAGCGAAACCAATATGGCGGCAAAATATTAACATGCGCTTGAAATTTCTTTATGTACGTGTTGTGCGTTAATTAGTGATGGGACGATTAATCAGAATCGTATCGGAATATCGGGACCCTATTTCTTCACTCTTTCTTAAGGTTGTTAAGACCGTTCGTTTTTAAAGACCGTTTAAGTTTAAATATAACGCCGTTTTGCGGTGATTCCCAGATTGAGCGATACTGTGCCTTCGAAGCCACTTGCTTGATTTTCCTTACAAGCTACACAAATAAGTAACCTACACATCCCCTCATTGTCCCTGAACCATTCTCTTCCTAATCATCTTCTTTGGGTCCGTCATCTTATCCTCAGCTTACAATGGACTCAGAATGGTCTATCGTGACCTATATATGACTCATGACAAAGCGAACTCTTCTCTATATAAATCTTATCTTATCTTATATGTTACAGACGCTCCTTCTGTACAGAAGATTATTGCGTCCTACGTATTTCTATGGTTTGTGTTTAGTCCTGTATTCTTACTAGAGTTTTAAAAGATGATAAAGTGGTGGCTTTCCTGGTTTCTTCAGGCAACCCATTCCACGCCCGAATACCGGACGGAAAGAAAGAAAACTTGTATGTGTTTGTTCTTGCATATGGAATAAGAAAGGTGTTTTTATCTTTATGTCTATTTGAGGGTTGTATTAGGTTATCTTTGTGTTGTATTTCTAAATTAGAATTAATTGCCTTATGTATAATTACTAATTTACTCTTGGTTCTTCTATCCTCTAGTGTTTCAAGGTTTAATGATTTAACTAATGGTGTTACTCTTGTCAGTTTTGAATATTCTCCAGTAATGAATCTGGCAGCTCTTTTTTGTATTTGTTCTAACTTATCAATATTTTCTTTGGTGGATGGGTCCCATACTGAAGATGCATATTCTAGTATAGGTCTCACCAGGGTGAGATAGCATTTTAGTTTTATATCTTTGTTACATTTGTAAAAGTTTCTTTTTATAAAGCCTAAGGTTTTGTTTGATTTTTTAATAACTTCATTGACATGGGGATTCCAAGATAGTTTCTCATTTATTATGACTCCTAAGTATTTCGCATCTTTAGTTTGGGTTAGTTCTTTTCCATGAATGAAATATTTTGAATTTATTTGTTTCTTTTTCTTTGTTACTCTTAGCAGTTGACATTTTTCTGGGTGGAAGGACATACTCCAGTTAGTTTCCCATTTTATTAATTCATCTAAGTCTTTTTGTAAAATTTTGCTATCTTGTTCTGACTTGATTGTTCTATAGATTATACAATCATCAGCAAATAACCTAACTTTAGTTCCTGTTGAGATATTGTTGGGTAAGTCATTTATATAAATTAAAAATAGTAAGGGACCTAGGACAGTTCCTTGTGGAACTCCTGAGTTAACCTTTATTGGTGTAGATTTAGAACCATTAATTATTACAGTTTGCTCCCTACCCAATAGGAAATCTTGGATCCAGTGATGTAAGGGACCTGAGATTCCAAAGTATTTAAGTTTTTTGAGTAAACTAAGGTGGTGAACTTTGTCGAATGCTTTTGAGAAGTCTAGTAATATTGTATCTATTTGATCATTATTATCTAAGCCTTTTGATAGATCATCTATTAGGCCTATCAATTGTGTTTCACATGATCTGTTCTTTCTAAAGCCATGTTGGTGTGGGCATAGGGCATTATATTTGTCAAGGTGGTTAACTATTCTGCTATATATTATGTGTTCCAGTAATTTACATGTGATACTAGTAAGTGATACAGGTCTGTAATTACCAGGGTC
>MUZC01002404.1:772491-801086 GCA_002072015.1 Radix auricularia | reverse complement strand
AGTCTACCCCACTCCTTTCCTTCAACCCCACTAATCCACTGATCCACGAGTCTACCCCACTCCTTTCCTTCAACCCCACTTATCCACTGATCCACAAGTCGACCTCACTCCTTTCCTTCAACCCCACTAATCCACTGATCCACTAGTCTACCCCACTCCTTTCCTTCAACCCCACTAATCCACTGATCCACGAGTCTACCCTACTCCTTTCCTTCAACCCCACTAATCCACAAGTCTACCTGACTCCTTTTCTTTAACCCCACTAATCCACTGATCCACAAGTCTACCCCACTCCTCTTCAACCCCACTAATCCACTGATCCACAAGTCTACCCCACTCCTTTCCTTCAACCCCACTGATCCACGAGTCTACCCCACTCCTTTCCTTCAACCCCACTAATCCACTGATCCACAAGTCTACCCCACTCCTTCTCTTCAACCCCACTAATCCACTGATCCACAAGTCTACCCCACTCCTTTCCTTCAACCCCACTAATCCACTGAGCCAAAAGATATCCTTTATCTTACTTGTAGCTATTTTTCTGTCATCTCATACGTTGGATTCAATTTAATTTTCACAGGTGACTGATAGTTTTGAATTGTCATTTCTCTATGGTGATATTAAGTTGGACATTTTCTTTTTTTACGTAACGGATAAATATGTGTGGAATGGTGGTACCCAGGCAAGCACAGGGAACAAATATAAGTAAGAACTTTCATGGAATTTCGGGAAATGGCTGTGTGGATTTTGTTATCAAAGACTATTAAAATTAAAAAAACATGATTTATGACTTTTAGTGTCAAAAGAGTTTAACAATACAAATAAGAGACAAAAGAAAAGTAACTAAAATTATTTTAAATAGAATACACAAACTTAAAACAGATGATGAGTTTAGAAACACATAAGTGAAAAAGTTTTTTGGTTACAATTATTTTAAAGATTGGTATTTTCATTTCCAGGTATATTTTCCCACCATTTAAGTTATGTTGGACTGAGTTTTTGGAGCTCTGGGTTCGTGTCCCTTGTCCTTCAGAGCCATATATTCATGCCAACTACGGACCACGGTGGATGATACCGGTTAAAAACTGGGATTGGAAATACAGTCCCAACAATGTGATTGAGAATGGCCAGTGGGCAAAAAAAGAATGGGATGATGTAATACAGCTATATGAATGATTAAATCATGAGGATATTAACGATTGAATTTATACATGCCAAACAAACAACTAAAATGATACTTATACTTTATGGAACTCATTTGGAATCATGTTTGTGTCTACACTTTTATAAATAAGTCGCTGAGTTATCAATTGCCAATAAAATTAAATTTACACTTTTTTTATATATAAATTTAAAATGGCTGAAGGATGAATATCCAAAAATCCTTTTCCTCATACAAAATTATATTTTATACAATAATTATATTAGCTGATGTCTGCTATGAGAGTTTATAAATTTCTCTCCTGGCGAGTCTTCTGCATTTATTCTTGATGTTTTTAAAACTCTTATTGGCATTTCTATCCTCTTATGTTACCGCATGATATTACTCTTTAAAAAAAAAGTGATGTGTAATTTTTATGACAATAGTTTTCAATAATTAATGGCCTCACATGTATGTGTGATATGAGAAATAAGACATGACTCTCATTCAGTGTGAAGCTGATTCAAGTACAACCAAATCATTATCGAACACTGCTCTGAAGATTAAACAAAACTAAATTAAATTGTAATGTTTGAAAGGGGGTATGGATATGGTGCCATTCAGCTTGTAGGTGGGTATGGATATGGTGCCGTTCAGCTTGTAGGTGGGTATGGATATGGTGCCATTCACCTTGTATGTGGGTATGGATATGGTGTTATGAAGTATGATGAGGGGAAATATGTGGTTCATGTATTGAACATGTGATTCAATTCAATGAGGGACTCGGTTGTGATTCAATTCAGTTTTCGGAGGGATTTTCATGTGATGCTATTCTTTTATGTTATAAAAATATGTTTGATAACTGCTGTCAGACTGACTATACAGGTTTTTATTCAGGAATGCACATTGTTAGTAATGATTTTTTTAAAATATGACATTTTCAACATAATATTTAATTATTATAAGTAATTCACATTCACTAGTAAACTATTTTTTTTAAAAATGTGATGGCATATATAAGAGTATTTATATATGGCTTTTGACTTCCTTCTTTAAAATACTCTTCTTAAAAATACAATTAAAAAAAAAAAAGAACTAATTAACTTAGTATTCCTTAAACTTAATAGAACTAGTATACATTTTAATTAGTTAAATAAAGGATGATTAATTAATCTTTCATTGTAAGAGTTGATTTTAACTCTTGGTTCTCTTTTTTTATGGCAATGGCTTTATGAAGCATGGTTTTTCTAAATGAAAATGTTTATGTTAAAATGTAATTAAAACAAAACTGTTCATATATTTTTATGATAATCTTGTGGAAAATTATATTTACATGTCTTTTCAGAAAATACTTTTTTTAAAAACATCTTGACTCAAGACATTCCATAATTCTGCATGAGTTGCTATTTGTGTTTTAGTACTATGGTGGTATTGCGTTTTTATATTTTAGCATAATTTTGTAGTAAATAAGATGCTTTTTAGTGCTTTCTTTTAATTAGTTTTATTAATACAAATGTAATAAAATTTATCCCCATCTCTGATTAAAAGGGAATCAAACTAAATAATTCTCTATGTATCTTATTGTAACATGCCTATGGGTTGGTCAGAGTAACACAAAATTACAAAACTATTTTAAAATCCAGATATCTTCAATAAATGAAATTCTTAAAACACTGACAAGCAGGTTATTGTGTGCATAAAATTTCCTGTTATGGAAAATCAAAAATTAAATTAACTCTGTGCAAAAAGGAGTAATAAAAAGTGTATATTTTGCCATATCTCTAAAATAAACAAACAACAACTTGGCTTTGCAAGAGGAGGTTAAGCACTAATTGTGATTCATATAAATTATAAAGATAAGCTGCATTTCTTGAATGCAAGTTTTGTCAAAGAACTTAAGTAAGAGATGGGAAGTTCACACATTGCCATCACTAGAGTTTAAATTAAGGGTTGTTTCTAGCTATTGTTTTGTGGGTTATTTAATGGTAAAATAACTAAAAATACAAAATGAATATTTTTTTATGGTTAATGTTTGAACTCTTCGCATACAAAGGGGATGCCTTTATTTTTTAAAGTTTATGTTTAAAAATGTTTTTAATGTTGGCATTTTTGTTGATTTTTAAAAAAAACTTTATATACAATAATTTCTTGAAGAAGTATTTTTCTGCATATTTACAAGCATACACTATCTATTTTCATGACATTAAAATTAATTATGAATTTTTTATGAGGTCATAATTTAATCAATTTTAATAATTTTGTTGAAATAAGTACATACTTTTTTGATAATCTGATCACTCTCTTGTTTTAAAATAAAGAATAATGGTCACAATTGAGTTGAAAGTGTAGCTCATGAAAAGTAAAATAAAAGGCTATTCATTTCTTTTGAAATTTCTACAAGTAAATATGGTAGGTTCAAAGCTACAGTTAAAATATGAAATACATTTCCTAGGAAAATTATGAGTATTATTTTTTTAAATTTCAATTACAACCAATCGGTTCTCTTACTGCTTCTATTTCAACATTAAACATAACAAAATTAGTTAAATTTATGACTTTTTAAAAATAGTTTTTTGTTAGGATTTTGTCACTTGTTGACAACTAAAGAGAGTTTTTTTCATAATTTTCTTTTGTAGCAACTCTTAAAAATAAATGATTTTGATAATAATAATAATGGTGTTAATTTTATTTGTCTTCATATAAAAGACAAAGCCATTGATGTCATTAAATATTCAGTTCTACATTTAGTTAGTTATGCTTTAATGTGACTGACCACTTCACTATGATCACTAAGAAGTGGTTTCAATAGTAAAATTATAATTCAAAATTGTTAGTATTTGCCTTTGAAGGAGTGATACAGGACACATTACAAAATTACAATAATTAGCTCAGGACTGCAAGAATTAAATGACTTCTGTACCATTTTTGCTAGTGGCAGCTGATCATCATAAATGATGTAATACTTAATATAAACATTGGGTAGTTGAGCAAGTATAACTAGATTTCAAAGCTGTCTTTCTGCAATTACCAAAAAATAAATTTTGTTAGTTAAATTTTATTTGGCAATTAAAACAATTAAATTCATATAATTGTTTTCCTTGAACTAATTTTATATGAGCAACAAATTTTTCTTGGAGAGGATATTATGGACCAATGACCCACGTCATGGTTACTGAGCTTGTGATACTTTACAAAACATTGGGCAGAAATTGAATTTAAAATGAGAATTTTAAATATTTTTTACTCACTACAAATTAAGATTTATTTGAAAGAAAATTGTATTTTACTCATGATCAGCTACTGGGTTCTCAAGATCAGAAATACAATATCAGTATGCAAAATTTCAACTTAATCAGAAAAAGGGAAGTGATTGGATGCAAAATTTAGAATGATAAAGCAAGTTAAATAAAAGTGGGTAAAAAATTGAATTATAAATCTTTTGCATTTACACCCTATATTGTAGAGTTCTCAGTCTCCATGAATAGACCCAGAGCTTTCAAATCGTTTATATATTGTAGTTCTGTCATTTTGTCCATAACTGAATGTACTTTAGAAAAACTGATTGAAATCCATTCTTTTTTTTCCATAATGAGAGATTTTCTCTAATAAACAGTTTTAAAACATGATATTCAAGTGCATTGTTTTAAAGCAGCAATTATTTCATTTGGTTGTAATTTTATATGTTGTGTAGATCATTTTTAATATTCAATTAATTTTCATTGACTAAAATATAAATATAAAAGCAGAGACAAATATAAACTTTTATTGTTCAACTAAAAATTAGTTCCATGCAACTTAAAATCAAACTTTTGGTCATACGTAGAGGGTCATAAGCTAAGTTATGTGTTCACAATTATTAATGAAAAAAATAATCATAAATGCAGTAAAATCAACTGTTCATGGAAAGACAGAAAAAATATGAAATATGATGCAATGCCTAAAGACAGACAATGAAAAACTAGATACCCAGCATTTAATAATAAATCAATAAAACAAAACTTAAAAAATTGGCAACTTTTATTAATGAAAATAAATGTACATTGACTCTTACTCAAAGCGTAATACATCATGCACAAAATTATTAAATCCAAACAGGTTTCAAAACAATATGACATAGACAAATATTTCATTCTTTAAATATAAACTTAAATCAAATAAATAGATACCTTTCAATAAATTATATTCTTTTAAAACAAACTCCTCTTACACATGTTATAACTCCATCTTTGAAAGGAAATTTTACAAATTTTTCTAATCGATGTTTGAGTTCACTTTCTTAGTTAAGTACAAAGAACATATTTAAGGAAACCTAAATATGTAGCATGCAAAACATATATAAATCCCTATCAACAAATGAAGATTCTTTTGTTGATTTTTTGGGGCGAAATTTTAAGTTCTGTAACTACCATTGTAATTTTTCCCAAAGAGAGCATACAAAAAAAATAATGTTATAGAATTTTCTGTCCTTCAAGACTTAGCATGTGTCAAAGAATGCTGCAGCTGATAATGCACCAATAAATTAAATGAATTTTACAGCACAGCAATGGGATATTTTTTAAATGATCACATTTTTAGAAAAATACATATACACTAGGATTATGAAAATGCCAATTGTGAAATCAAATTAATTTTAAAGTATAAGTAAAACTTGCTGATGCTGATAAGCATTCAAATAATTTTTTAATTTGGCAAATTCATTAAAACAAAGACTTTAAAAAGAGCTTTACTTTTTCCCCTGGAATCATGAGGAACAGCAACAAATTTGATATGTCATCAAAAATCATATTACAGTTACACGTGATGAAATTTGTAATAAATGACCTAGGTATTAATCAGAATAAAATTATAGACAATAAGCTTCTTTTCCCCAGCGCTTGGGCATCCAGACTCCAACACAATCATCTCCACCTCCACTCACTAGGACGCCATTCTTGTAATCTATCTGAAATATGAAAACTATGGACTTTTTATAGTGCTTATTTTATTTATTTGTTGCTTGCCCCCATGTCCATCAGTGACAAGTAAAAATTTAACAAAACAAACATATTTAATCATTATAATGAACTTAATCCCTGCAAGTTGAAAATAAACTTTATTAACCTTTAATGTACCATAAGGTTTTCGGAAAACTTCCGCCTCAGTCTCCGAATAGCGATCAACCGGTTATGAAATTTAAAAAATTGCGTAAAATCTATTAACTCTTAAAGTCGCAAAGCGTCGTAATGCATCTCTTCCCGCTATCCCTAAAGCGTCGTAATGTTTCCCTGGATAGAAATCTCGTTAGAAATGAGATCTCGGAAAGTAAAAACTCTTCAATGCTTGAAAAACGATGTATTCGACTTCCGGCAATGGCGGCCGTTGCCCGCGCTAGTGTTATCGCTCGATTCGCGATGTTTTTTTGTTCCGAAGATACGTTTTCGTTATACTTTATTACTAAAATAATAGTACTAAACTACAAGTAAATATTGTTTCAAACTCAGTACAGTCTTTTGGATGTGTAAAATAACCATTCTTAGCCTAAAAAATGAAGTCAGTATGTCAATAATATTATAAATGGATTTTACGCAAATTTTTTAATTTCATAGCCGGTTGATCGTAATACGGGAAATCCTTACGGGACTGAGGCGGAAGTTTATTGAAAACCTTCTGGGGCTTTAAGAGTTAATATTATTATTGTCATACTGACTTCATCTTTTAGGATAACAAAGGTTATTTTATGTATCCAAAAGACCGTATTGAGTTTAAAACTATTTTTACCTGTAGTAAAGTACTATTATTTTAGTAATGATGTATAGCAAAATCACATCTTCAAAAAAAACCAGTAAAAACTACCAAAAAAACTTAGCGAATTGAGCGATAACACTAGTGAGGGAAACGGCCGCCATTGCCGGAAATCAAATACATCTTCTTTCATGCACTTAAGAGTTTATAATTGCTGTAATTTCGTTTCTAAAGAGAGTTCTATCGAGGCGCACATTACCATGCTTTAACTTTAACACATTAAGAGTTAAAAATGAAAACTTACTTTAGCAACTTCTCTCTCATGAACATTAAGTGATGTGATCAAAGCTGGGTGTCGTGTTGGTTCAAGCACTTTGACAGTCTTGTCACCTGAACAGGTGAATATTGCTCCTGGGGTATTTATTACACATGTTACTTTCTTTGTGTGGCCCACATCAAAAGACTGAAGATTTTTATAAAACACATTCATGTAGAAATTTATAGATCAGCTACTTCATGCCTTAATTTGAATAAAATTAACATTTAAAAACTTTAAAAAATTACACCTCCTTACTCCTCTCATTTCAATTCCCCACATTTAGGAAGATACTTTTACTTACGCTACTATTTTTATTCCCCTAGTCCATCTATAATCAACATTTTCAGAATACAAAATTAACTGAGGCAAAAAATAGATTAATTATAAAAATGTCAATCTTAAAGATAAACATGCTAAATCAACAAACATTTTTAAAAAAAATACAAAGTTATTCTGGGCAAGAATATTTACATAAAGAAAAAGAAAAAAGTTTAATTATCACCCCAATATGTTGAAAAACTCCCTCAGTGCCATCATGTAAGTTAAGGTTTCCACTATTGTCTCCAAACCATAACTGGTTACAATGGTAACTCAAACAAAGGGGGTAGCTAGCCAGCTATTTGGAAAGAAATTAAAATATAATGACATTAATGAAAAAAGACCTTGCTTGATTCTTATTAAAGAAGGCTAATTATGATCCGTTATACTTCAGAAAGTCTTGATAGGACTTTCTACAGAGAATTGTGCGGGGTCAATCTCTGCACAAATAAAACAAATTATAAAATTACATTACTAATAAGCGGGTTTTAAGCCCCCAAGGGTAAATTAGTTTAGGGATGCTGAGACTTATTTGAAACTGTATTATGACACTAAACAAAGATTTGATAATCATTTTCTAGCTCTATGTGTACTGGAAAAAAATTGCTGGCCGCATCAAGGTGGCCAAGTCTGAATTTTTCATCACTCTTGTATATTTATACATAAAAAATACAAGTGTGAAAATCAGCATCATAAGAGAGAATTTAAAATACATTTTTAAAATAATTAAATAATCTTAATTATGGTTCACAAACTTTTTAAAAAAATGATGACAACTAGGCCTGTCAACGGGTACCCCTAACCCGGGTACCCGTTGCCGAGCAAACTACACGGGTATTAAAATGGCACTCGGGTACCCGTGAAAATGTTACTGCAATATCTTTACCACCAGTGTTTCAACTGTGGCTCTTCTGCATTAAAATTTCGGCATGCGAATAATTTATCAAATTAAAACTTTTGGTGTCAAATAGATACTGTGAAATACGTCTTGACATGAAAACGCTTAAAAAGAAATAAGTGTTAAACAGAAATAAAACACGGTCCCGACAAACTATAAAGCATTTTGATACACTTTTTTCACAGGAACATAAATCAAAAATCATTAAAAAGAAAAAGGTTTTAGTTCTTTGAATTGTTCCAGTAAGGAAAATAGAACACAACGCCGATAACTGCTATTAACTAGGAAGGGCTAGGAATGACCTTGGCTTTGAAACACGCTGCACATCTTTGTTACTGATTGAGCGAGTCACTATTGTTTATCTAACTCACACATGTCTCCACTCCTATCCCCCACCATACTTTTAAAAAATATTTCAAACGTTGAATGATTTTCACTATAACAAAATTAAATGGTGGGGTTGGGTCCATCCACTAAGTATGACACAAAATAGGACACAAGACCGATAACTAGGAATTTCTAGAAATGATCTTGGCTTTGACTTTGAAATACGCCACTCATCTTTGTTACCGATTGAGACGCGCCAATTTCTTTTATCTAACTGCCCCCCCCCCCAACAAACATATGTCTCCAATCCATCCCCAACATACTTTAAAAGAAATAAACACCTGCTATATTCTGTTTTTTTTTGTGGTGTTTAAAAAAAAAAATCATATTTCAATCATTGAACAATCTTCACTGTATTACAAAAATAAATGCTGGGGGATGGGTCCACTTAGTAGGGGCAAGTCCTGAAAAGTTTAGTTAATTAAAACAGTTATTGGCTACAGCTATGAAATGGAAATAACCAGCCATGTCATCATACGATTTGCGCTCTCCCCCCACCCCCTAAAAAATTCACATTAGCACCCCTCTGCTCATTGTTTTTACACAACTGCACTACAGTAGTATTTCAATCTCATCATTTTCTCATATCGTTGACTCATTACATCAAAATTTGCATTTCCACAATAAACAAAGCAGTGAAAGGCTAATGGTAGTAATAGTGGATAGCGGGCATGATGACGAAAATTTTGAGGCATTTCGAACAGGTAACCCAGTTACGCGAGCAGCAATTTTCAACAATATTGACAGCCCTAATGACAACATACCTTGAACATCATAAAAATTTTGCCAGCTCTGCGGTCAAAGATTGAAATGGACTTATCCTCACTACCTGACAGAATGAAATTCTCATTGCCTGTGACACAAAGCACAGCCCTGGTGTGGAAAATTCTTGATTTGACACTTGATGTGCGCTGATCAATGAAGTAAACCTTCTTGTCATAACAACTGGCTACAACTTCATTGGCTTCTGCATACAAGGACAGGACGGGAGACTTACATCTACAAACAATATTTTATGACATGAGTGAAACTGTAAATCAAAGATTTTATTTAACACATTGATTAATATTATAAGAAACTTTGTTAGGGATGATAGAAGTCATGCAGAAATAAAATTTAAAAGTGAGTGAATATTGACAAGATTTTGTTATGTATTTCATTGTGATAGGATACATCTCTCATAACACCATGTATTAATTTCATAGGATACATCTCTCATAACACCATGTATTAATTGTGATAGGATACATCTCTCATAACACCATGTATTAATTGTGATAGGATACATCTGTTATAACACCATGTAAAAATTGTGATAGGATACATCTCTCATAACACCATGTATTAATTTCATAGGATACATCTTACATAACACCATGTATTAATTGTGATAGGATACATCTCACATAACACCATGTATTAATTGTGATAGGATACATCTCTCATAACACCATGTATTAATTGTGATAGGATACATCTCTCATAACACCATGCATTAATTTCATAGGATGCATCTCTCATAACAACATGTATTAATTGTGATAGGATACATCTCTCATAACACCATGTATTAATTGTGATAGGATACATCTCTCATAACAACATGTATTAATTGTGATAGGATGCATCTCTCATAACACCATGTATTAATTGTGATAGGATACATCTCTCATAACACCATGTATTAATTGTGATAGGATACATCTCTCATAACACCATGCATTAATTTCATAGGAGGCATCTCTCATAACAACATGCATTAATTTCATAGGATACATCTCTCATAACACCATGCATTAATTTCATAGGATGCATCTCTCATAACACCATGCATTAATTTCATAGGATGCATCTCTCATAACAACATGCATTAATTTCATAGGATACATCTCTCATAACAACATATATTTAATTGTGATAGGATACATCTCTCATAACACCATGTATTAATTGTGATAGGATACATCTCTCATAACACCATGCATTAATTGTGATAGGATACATCTCTCATAACAACATGTATTAATTGTGATAGGATACATCTCTCATAACACCATGTATTAATTGTGATAGGATACATCTCTCATAACAACATGTATTAATTGTGATAGGATACATCTCTTATAACACCATGTATTAATTGTGATAGGATACATCTCTCATAACACCATGTATTAATTTCATAGGATACATCTCTCATAACACCATGTATTAATTGTGATAGGATACATCTCTCATAACACCATGCATTAATTTCTTAGGATGCATCTCTCATAACACCATGTATTTCATTGTGATAGGATACATCTCTCATAACACCATGTATTTCATTGTGATAGGATACATCTCTCATAACAACATGTATTAATTGTGATAGTATACATGTCTCATAACACCATGTATTAATTTCATAGGATACATCTCTCATAACACCATGTATTAATTGTGATAGGATACATCTCTCATAACAACATGTATTAATTGTGATAGGATACATCTCTCATAACACCATTTATTAATTGTGATAGGATACATCTCTCATAACAACATGTATTTCATTGTGATAGGATACATCTCTCATAACAACATGCATTAATTGTGATAGGATAAATCTCTCATAACACCATGTATTAATTTCATAGGATACATCTCTCATAACAACATGTATTAATTGTGATTGGATACATCTCTCATAACACCATGTATTAATTGTGATAGGATACATCTCTCAATACCACCATGTATTAATTGTGATAGGATACATCTGTTATAAAACCATGTAAAAATTGTGATAGGATACATCTCTCATAACACCATGCATTAATTTCATAGGATACATCTCTCATAACACCATGTATTAATTTCATAGGATGCGTCTCTCATAACAACATGTATTAATTGTGATAGGATACATCTCTCATAACAACATGTATTAATTTCATAGGATACATCTCTCATAACACCATGTATTAATTGTGATAGGATACATCTCTCATAACACCATGTATTAATTGTGATAGGATACATCTCTCATAACACCATGCATTAATTTCAAAGGATGCATCTCTCATAACATCATGTATTAATTGTGATAGGATACATCTCTCATAACACCATGTATTAAATAATTAATTTTTAAAAATTATTTGCACAATACAATTGTAATTACAAAAATGAACAATAAGGTTTCTCAATAGATATGTTTATTAACTCTAACTACAATAAAATTCATGTTACTTGTAAGCAAACTTAAAGTTTAGTGTTAATTACTGAATTTAAAAAAAAAAAAAGGTGAGACATAATAATGACCTTACTTGAAAGAATTTGTTAATTTACATCCAGCATCAGCATCAAACATTCTGATATGTGTATCCCATGAACCTGTGATGACCTTATTGTCAACGGATGTTATAGACCAGATCCAGCCCTGAAAAAGTTTTCAGGTTTTTTTTTTAATTGTCAAACTTTCCTTTAACTTTAACAATGTTGTTTAGAAACAGCAAAGTGATATGAAATATTTGTGTTTTTAGGTTCTTTCCAATAATCGTCAAACTTTCATTTAACTTTAACCATGCTGTTTAGAAACAGCAAAGTGATATGAAATATTTGTGTTTTTAGGTTCTTTCCAATAATTGTCAAACTTTCATTTAACTTTAACCATGCTGTTTAAAAACAGCAAAGTGATATGAAATATTTTTGTTTTTAGGTTCTTTCCAATAATCGTCAAACTTTCATGTAACTTTAACCATGCTGTTTAGAAACAGCAAAGTGATAAGAAATATTTTTGTTTTTAGGTTCTTTCCAATAATTGTCAAACTTTCATTTAACCTTTTTTGTTTAGAAACAGCAAAGTGATATGAAATATTTGTGAAACGCTTTGTAAATTACAAGTTAAACATACTGCAACTTCAAGGAATCGACTAATATTACTACTTAAGTATGAATTTTTAATCACCTAAACAGACATTGACAATAATAAATGTTATGGAATTATTATTAGTTGTTTGAGCGCATTAAAATGTTTTTGTTAGAATGTATTCACACTAAAATCTGGCAAGTGAAGTCAGATTCACAAAACATAACATCCATCCCATTCCTGTGGCGCTAAAGCCCATGTAGGGCTTGGGCCTGACTCTCGACCTCCTTCCACTAAGGCCTTATCAGCGCCTTTCTTCTCCAATATTGGATGCCCAGTTTTAGTAGATTTTTCTCTACATCATCCATCCATCTAAGCCTAGGTCTTCCCTTGAGCCGTTTTTCTCTGGGGTTTTGGTAGTGTACTCTCTTCACTCCTATATCATTTGACATTCTTTCTAGGTGTCCTGCCCAGCGCAGTCTGCCCTTTTTTATTTCTGCATCTATTGTGGTTATCCTGACATAGACTGTATAGTTCATGGTTGGTTCTTATCCTCCATCCGAACTCATCCTTTGTTGGTTCATATATTTTCCACAAAACATAACAGAGTAACCAAAATATGATTTAAATAAGTAAAAAAATATCTTCTTACAACTAACCTCATGAGATTTGTCTGAGTGTATCAACATTTCCCTCATTTGCTCCTCACTGGCATCTGAACCAAGGTACTTGGACAGGTCAATAAAATTTAACAAAATATCTACTTACAACTAACCTCATGAGATTTGTCTGAGTGTATCAACATTTCCCTCATTTGCTCCTCACTGGCACCTTGACCAGGGTACTTGGACAGGTCAATAAAATTTAAGCTTCTATTGCGATCGCCAGATAGGACCATTTCACCATCCTGGATTCAAAAAGAAAAACTTGATTAATTAATTTAATATTAATATTGTCGGGAATTTAGGGTGGTTAGGGCTCTAGAGAATGTTTGGTCCTTTGAGGTGAGGCGGGACTAACAGGCGAGTCCAGAGGGCCAGAGGTGCGAAATGTGATGCTCAGATGTTACCTCGCTTGAATTGGGAATCAGGGAGAATGGAAGGAGATAGATGAAAGGACGCCGACAATCAAAGAAGCGGATGAGGGAATGTTGATTACATAAAGTGACCATTGCGGGTTACGTCAAACCAAACCTACCCCTGTCTTATCTAGGGGAGGTACAAGATGATTGACAGTTGACTTTTGGACAATGGGAATTAGGGGGCGGAGTCTGACGGGGATTAGAGGGATCGCACTGACACACAGAGGCAGACAGGTACACACAGAAAGACAGTGTTAGGAATACAGACAGATAGGGACAAGTGTTAGAGATAGGAACAAGTAGATAGAGTAACCATAGTTAGAGCAAAGAAGTTAGGAAATAAACATAGATTTTAGTTGTTCACGAGTCTTTGAGTTAGTGTTTTAATAATAAGTAACCAAGAGTGTCTACTGTGTGAAGATTAGAGCAAAGGAGTGAGAAATAGAGTGAAAGAACCAGAGATAGTAAACACAAGAACAACCAAGGTTCTCTACACTATTAACAAAAAGTGAGCCTGTAAATAGTTTCTCTATTAAGCAAACTACTTTGGTTATCTTAGTCAACTCAATACTTTTTAAAAAATATAGCTTTCATCATAATTTTAAAAAATTAATTTTGGCATTGGTTCATCAATTCTCATATAACTAAATTTGGAGATACAATCAGCTGCAGACATGGGCAATGCAAAAGTTATGTACGAAAACATCAAAAAGGCAACGGGCCCCTTGACGTCAAAAGCTGCTCCCCTAAAGTCCAAAAGTGGAGAAATTATTCAAGACCAGGCAGCACAGCTAAAACGGTGGGTTGAGCATTATCTGGAATTGTATTCAACAGTTACCCCAGTCTCCAGCACCGCTCTAGATGACATCCCAGATATGCCACTCATGGAAGAACTTGATGTCGAGCCCACACAGGAAGAACTGAGCAAAGCAATTGACAGTCTAGCTTGTGGAAAAGCGCCTGGGAATGATGGAATACCACCAGAGGTTCTAAAGAGTGGCAAGACAGCTTTACTCCAACCATTGCACGAGATTCTGTCCCTCTGCTGGGAACAGGGCTACATCCCCCAAGACCTAAAGGATGCAAATATAGTGACACTATATAAAAACAAAGGTGATAGGAGTGATTGCAATAATTACCGCGGCATTTCACTCCTTAGTATTGTAGGAAAGACCTTTGCCCGCGTTATATTAACACGTCTACAAAGCCTAGCATCCCGCGTCTATCCAGAATCTCAGTGTGGTTTCCGGTCCGGTCGGTCTACCATAGACATGGTGTTCTCCATACGACAGCTCCAGGAAAAATGCAGAGAGCAGCAGATGCCACTATACATTGCATTTGTGGACCTTACAAAAGCCTTCGACTTAGTCAGTCGCAACGGGCTATTCCAAATACTGGCAAAAATTGGNAACTCGTGTCAAGCTTCTCCAATGCCTGCAAAGAATTTGGTCTGCAAATCAGCTTGAAAAAGACAAACATCATGGCCCAAGACACTCGACCTCCTCCTACCATAAATATCGATAATGAAAACTTGGAGGTTGTGGACAGCTTCACCTACTTGGGATCCAAGGTCTCCAATACTCTGTCCATTGAAGAAGAAATAAACAGCAGAATTGGCAAGGCAGCCGCAACAATGGCTAAACTAAATAAGCGGGTCTGGCAAAACACAAAGCTAACGGAGAAAACCAAACTGTGCGTCTATCGAGCCTGTGTCATCAGTACACTACTATATGGGAGCGAGACATGGACCACTTATACATCACAAGAGCGTAAGCTTAACAGCTTCCATTTAAGATGCTTGCGCCGCATCCTTGGTATTAAATGGCAAGAAAAAGTGCCTAATAGTGAGGTCCTAACGCGGGCCAATATCCAAAGCATGTTCTCAATTCTTAGTGAAAGACGCTTGAGGTGGCTAGGACATGTCAAAAGAATGAGCCCCGGCCGCATCCCGAAGGACCTCCTATATGGTGAACTTGCTTCAGGAAAGAGGAAAACAGGTCGCCCACGCTTGCGATTTAAAGATGTCTGTCAAAGGGACATGAAAGCAGCCAAAATACATACAAGTGACTGGGAGTGTAAGGCAGAAGACCGATCTATGTGGCGCACAGTTGTCAAAGAGGGCGTCATAGTAGCCGAGGAGCGAAGAATGGAGGAGGCTGCAGACAGAAGAGCTAGGAGAAAGGCCAAAACATTTGGAAGCACAGAACTCGTGTGTAAAAACTGTGGCAAAGACTGTCACTCAAGGATAGGACTGCACAGCCACTCGAGAAAATGCAACCCAACCCAACGGTGATGCACCATCGTCTCGCGAGACGGAAGGATGCCGAAACAAATTTGGAGATAATATTTTAATTTCAAATGATTGCATTTGAAAATAAATTATACATTTTAAAAAATGACTGTACTAAAGGTAAGACTCACTTTCATAAGATGTACAGAATCAATAGCCCCAAAAACATCACAGGAATACATAAAGTGATTAGTAAACATCTCAGGGTCTGACCACACTCTTTGCATATCGTCCAGTTCAACACAAGCATCATCCCATTTAAAATCTGGGGGAGCTGAAACATGCCAGAGACATTTTTCAGAGATAGAAGAATAGACATAAAAATAATGTATTTATATGATAGTTGAAATACTTATTTGTAGTTTTTACTTAAATTATGTGTGCTTCATAAGCAATGGAATTATAAATTTCAATGTAAAACAAAGTTAAGTTAAAAACAACATAGGCTTCCCCATGCATGCATAAGGGCTATTTAGTAATTACATTTAAAACTAATTTTTTTTTGTTGTAAATTTTCTTTGCATATATTTAATGTTTAACTGAAGAGCTATGTGTTGGTTTTGAAATAATGTTTATGTTAATTTGATCATTAAGATGACATATACTACTATCAATCAACAGAAAAAAAAACAATGGGCAAAGCTTACCAAATATGCCCCCACAGTCACTAAGTAATTGGTCTGAATTCATTATTTGCGTCCCATTCAAAATAAAATGTTGGATTTATAGCAGCCACCTAGAAACTCACTTGTAACAGCAGGGTATTTCTTGCTAGGCCATCTTTTTGTAACTCTAAACTTCCAGTAGGATTCAGAGCTAAATATCAACTGGAACCTAAGGCACACTTGACTTAAAGCGTACTTAACAGTCCTTGCATCTACAAATGCAGCAATGCAGATAAGAGAATCATCATCCAGCTGATCTAGTGTCAGGGTGGATAAACAATCTAAAAATAAAAATATAACATTACATTTTTTTTTTTTAAATGCCTGAAACAGTAAAATACCAAGCCAATTTTTTTAAAAATTAATTTTCCCCCATAAGAAATTCATGATTTCTTGAAAGGGGAAGGATGAGACAGAGCTGGCAATTATTTTACATACTACGTCTTTATATAAAAAAATTTTAAAAATACAACTGTGTAACAATATCTGGGAAATGTATTTTTTGGAGGAAATCTGGAAAAAGTCAAGAATATATAAATTATTATAAATATTACTTTCAGGATTTATATTTCTGGTATCTAATCACTCATAGGATGTAAATTAATAGCAACCATTGTGTATGGATTGGACGGATTAGCAATTTTCCAACTAAAATAATAAAAATAAGAATTTCCATATAAAACAAAACATTGCTTCAAGTTATGTACCATCATGAGTAATTATTTTCAAATATTATTTTAAACTCTAAAAAAATAAGATTTATGGTATTGTTCCTATTACCTTTATTGACAGATTCTGATGTTTCATATTTAAGGTCACTCTCAGTATCAGTAGAGTCAGTCCCATTCGATTGATGTTCAAGTGTGGAGTTTGCATATTGTATTGCTTCTGAGTCTATTCTAATTTTTTCAGCTAGGCAAGTTTCCAAATTTGAACTCCTATTTTCAGTTTGGGGTGGGATAGTGCCAGAATCAGCATTTTTATCAATCTCCATATCTGGGGTCACAAATATTCTGGCAAATTACATATCATTGCAATTCATTAGATACAAGTTAAAGTCTTTCAATGCTGATACAGTTAATAGCTGATTTTTTTTTTCAGGAACAGAAATAAAATCTAATGTCAAGTATAAAAAAAAAAAAATTTATTCAAATGTATTACAATTATGTTAAGCAAAACAAATAATTATATTGTTAAAAATGAATTACCCCAACCATTAGAAAAAAAAGTTAATGCATTTTCTGTTGAATGAAGATACACTCCCAACTATTTTAACACGTCAAGTATCAAGAAATGTAATTGCCCCGATGATAGTGCAGCCCTCCTGCCTTGCCATGGTGAATCCAAAATAGTAACTCACTTTGCTAATATATATTTTGTATAGACTTCACTGTACAGACGTAGTTAGTATGCAGTGGGTCCAGCTCTGATATGCCTAAGATGCACTGACTTCTGCTAACTGAACTTATTGCAAAATATTATTAGGGGGCTTCTCTTTTTCAAGATCAACCGCTTTACATGTACGCTATATTATTATATTAACATTATATATATATGGCATTTGTCTGTCTTCATGGGTTGATGGCGTCTACTCCTACTCTTCTTCCACCCTTCCCCTTCTCTCTTCACTCCTAGCTGTGTGGGATGCTTCCGCGATTTGAATGCACTCACGCAATGCTCTCCCATGTCTTATGGTCTATCTACGCCAGTGCCCTTTCTTTCTTGCAGACGTCCTTGAAGCGCAGGCAACGGCGACCTCTTTTCCACATACCAATTGTCAGCTCTTGGAATATGCTCCGAGCTCATCCTGCGGACATGACCCAACCACAGCAGGCACCTCTCACTCAGGATTCAGTGCATACTCAATATATGGTTCCTTCTGCCACTTGATGTATAGTAGCCTATGCAAACTTGGTAAGTGGAAGCTGTTAAGCTGCTTTA
Organism: Radix auricularia; assembly: GCA_002072015.1. Classification (NCBI taxonomy): domain Eukaryota; kingdom Metazoa; phylum Mollusca; class Gastropoda; family Lymnaeidae; genus Radix; species Radix auricularia. The sequence goes on along the minus strand of MUZC01002404.1, from coordinate 782,469 downwards.
TTTGCTTGGCTTAGGTCGTCCAGCACTTCCAACTAATAGTTTTCAGTCCAATTACAATCTCAAATAGTTGAACTTATTCTTGCAAAGACATGCAAAACTCATCTGAGATCTGGTCTCTTGACAAAATGAGTCAAGGATCTATACCATACCAGGTCGTGGGTCTTCTGTGTTGGCATATAGTGCTCAAATTCTTCTAAAAGAAAAGAATTTTGATCATGCACCAACAGGGTAATGAATGCTTAGGCTCAGTATCGTTAGAATGCCTGCTAATGTTTGAAAAATATCCATGATCATAAATATAATGATAATGCTTTCCTTTGGGTTTGGCCAAGCATTTACTATGATTTACTCCACAACTCTATTTTTTTGTCTGACATCATGAAAACAGTTGTCATTTAATAAACTTAATATTAGTATTAGTATTAATGAAAATTTCTACTATACTTATACTATACCATTATAATTACACTAAATAAGCGGGTCTGGCAAAACACCAAGCTAACGGAGAAAACCAAACTGTGTGTCTATCGAGCCTGTGTCATCAGTACTCTACTATATAGGAGCGAGACATGGACCACCTATACATCCCAAGAGCGCAAGCTTAACAGCTTCCATTTGAGATGCCTGCGACGTATCCTTGGTATTAAATGGCAGGACAAAGTGCCTAATAGTGAGGTCCTAACGCGTGCCAATACCCAAAGCATGTTCTCAATTCTTAGCGAAAGACGCCTGAGATGGCTAGGACATGTTAAAAGAATGAGCCCCGGCCGCATCCCAAAGGACCTGCTTTAAGGTGAACTTGCTTCAGGAAAGAGGAAAACAGGTCGCCCACGCTTGTGTTTTAAAGATGTCTATAAAAAGGGACATGAAAGCAGCCAAAATACATACAAGCGACTGGGAGTGTACAGTGTAAGGCAGATGACCGATCCACGTGGCGCACGGTTGTCAAAGAGGGCGTCATAGTAGCCGAAGAGGAAAGAATGGAGGAGGCTGCAGACAGAAGAGCTAGGAGAAAGGCCAAGACATTTGGATGCACAGAACTCGTGTGTAAAAAATGTGGTAAAGACAGTCACTCAAGGATAGGACTGCACAGCCACTTGAGAAAATGCAACCCAACCTAATGGTGATGCACCATCGTCTCGCGAGACGGAAGGATGCCGACGAATATAAGACTGTAACTAAATAGTCCATTTGTTTCCTGCTCATGCTTTGTACTACGGGATCGACCTTCCCAGATTATTCATGAAAAAACTGAACACGAAGAAATAACTGTTTGCCAGCATTCTAAATAATCTAAAATTGAGTGTGAAAAGAAAAAGTAAAAAATGAAATTTAAAAAAAGATTCCACCACTGGGTATAGATCCCTACATCGCTTGCACCTCAAGCCTACATACTTCCATGCGACCAGGAGAACTAACAAGATGTTAGTAAATTTTAAAATAGTTAACAATGTTGTTTATAGTCTATTTGTTCTTAGGGGCAGTCCATAAATGACGTTACGTGAATTTGGGCGGTTTTTAACCCCCCTTCCCCCTTGGGACACTTCGTCACAACAACTTAGACCCCCCCCTTTTTTTTCCAATATGATGTGACAAAGCTGTAGACCACCACCCCCTAAAAGCGATGTTTTCTATTTGAAAATCAGCATTTCAAATCACTTTATTTTAGTGAGTATTTAGTGTAAGACTGCACTATAATATCGTAACACGCTTTAATCCATTTCAAACGTCATAAATAAATTAAGGAATCGAAAATCTAAGCGAAACTTTCATTTAAAATAGCGTGTTTTGAGTAGACGTAACAAATCTTGAACTCCCCCACCAGAGGTGGCATTAGGGTTGGTGTCACCCGAGACGGTAGATCATGGTGTCACCCCCTCACAACTTACCCCATAGAACTCCTCCTAGTCTTCCAGTGCCAAATAACGGGAACATAATTTTACACGTTGGTGTCACCCCTTGGGATGGTGTGTTCTGGGGCGCCCAGCTCCCACCGCACCCCCTAGTGACGCCACTGCCCCCCACTCCAAGTCGTCACACATTGTCACAAATGTCACCTCCCCTAGGTGCGGGACATCATTTATGGACGGCCCGTTATTGAGCCTATCAAATCTGGTTTTTCGATTACTAAGACTATCGTGTCCGAACGAATAGCGATCAGATAAACAAATAAGATTTTATCAATTTATTTAATTTATGCTATTTTCAGGGATTCATGCAAACATTTTTCCACTTTTATTATAAAATATAATAAGTTTGGGGGCCCCTAAATCATAGGGGGCCCCTGGCTTTAGCCCGTTCAGCCCCCCTCTTAATCCGCCATAGCTTACACTTACACTCAGTGACTCACACAAGACACAATTAGAGTTAGAGCCTACTCAGTAGTCTTGAGTCACTTGTCACTTGAGTAGTCTATCAATTCAAATGTCAAATCCATGGGAAATAGTCGTAACTTACTTATACTGACTTATACTATTATTTATTATATTATATTATGATATTGTGAATGTTAATAATAATATTGATACTGATATGTTTATTCAATGTTTTCATGAAAATGAATGTTCCATTTAATTTTTAATATAATATAATAAACGATTTGATGATTTAATTTTGGCAAAGTTACATCAAAAAAAAAGGAGCTAGTCCCTGCTTTTGTAAAAATCTTTAAATTTAAAGGAAAATTTACTTTTACCTACCGCTTCACAGCATGGGCACTCAAATAAATGTTAAAATTAGAATATTAGGCATATGCCTAAGTCTATGGGTCTTGGATTATTGTGACTCAGTATGACTCATTTTGAAGACTGTCAGTGTCATTGTCAAAACAAATGTGTTTATTCCGTAAGAAAATATGTAAACACTACATTTCGGTAATAGGTTTTTGATTGGTTGAAATCAACCAGGTACAGCGAATCAAAAAGTCTATTTTATTTCACAAGCGAACATTTAAAAAGATAACATACTACAACTACGTTTACAGTTCAATTATTTACTGAATAATTTTGTGTGCTCTGTTAAAACCAAAGGCTTCTGGCCGTAACATTTTTTTATTTTTTTTTTTGTTTCTCGAGGGTTTGTTTTAAAAAATCTTTCTCATATTCAGTATTCAGTATGACATATTTTCTTTTAATTATTGAAAATTATTGCAATCATACAAGCAATAATAAAACATAATTTTAAGAATTATAATTATGTAGGCCTAAATAAAATTTTTTTAAAATTTAATATGCCTGAATACCGTTTTAATTTTAATAACCTTAGATTTAAACGGGACTTTTACTCTTTCCGAGGTAGAGGCATCACTATGGGGCTGCGGACCACACCGGGTGACACCACCAAAAGTCAAAAGCGGTGACACCAAAATGTAAAATTCTGTTTGTTTCCGTTGTTTGGCACTGGTAGACTCGAAATTGATCTAAGTCGTGAAGGGGTGACATCATGAGGTACCCCACTGGGTGACATCAAACCTAGTTACGCCTCTACTCCTAGGTCTCTGTAATCTTATGCAGTGTAATTTTTAAATCTTTAATCAAAATACAATAGCGAACATATCTGTGTTATTTCTTGCCATTTAAATAAATGTATCCTTCAATTAATTCTCTACGTCGCCCAACCACGCGTGACACCACGCACGCACGCCGAAGAAAACGAGTAGATCTATGTGCAAACAGGCATTACCAATGACCCTCGCTGGGGTCAACTAAGCAGAGTTTACGGTTGACAAGCGAAGGTAGTGGAGGGGTGGGGCATGTCTTGAGACCAGCAATGCTTTTTGTTTTCAATTTCGTTGTTCCTTCACAAAGTACATGTATTTCGTAGAGTATCCGCCTGACATGCGGAAGGTCTTAGGTTCAAGCCCCATCGGCAACATTTTTTTACATATTTAAAAATGTTTTTATGTTTATGTCCCTTCTCCCCCCCTTTTTTTTTAAAGCGAACATAAACACCGCTTCTCGTGTATTTCATGGAAAGGGGGGGGGGGTTCGTTTAATGTTATACCAATTCCTCCATCAGGTAACCGTCTTCTTCTATCGGTCACATATTTCTGGGAAAAGATCACAAAGTTGTTGCTCTCTTGCTTAGAAACATGGCTGTTATATTTGTTTCTCAACGTTGGGATAACTTCGGCGACGAGCTCTCTGTAGTTCTCAGTGACGGAAGCGTAGGCATACACTCTCAACAATACGCTCAGTACATGTTTACCTCAGGAGTATTGGTATCGAGGCTGAAATTGTCGCGATGTCCGAAATACTTCTCAAAAATGCTTCTGCGCCCCCCCCCCCCAAACGTTCACTGGCGTTGTTTCCATTTTTTTGGTGCTACTGTTTGTGTCCACCCCCCTCACACACATTTTCTTTGCACTGTCTATGATTAAGTCAGCGACGTATGCTAGGCCGCGGGTCGTACGTAGTAATTTATTATTTTGCAATATTTTTCGAATTTGGTTCATCTTTGCGAAAATTTTTGTATCAACAAAATATACGTTCAGAATTGTTTGACTTTGACATGAGCTGTAAAGATTTATTTTCGACAGCTGAGTCAACTGTCTGACGTCATTTTCACTGTATTATCATGTGCCGGCGGGAGCTGTGGCTCGCTGTCAAAAAAGCGCCCTGTACTATAAACATGCGTGTACACGAGTGTTGAGGACAATTAAATTTGCTTGTAAACAACTTTAAAATTTACTGGGATATCATTTAAGTATATCCTTGTTCAAAACATATATAATACCACAATTAAAGTTAAAAATCAACTTTTACCTTTAAGGGTAAAATAATACATAATGGATCCAAAACAACATATCTATTGTCATAAGATATAATTTAGTTTAATGCCCATGTCGCATTTGCTCTATGGAATAATTGCATTTGTATACTCTCGAAACTAAAGTACTCCGTGAAATCTCACCCATTCCTATTTTAAGCAGCACATTTTTTAATGAACTTTAAGACGATGAATTGCTTGTGTTGATTTCCGGAAATTCATTCAATCTCTTCATAAAGCGATGGGAATGATCAACAAGAAAAATGGTTCCCATCTGTTGTTTGTTTGAAAAAAAAAACTTTATGGACATCATATTTGTATCTGACATCATCATTTGAGTCACGTCTTAACCACAATACGGCATGTTATAAAAACTATAACTGTAGGTTAATAATAGTTAAAAAGACCTCTGCATTGCGCGTTGAAATGTGAACAGTACGCAACTTAAATTATAGACAATAGACCTATGCCTATAGTCTATAGCAGTGATGGCAACCTTTTAGGTGTCACGTGCCCAAAATTCAACCACACCCACTCATTTATATAGTAAAGTGTCAACACTCCAATGAAACCCGAAAATATGGGGTTGGCTTGGCAGGTTTGATTATAAAATTAGTCGCGTGCCGGCTGATGAGGCTATGCGTGCCAACTGGGGCACGCGTGCCATAGGTTCGCCTTCATTGGCCTATGGTATAGATTATCTTATCTTATCTTATCTTAGATATACAGACGCTCCTTATATGCATAAGATAATTGCGTCCACAGACCATAACAGATGATCTGTTGGTATAGGCTAGGCAACACCCATCGATTATCAGACGTTTATCTTAAAGTCGATTACAGTTAAGTTGAATTGGGTGCAATGAAATAACTGATTGATTTCTCGTCCATCTGTGGCAAAGGTCAGTGTTAAATTTACTTGTGGATGTCAAGATAGCACAAGAAGCTTGCACCCCAGTGGCTCGTTTCTGATACTTTGAGCAGTGTCATTAGCTTCCGCTCATATTATATCCTGAGGACCTTTGTTTAAAAGTTTGAGGAACTTTGTATGTAATTAATAAAGTTATGTGGAAAGTAAGTTATCGCCTTAAAAGAAACTTGTGTCCATTTTATTTCATTTTAACGGTATTTACCATCTTAAAAAAAACGCCTTTCTTTGCAGCCGCATATTTATACTAAAAGCTGGCAGTGGGTATAGAGTGTGATGAATAAGATGGCGCCACTGAATATGATGGAGAGGGGTGGGCGAAAGAAAGGGGATGGCGGCATCTTAACTTTAACCAGAGATTCCAAGACCATTATTATTATTATAATAGTATACCTTTACATAAATTGAATATTTTATTGAACCAGTGGCGTAGCTAGGGATTTGGGGGCCCAGGGCCTCTTCGGGGGGCCCATTATTTTGACCAATGGCGTAATATATAATATTTAATTAAAAAAAATCTTTTCAGACACTCATTTGAGGGCCCATCTCAATAAGGGGCCCGGGGCGACTTTCAAAATTTGACCCCTCTGCCCCTTCCCTAGCTACGCCACTGTATTGAACATTTTCAATTTAACATCACTTTGATAGAAATCTTCATCCTAGTGATAACAACAGATTACTGATACCAATCTCTCATTAAAAAAAAATATTTATTTTTCAAAATTACAACATTTATCGATAACCTTGAAAATGTTATTAAAGTTACCGATTTATTTACCCCTGACATCCTATGACAATATTTTTTATTTGTAAACCAACATTTTGATGACACTAGGATTCTCACTATAGCAGGTAAAAACAACTTACCCTGACTTATCCTATAACTTACCCTGACTTACCCTGACTTACTCTGACTTACCTTCACTTACCCTGACTTACATGTCACCCTTTTAAAAACTTCTGAATTTTATCATTTCCCTTTCACACTGAGAAATTCCTCTACAGCGTAAAAAACTAAAACTTGAGAGACTGGCATGGATCCGGCAGACATGAAACGAAACAAAAAGGATCTCGGTTCTCAGCAGGCCGGTAGGGATGGCACCGATGACGCTCATAGTTCTCGCACGAACCAAAACACGTTCAAACTGGGCATCGGGCGCCATCTCACTGCTGTTGGCCAACTATCCAATCAGCATTTCAAAAAGCTACGATCTCAGCTTCAATCGCAACTAAGCTCAGCACATGGCCTTGAAACGTCTGATTCTGACTCGCGGAGAGTTGACGAGGCTCCTGAGGTTAAACCCGATAGAATCCTCAGCCCGGAGATGCATGCCGTCCCCTCTTTGTCCAGCTTAAAGTCAGTGTCTCTGTCAAGTTCAAGTCATTCTAAAACAGCGGAGGAGAGACCGAAGTCTGGGACTCTTTTAAAGTCGCCTCACTTGCCGAGAGCACAACTTCGCTTCCTTCCGGAGGTTTTCGATGAAATTTCGTTGCACAACGATTATGACACACATCTTAGGAAAGAGGAACCCAAGAATAAAAACCAATCAGACGGACTCCGTGTTTATGTGCACCAGGGACAAACAATCGGACAACCGAGCATAAGGGAAACAAATCACTTTTTAAAGACAAACTCTGATCGGAAGACGTATAGCGATCAAAGATTTAAAGAGTTATTACTAAGCAGTGAAGAGAGCACGGGTGAGTTACCGCCGAATGAGGACCTTGCCTCTAGCAGTGGGGGTGGGCCTTCTTTTATATTGAATGACAAGTTCTCTTTTCAGAGCAATGATCTAAGCTCAAACATATTGGATACAGACCAGAGTGTATCCGTTTTTGATTCTTCATCGATGGCAATGCCAAATGTTGGAGTACGCCTAGGAACTAATGCGCCCACAAAGTCCGAAATAAGAGAAGGCATTTCTCTAATAAATCCAGCTGTTCAATTTCATACTTTTAAAGGTACCAATCCATTTTCAGAGAGCCAAAATGTCTATGGGATTAAAGAGAGTAAAATAAATAAATATTCGACAGAAAATTTTGATAATGCATCAGAGATGTTTAACGCGAAACAGAAATCGTTAAACGAGCCTGGTAAAAAACAAAATGTGGCGCATCCTTTTTCAGAACAACAAAGTAAAGATGAAATCAAGAAACATGTAAGAAGATCAGCCGATGATCGATCCACTTCTGGGCTGACCACGCCTCCACACATTGCCGTTCCCGTGTTCTCAAAAGAGGTCCACAAGGCCATCAAAAATGTGATGCGATACCGCCACGCCGACGCAGAAGCTCAACAGCTGGCGCCAGCCGAGACGGCGTTCCCGAAGAGCACTATAATTTTAGACAGAGCTCAGACGGGGAGTCCTTATTTCCAAAATGACGCGCTCACAGGATTTCAAGCGCCGCCCTTGAAGAACCCAACTCGTGATGCGTACAGAATGATAAGCCCCAACTTTGAGCAACAGCATGTGTCCACATATCTCCCTCGACGCCCGGCTCCCTTACCCCCACAGCAGCGTTCACCAGCACCCCAATATTTGGACCCACCAAGAAATTATACGGCTCCGTATCTGCCGCCCTACTTATCAGCCGCGTTTCCGCCGCAAGCCGTACACTTCCACCCCAGTTACTACGCCGTGTCGAACCCTTCTGCGCCTAACATGGTATCCAGGAATAACGAAAGTAGAAATGACTGGCATATCTCACCGACTACTCCCTTGGAGACTGTTGAACATGATTACAGGTCAGTGCGCAATGGTAACGTACAGTTTATTACGCAATTTTAGGTTTTCATGGGAAAAAATATTTGACTGGATATTATATGTGTATTGGACATATATAAACATTAGTTAGTTAGTTAGTTATTTCCTCTCGGGCCGAAGACGGCACATAGGGTAGAAGTAATGGATTTCCATTTGCGACGATCCGTTGCTAATTGTAATAAGTCCTGGTTATTTCTTAGACCCATGGTTGAGCTTTCTCTTATGTTTGTTCTACGCAGGGTTTCTTTTGGTCTTCCTTGTTTTCTTTTGCCTGTTGGTGTCCACATGAGGGCCTGACGTGGGATTCTTCTCTCGTCCATTCGAAGAACATGACCGATGTAATTCCATCGTCTTCTCCTTATAAAATTTGACACATTTTCTTGGTTGGAGAAGAAAAGAAAATATAAACATTATATGGAAGAAAAATATAGTATTTTTATCAAATTTTGATTTTGATGGTATGTTACCATATGGTCACAATGCGTCTATATGGTAAATTTTTTTAATAAAAACAGAATAAAATAGAACATGACAACTATAATAATTTTGATAGATGATGATTTAATCCTGAACACAAACAAGTATAAATATTAACTTTATTATAAATACATTCTTATATGTTAAATATAATGCTGAAAATGATAATTAGGATGATAAAAATAGTTATTTTAGAAAAAAAAAATAAAATAAATAAAATGGAGAATCTATTATTTTTGAAAATAAAAATACCTACATAAAGGCCAATAAACATTTATACATGTACATAAAAAAAGCATGTTTGAGGCGGGTGAAACTGTTTGACTTTTGCTTCATGCAATGGTGAATATTATATTTGACTTTTTTGTACACATTATTTCTAAAGAAATCCTTTGCAACTTGTTCCCGTGTAACTTTCTTTGTTGCAAATGGGATCAGGAAAACGCGAAACAGTCAGGTCTAACTGGTATGGGTGGAACAGCTGCAGTAGGACCTCTCATTTCTTTGGCTCTATATCCAATTAGGGATGACCACATTTTCTAAACCTTACTTTACCTTTTTCACGAGGCATATAGCTATCTGGGTCTTGAAATTGAAATCAAGTAGAGCAAGGACATTTTTGTCACATTTGGATTACTACAGGCATCCCCATAGATCAGCCATGCCTGAACTAGTGTCATATTCATTCATATCCACTTGAATAAAAATCATTGCGAGTTGTTTATTCCTTACTTGTAACAAAGCTAAGGAAATGGCGCACAATGTTTTCCAGAAGCTCTTATAACCGATCTAATTTACATGACAGAATGTTGCACAGCAGTATAATTCAAAGTTATTAATCCCTGTTGTAGCAGAACAACTCAAACATTTTTTTAAAATTTTGGGGTTATATTTGTTAGATATCTATCTATCTATCTATCTATCTATCTATCTATCTATCTATCTATCTATCTATCTATCTATCTATCTATCTATCTATCTATCTATCTATCTATCTATCTATCTATCTATATATCTATCTATCTATCTATCTATCTATCT